>OX388307.1:27194051-27667747 GCA_947579605.1 Athripsodes cinereus
GTCTAGAACATCCTTAAAGGTATATTGTCTTTATGAGAGAAGAGAGGAAAAGTTTCTATTCGGATTGTTTATTTTATATCCGTTGTTTGCTTCTCTCATATTTGCTTCTCTTGGATTTTAGTCAAAATATTTCAAACGGAGGTTTCGGCGGTTTAATGGCTTGGCCGGCCAGCTCTTCAGGCTGCCCACTATGGCGCCTCCAGTATGGACAAGATTTGTAAGGATAGTGTAGAATTTCGGATAAGTGGGTCCTTCAACGTGATGTTCGGATTTCGAAAGACATTTTGAAAGATATTTTAAGCACTACACTACTGTCACCATGACAATGATATATGTTTGAAAATTTTTTTTCTATATGAAATGGTTGCGGATTTATTTTCTATTTAAGTGACTTCAAAGAAAGTTCATCAAATTATCAGTAACATCACTCTTTTGGTACAAAAATTAAACAGCCATCATAGCACAAATATATTATTAGTATGTCTTCAGTACAGAATCAATTGGATATAATTTTCATTTTGTTAAATATTATAATAAACCAAGAAACAGAGGTTAGGTTATGTTAACTAAGGTTAAATTTGATTATGTTAGGTTACTGCACATACCTACATACAAACAAAGGGAATTGGAAATTCAATACTAATACCATTATTTTCTACAAAATATTAAATTTATTACACTATAATTTTTACTTTCATGAAAGCGTAAGTATAATTACGTGTATAAAATAATATCTTAGATGTATCATTACTCTCCACAGAAGTCGATAAAGATGTATGTTAGCCCTTTGAAAACATGTACAAGTAAATAAAAAAAAACGTGAGCAAGTATTAGCAATCAACTTCATATAAATTATTTGTAATGATATTTTAATTTAACATAATAAGCACTTACACAATACGTTGTTTTTTATATGGTAAATAACAGGTAACTCTCATAAGTTCACGAGCGATTTGGACAAGAGAGTACGCTGACATTCAAATACCTAATAATTATTAATGTAATTTTCACAGAACAATGCTTTATAATACTTAAATCTTACTTCTACTGCTAACCAAAAAATTATACCTTAATGTGATTGTTATTCATTTCATTCATATCCATTCAACTTAACATTGGTCTATGACATTTGATTCTACTGGTGTTGTTATTATTATTGTTATATTATTATTATGAATTATTAATAATTTAAAGACAATAAGAGAAATAAGAAAGTGGCCACTTGTGTATGAAATCATCTTATTAAGTTTATGATATTATTATATTACAACGTGTTCTCAGACACGCAATCTTCGAATTAAATTTGAATAGCGTGTCAGTTAAATTAGTTTTACTAAACTGGCAATTATAATCGTTTAACGAAATAATCTAATTTACAACAATACAGCAACATATTGAATTCTCAATACTGACCTTTTCCTTACAAAACATTACTGCTATAGCTATTTTATTAGACCTATTAAAGTGCTTAATTCCGATAGCTGAACAACTCTTATTGAGCTTTTGCTTGAAAACAATGAATATCCAAACCTTTTGATATTCTGCAATAGGTAGCTAGTAGTTTTTTTTTTTATATATATTATTTAAATATAATTTGTTTAAGTATCTTCATATATGTATATATCTTATTTTATTTATTTATTATTTTTATTTTATTTTAGTATTTGGTTAATGGGTTAGTTGGAAGATATTGCGCTTCTGCTATAAACTCGCCCATTGCACAAAACTTATTTGTCTAGTCTAAATTGTTTATTTTTTTATGATGATTTTTTTTTGTGAAATAAAGATTTCCTCTACACTGAGAAAAATACTAACGAAATTTCACAACGAATCATTGGTACGTACTATCAGATTAGGACCAGAGATCGTACAAACGATTCATTAGTACGAATCTATAATATTAACTCTTCGCAAACAAGTTGTTGGTAAATTTACCAATGATTTGTTTGCGAAGAGTTAATATTATAGATTTATACCAATGAATCGTTTGTACGATCTCTGGTCCTAATCTGATAGTACCGTACCAATGATTCGTTTTGAGTATTTTTCTCAGTGTAGTATTAAGCTCCTTTAGATTATTTATCCAAATCCCCAATGTTAAACTAAAGGCTTCAAAGTAATGAGAAAGATTCACTACATAGCTAATCAACTTTTGATCATATGTCAAGTTTGAAGAATTTGAATGACTGACATTAAAAAAAACGTCAATTTGTCCCTACTTCAGTTCGTTTAATAGATAGTTTCATTATTTCCTACATGCTCACTGATTGAAAGGCTACTGGCTAATACCCTAAGCTCCAAAGATGAGCGTTTAAAGGCAAAACTTTAAGAAATACTTCTATATTCCTTCTTCTTATATTTTAATGCTTCTTTAAACTAGTGTACTTTTTAATTACTATCTTAGTACAGCTGTAACATATTTACTTTCAGGTTATTATAATAATAATATGTCTTACAAAAAATAATAATACATTATGATTTACCATTCTGCAACGAGTTTCTTTTCACATACATTACCTACACCTAACAGTTGATAGATAATTGATTGTATCACGCCAAATCTATGGTAATTATTATTTTCATACTTTTGAGCCCGTAGACTCTAAACCGTACTTAGCGATCGACTACTGGCGAACTTTTCGACAATGTACCTACATGTTGTTACGTACACGTCCGCCCACATTGCTACATCCACGGACGAGCACACAAATTGGTACGATATCGTCCCACCAGGACGATCGCATCATATCATAATACAAAATTAATCAAAAGAGAAATTATCAAATATTATATAAGAAAGAATTTACATTATACATACATAATAAAAGTATATAAATTGGCTCGTAACCCCCAGCTTCGCTACATACATTTTGCAATGTACGTAAGCGAAACACATAGAAAATTATATGATAGAGAAAGTATATAAAGAATGTTACAGTTATATTTGTAAGAAAAACAGATTATTATATATTGGCTCAAGTTCATGTCTAGGTATGATTCTACTTAGTCTGCAAGAGGAATGTATTGTGTGAGTGACAGGTACATAGATATACTTACATAAAGTTCAGAGAATTCCTTATCCTTCGGTTTCATCATTTTCTTATGGTCATCATATCATTACTACAGAATATATATAGGTAATTTAAGCAATTGAAATCCATAGTGATTCTTCAGTTAAGTATTTATCTCAGTGGATTAACTAATCCAGGCTTAAGCAACATAGGTTAACTCTCCAAGTAGACATTATTTCAGATTGATACTTATTTCCAGGTTATATTATAGTACACATTTCAATAATAGATACTCCTTGTTAGACATTTATCCCATATAGTTACAATCAGGATTCAAACCTGAGCTTGTCATTGATAATCAAACATTTATATGTAAATCTTGTTCCGGAATTGAACCGGGAATAACTATTTAATGGTACTTTTATTGTTGGTCATCAATACACGCTGTGTATATCATTGGGGAATTACTATAATTATGAGATACGAAAACATATTTTGAGGTTATAACAGACATATTATATTGAAATAAAAGTGGCATTGTGAAATATACATAATTACATAAACATATTAATATACATGGTACAGAGAACAGATCTAAATATAAGCATTGTCAACCTTTTACAATGGTGAGTTTATTTACTTGGCAAGTTACATTATTTATTTATTGGAGCCGTGGATATATGTAAGTATAAATTATCACAAGCATTCGCTTTAGTTTATATAATAAAAAAACCACGGAACACCATTACTAGAAATGAGAATTAAACTAGAGGTTACATACTCAGATACGAATACTACTTTAAGAATAATGAAGGATTATTCAATCCAAATTATCGCAAAAGAATTTATGACTTTAGCAAACTGTTACATATGGAAGATCCCGAACATTTCTGACTTGAAATTCTGTTATCGACTCCATTATAAAATACGTTAACCAACAGACATTACTATTCAACATAAACAATGCTTCAATTATATTGAGATAACAGTTACAGGTAACAGTGACAATGTAAAAAGACAAATAGATTAGATAGTTATACATATACAATCATAAGGTTTTGGTCTGTTCAGATATGTTATCAGGCCTTTGGAATACATACATAATATATTATTTTGGTACTTACAAGATTTTCAACTACAATTGGTCGCATGTACAAACGAGACAGTGGTTATCCTATAATGAAACTACGGGTCGCTACACTTGGGTTGAAATATTCTATACGCAAGATGACAAACGCAAGGGACTCCTGATTCCTAGCACATGATGTCAATTGCTCTCCTTGAAACGAAGGATTCCGCATGAGATAAGAATATCACAGCCAGATGACTGTGCAAAGCCTTCTCTTTCCACTACAGGTGTTGATATTAAGGTACTCCCACGGATCGCGAACAGGTGGTCATATATCACTTTGATAGTTCCACATTCCTTTCTCTATTTTGCCACGGACGAAGCCTCTATCAGGGAAGGTTCCTGTTACTCGAAGTAGTATATTCTGTGCAAACTATAATTATTCCAACTGTTGATTTATTGCACTTGTTGCGTTATCCTCGAAACAATCATATATGTTTTATGCAACGATTTAGAGTATTATCGGATAGCATTTCCACGAATAACTTAATTATGGTGATCATTATTATAAGACATTGAAGTTTTTCTGCTGATGGCAATGCAATATTAATCATTCCTTTATTTTATACGGTATTATCACTTTGACCACATATTGTACTATTCTTTGATAAACATTGTTTCCAATTTACTTTACGGAGAAATTTACAAAAATACACGTTGCGTGACGACATTATCGTTACGTCCTTTTCACTGAATTATCACTACCTTTACTCGTAAGATGAGTTATTAATTAACTGGACCGGACAGATAGATATTTATACAATATAAATAATTAAATACAATATACAATTTTGAATTGAAACGAACGATTTCGCGCCAACATTATGGCATGGCTAAGAAGCCAGGCGGGAGGTAATTACGTCACCATGGTCCGAATTCAACTGACTGCAAGAGGACGCGATCGGGACAAGAAACGTTTAACGGTTATTCTTCAAGGGAATGAGAATCATACGATGTTGGGCCGAGTGCACCAGCTAGTCACGTGTTCTTTGTAACGTACAATTATTATTATTATTATGGATGACTCATGGACAACAAATGACTGTAGGAACATTAGCCAGTATGAACTTCTTACACCGCGATTATTTAATGCGTAGCATTCTCCCTTTCGGCCCCTCTTGAAAATTTGAAGAGAAGCGACAAATTTTCAAGTTCCTCAATTATACAAAAAAAAGTTGAGAACCACTACAAAAATTGTTGAGAACCACTGGTTACATGAAAAGATTGAATACCACTGGTTAAAAGAAGTTGAGAACCACTGGATACATAAACAATTACATAGGTACACAAACAATTACAAACAAACAATTCAAAATGGTGGCTTATATACTATTACAATTGTTTCTTACATCCTATAGCCCGTTCAATTATTATTATTAAGCACTCGCGGTAAATTGCCCATAGTCAAAATTGATGCGAACTGTTTTCATATTTTGACTTACACTTCTTAATAATAACACAAAATTCACATTGGTTGTTTTAGTACGGGGCTCCTATCAAAAGTCTGATAGCTACAATCATAACAATATAATAGTACATAAAGGTGTGTATATATATAGACAGGTGCATATGTGCATGTATATGAAAAACACAGGTTATGAAAACAACAACTTTAAACATTTTACAATACAACCTTATAAGAAACTCAGGATCTGTATTACGTTTCAATATACGGTTCGTTCTACATTGGCGATAAAATTCTATCTTTCAATTTCTCAATATACGTACGTTTCATTAATGGATTCATTTACTACGATCGACGACAAGTTAATATTTTAAACATGACAAACATATAAAACAAAAGTTACATACTTAAGAAGTTGGTTTACATCATTTTCGATTCCGGTTACATGTATCCAACAAGGGAAAAGCAACATAAAGGAATTTAAATAGATATAAACAATTTTGTATAGATGGAATTAGAGATACCACATTTACGCTTCATTTTACCCATTAAGCTTAATAGCACTCATATACAAGTGATTTCATGTACCATGTACCATACAAAGATATTGGCAAAGCACAGAAAGAAATCATACATAATAAAGACATACACATACATATTAGAAAAACAATTTACACGCAGACATGACATAATGGTCAATCACGAAAACTGCAATCACATTTACAGTAACCGATATTCATTATTGGCGTCAAATCCTTCTACGCATATTACATAGACACAATTCTCACACAGAGACAGATTTCTCACATAGAGATAATCTCAGAGGGAGCTACCCTCGCACAGGCTTAATACATGACAAATACATTGAACAACTTTCGATCTTTGCTACACAATATACAAGTTACAAGTTCAATAAATTCTTTACATACATCATTATTCAAATTCAACATTTACTTCTTCATACAGGGCTCACCTTTCATAAACAGATTCATACATCATCTTTATTCACTAACATACAATTAATTAAAATTATCCCATTGAATATCTGTAGCCAACATTCCACTACAGGTTTTATTCTGTGTCTTTCATAAGCCATTCCGTTCAATGTCAAAATGTTCTATCACATTTTCCAATGTATTCAAGCAACATAAACAACTTTTACACAAAGTCACAAAATTATTTAATTCAACAAGGGATATACTACATCCAAACATTTCCAATTACAATTCATAAGAGATTACTACGTGTCCTACGCGGAATTAAACGTCATATAAACTCAAACTTCAAAATAATAGGCATGAACGATTAGCAATCACATTGTCTACATTCATCAAAAAGAGCATTACGATTTATCTTTCACACATCCAGATAACATCGTCTCTATATTGATTACACAAAAAGTCACACAAAAAAGTATTTAAACACATCTCTCCTACCACGGCTTTACATATTACATAAACATAACTCATTTTTTATCAAAGAGCGTTCGTTAGTTTACCTTAACGGAATAATTCACTAAACGGACTCAGTTCTCAATTAAACAAGGCATAGGTTACTTCAATATGTCACGCTGATAATAAGCCGCAAAAGTCACATTATAACATTTCAAGAAAATTAATTACTTCACAAAAGATAACAAATTCCGTACACGAAGGGTTAATATTCAACAGCAAAAATTCTACATCGTTACATGGGTACTTCTTTAATTTCCAAAAAAAAATTTTCAAAACATCATTGTACTATTTACGTTAATGTCAAAATTTTCAACGATGGTCATCAAAGGGTTAACTGTTTCTTAACTAAATTCAAAAATTCAGTTACAGTTCACAACTTGACATTAAAAAAAATTCAATTATTGTTCACAAAGGGTTAACAAATTCGGTCATGGTTCACTAAGGGTTAAGTGTATTTATTTTTCAAATTTCGTGAACGGTCGTGAAGGTTTAACATTATTCATTTCGATTTATTTTTTAACTTTAATTTTCTCAAAACAAAAATATTTATTTAATATTATTTGTCATTATTATTTCGTCACATCACTACGTACGCATATTTATATTCTTATCAAAATTCTACTACGCATAATTTTACACAACAACGCTCATTTAATATTATTTCTCCAAGAGTTCAATAAAGATATTTATTCCAAATACAACATTTAACTGTTTCAAAAAAATTTAATTCAATTTAATATTTAACATCGATTTTTACTCTCATCGTTTGAAAATGAATCTACTATTAAAATAACATTACAACAAAATTCTGTTTATCGGTAAAACAAAGTTCCTTGTACGAAATGGTTCACTATACATACTACAGTATAGGTAGGTACATATTTCGTTTCATTCCAATATTATTATTTTCAACTATACATTTTACCAGTATTTTGGAGTTCCCGTTTCGCGCGTGAATATTTTTATTACATTGTTGCGGTAGGTCTGTACGATGTCTCTTTCTCTCGCGACGTATAGGTAAGTACCTACTATACGTTGTATAGGTATGTATATCACCTTTCGCACACCGCTCGTTTCTCGCGACGCACCACTACGGTATAATATTATTATTGCGGTCTCTACTGATAACAGTCTTTTCTTAGCGCGCGATGTATTTTAGATACACACTATATTTTAATATTCATTATGTTATGTTGGTCGGTTTGCGATGTTTTGCTTACCGCTTAATACGAAACATTACGATGGAATATTCTCTACAATACAATTCTTTCTCATACGGCATCGATTCTTTACTTTACATTATAACAATACTCGCGACAAACGTTTGCGCTATACACCAATACATTTATTTTTTAAATACGGACATTTAAATTATCTATTTTACGATTCCTGTTTCATTTTTAAAATTGTTTTCATATACATACACACATTAAAATTATTACATTTTCAATTAATATCAATACACATTATTACACAATAAAGATAAGAATTCTGAACTTCACGATTAGGTATATTCACCACACAATACATTTAATATTTTAGGGTCTATGATTATCCAAATCATAATATCCCGGACGAGCCCCCAAATGTTACGTACACGTCCGCCCACATTGCTACATCCACGGACGAGCACACAAATTGGTACGATATCGTCCCACCAGGACGATCGCATCATATCATAATACAAAATTAATCAAAAGAGAAATTATCAAATATTATATAAGAAAGAATTTACATTATACATACATAATAAAAGTATATAAATTGGCTCGTAACCCCCAGCTTCGCTACATACATTTTGCAATGTACGTAAGCGAAACACATAGAAAATTATATGATAGAGAAAGTATATAAAGAATGTTACAGTTATATTTGTAAGAAAAACAGATTATTATATATTGGCTCAAGTTCATGTCTAGGTATGATTCTACTTAGTCTGCAAGAGGAATGTATTGTGTGAGTGACAGGTACATAGATATACTTACATAAAGTTCAGAGAATTCCTTATCCTTCGGTTTCATCATTTTCTTATGGTCATCATATCATTACTACAGAATATATATAGGTAATTTAAGCAATTGAAATCCATAGTGATTCTTCAGTTAAGTATTTATCTCAGTGGATTAACTAATCCAGGCTTAAGCAACATAGGTTAACTCTCCAAGTAGACATTATTTCAGATTGATACTTATTTCCAGGTTATATTATAGTACACATTTCAATAATAGATACTCCTTGTTAGACATTTATCCCATATAGTTACAATCAGGATTCAAACCTGAGCTTGTCATTGATAATCAAACATTTATATGTAAATCTTGTTCCGGAATTGAACCGGGAATAACTATTTAATGGTACTTTTATTGTTGGTCATCAATACACGCTGTGTATATCATTGGGGAATTACTATAATTATGAGATACGAAAACATATTTTGAGGTTATAACAGACATATTATATTGAAATAAAAGTGGCATTGTGAAATATACATAATTACATAAACATATTAATATACATGGTACAGAGAACAGATCTAAATATAAGCATTGTCAACCTTTTACAATGGTGAGTTTATTTACTTGGCAAGTTACATTATTTATTTATTGGAGCCGTGGATATATGTAAGTATAAATTATCACAAGCATTCGCTTTAGTTTATATAATAAAAAAACCACGGAACACCATTACTAGAAATGAGAATTAAACTAGAGGTTACATACTCAGATACGAATACTACTTTAAGAATAATGAAGGATTATTCAATCCAAATTATCGCAAAAGAATTTATGACTTTAGCAAACTGTTACATATGGAAGATCCCGAACATTTCTGACTTGAAATTCTGTTATCGACTCCATTATAAAATACGTTAACCAACAGACATTACTATTCAACATAAACAATGCTTCAATTATATTGAGATAACAGTTACAGGTAACAGTGACAATGTAAAAAGACAAATAGATTAGATAGTTATACATATACAATCATAAGGTTTTGGTCTGTTCAGATATGTTATCAGGCCTTTGGAATACATACATAATATATTATTTTGGTACTTACAAGATTTTCAACTACAATTGGTCGCATGTACAAACGAGACAGTGGTTATCCTATAATGAAACTACGGGTCGCTACACTTGGGTTGAAATATTCTATACGCAAGATGACAAACGCAAGGGACTCCTGATTCCTAGCACATGATGTCAATTGCTCTCCTTGAAACGAAGGATTCCGCATGAGATAAGAATATCACAGCCAGATGACTGTGCAAAGCCTTCTCTTTCCACTACAGGTGTTGATATTAAGGTACTCCCACGGATCGCGAACAGGTGGTCATATATCACTTTGATAGTTCCACATTCCTTTCTCTATTTTGCCACGGACGAAGCCTCTATCAGGGAAGGTTCCTGTTACTCGAAGTAGTATATTCTGTGCAAACTATAATTATTCCAACTGTTGATTTATTGCACTTGTTGCGTTATCCTCGAAACAATCATATATGTTTTATGCAACGATTTAGAGTATTATCGGATAGCATTTCCACGAATAACTTAATTATGGTGATCATTATTATAAGACATTGAAGTTTTTCTGCTGATGGCAATGCAATATTAATCATTCCTTTATTTTATACGGTATTATCACTTTGACCACATATTGTACTATTCTTTGATAAACATTGTTTCCAATTTACTTTACGGAGAAATTTACAAAAATACACGTTGCGTGACGACATTATCGTTACGTCCTTTTCACTGAATTATCACTACCTTTACTCGTAAGATGAGTTATTAATTAACTGGACCGGACAGATAGATATTTATACAATATAAATAATTAAATACAATATACAATTTTGAATTGAAACGAACGATTTCGCGCCAACATTATGGCATGGCTAAGAAGCCAGGCGGGAGGTAATTACGTCACCATGGTCCGAATTCAACTGACTGCAAGAGGACGCGATCGGGACAAGAAACGTTTAACGGTTATTCTTCAAGGGAATGAGAATCATACGATGTTGGGCCGAGTGCACCAGCTAGTCACGTGTTCTTTGTAACGTACAATTATTATTATTATTATGGATGACTCATGGACAACAAATGACTGTAGGAACATTAGCCAGTATGAACTTCTTACACCGCGATTATTTAATGCGTAGCAATGTACCGTATAATTATGCGTTATTGTTGCAGTTATTGTCGAAAATTCGTTTGTAGTCGATCGCCAAGTGCGTGTTTGTCTAGGGGCTCATCTATCCGGTAGTTATACTCGCCACTAACCAATTATACAATGAACATTATTATGATGCGCAATATTGTAAGTGATTCACAAAGTTGACTGTAATATTATTATTGTGGCGATGGTATATCGTTAAAAGTTTTTTTTTTCTTTTTCAACCATGTCTTCATAACTAGATGTAGGCATGTTTCATACTCTCTCATTTATCGAAGATATACTACTACTACTACTATTATGCCATCACGGCATACGTATCCCACAAGTGGGGTAGCCAGCAGACTAGCTGCATGTATGTAATAAAAATACAAGGTATCCTCAAGATGGGTAGTAAACCTCTTCGCTGAGTTTAAGATGTAAAATGTATAAATTTTTTCGAACACCCGCCTTTTACAGGACACTCGAAAACTTACGGAGAAGAGTGGGAGACCAATTCTTTACCGGGTGCTCCACGGGGTACAACACAGCTCATACGTTTCTGTCATATAGTCAATATTGTCTACTGACTTGTACTTGGTGGAAGTCAATGTTTTATATTATGTAATTCAAAATAAAAAACTTTAGTTTAGTATTTCTTACGGATTTAACTATACACTTGCCGGCTTTCAAGAGTTCTCCTTCACTATATGCTGACGAGAGCGGAATTTCCTGAAAGCTTGCTCGCGACTTGTAAACTCCCGTGGAAGACAAAATAAAAGTATTTAATTTTTACTTGTTTTGCATTACTCATATTCATGAAATGTTGATTCGAAAAATGCCCCTATAGGTTATTTGGCACAGAATGGCGCATTTCTAATGAAATTGTTTGAAAAATATATCATAAAAAAACCAAAAATAATACTTTCATAATAATATCATAATTACTCTCATAATACAATGTCTTTTAAGCACTAAAGGTTTCTACCATTAAAAAATAGCACAAAATTATTTTTTTCTAATTAAAGACTATTCACAATAATTACTTCAAAACGTTCATAAACTGTTACAAGTGTTCAATGATGGTTATATCTTAATTTTAGCTTTAATTACAAAGCACTTATGTTACCGTATTTATAATACTTTAAGTACAGAAACGAATTTAACTCTACTTAACAAATGATGTTGTCCATTAGAATGATGTATTCCTATTAAGGTAATTGTAATAACATCTTCTTCTCTTACATACTAATAAATGGGTTATTTTTACTGCTCAGTAAGTTGTCGAAAAAGCGTATTTAACCTCAATAATAAAGATTAGTCCAAGACATTATGACACATGGGTGATCCGTTAGGTCAAGACAAATTAATCTTAGCTCAGTTTTTTATTACTTTCATTGCGTGACTTATTACTATCAAATTCTTTCTTTTCTTGCAGATGGTAGAAAATTGTTTCAACCTTATCCCAAGGCTTCTGTAAATGACTGATATTATATTATTAGTCATATTAGGGGTATTAAATTAAGTAGTGTATAAGTCCTTGGGCCTTCTTTACTCGTCTTTGTTTACTACGTGCATTTTGCGTAGCTTATTGGCCATGATAAATTTTGATAAATGTAAATGAATTTGTGTTAATAGCTTCACCTACCCAGTTCAGTAAAATTGTTAATATTAATGAGGTACCTTTGCACAAGCTTTCTTTTTCATTTTGTAAGTAGATTATAATATTTCTTTATGTTATTTTAAAAAAGTAATAACCTTACAAAGTATACAGTCGATCACAACAATAATTCTACTTTCTATCTATTTCATCATTACATTTACTTGTTTTTTTTTTTATGTTCGAGATATTTAAGTTAAATGGCATATATAAGTATTTGTCCATTCATTTTTCTTTACATGCTCTAAACACTGGTCAGAAAAAACTTCATTTGAAGCGTAAAAACATTTTTTTGTGAAAAAGAGTGTTCGGACTATCGAGAATATTAAAAATGGAATAAAGCTCATTTACATAAATCACGTATTTTTTATTATTATCATAGAGACAAGCTTTTACAAAGCACATTGGCACACAGTTTCCTTATTCATAATTTATTTAATATGCCTGAACAATATTACTAAACCATACCTAAATACACTAGCCAGTGATATGTTACAACTAGATTCGCAATGTCATACAAATATTCTCTAAAAATGTGTACCCACCCGTCGAGGTACAATACCTGAGTAATATATATTCATCTCTTTTCTTTTGTATATATTCATCTCTTTCTACCGGCCTTTGTCGTCTGTTATAATCCCCATTTTCATATTGTCTATCTCTTGTTATCTACAAACAATTTATATGTGTGTCGCTTTTTTTCAAACTAAAAATTGCGGCACCAAGGACCGCAAAGAGATTTTATTGATGGTACATGTTTGAGATTGATATTGCAAATCTAGGTATAACATATCACTGACACCAGCATGCAGTTTTCCTTATGGGATAGGCAATAATAGGCAAAACTAATCAAACATTATCCATTCTTGCGCTCACACACCCTTTTCGCACCAATCTTGATCGTGAATAGATTATAAATACATAAAACAATGACCAATGCTATAACATAAAAAATATCTATTGAAAACTTCAGTTTATTTATTCAGCACGTCATAATCAGAATACATACATACAAGATTATCATGTAAGTGGATGCGTGTACCCACGAACGTGTTTGCTTGCACATTTCAAGTGCGATGACTCAGGAATCAATCTTATATGTATGCAATATTATATGTACGAATGCAGTGCTGTACATACAAATTATTTTAACGTGTACTTACTTATTTGTATTACATTCATTAATTTTACTAGCACTAAGCCCTATTTTGTTCTGCTGCAGATCGAATTAGTAAAAAACACTTGATGTGATACATATGCAAACTTCATAAATAATACGAAAATTGGGAAAATATTTTTGACATATTTAACATAATTTGATTTTAAATACTTGCGAATAATTTAGTAAAATATCACAAAGTTTAATTTTTATAATGGAAATGGAATATTCTTAATCAGATAAAAGAATTTAACATTACTTACTTACTTACTTACTTATGCACCTAATCCTGTCCACTGCTGAACATAAGCCTCCCCCATATGTCTCCAGGCATCTCTGTCCTGGGCTTTCTGCAACCAGTCACCAGCGATTCTTCTAATGTCGTCTGATTAACGTGTTGGGTCTTTTATCTTCACGAGGTTTCCACTCCACTACCCTTTTTGTCCATCTTTGATCTTTAAGTCTAGCAAAATGCCCTGCCCATGACCACTTCAATATTGCTACTCTTTCGGCAACATCCGTAACTTAACATTACACTTTAAGATTATTCATAACATACGAGTATTTTCAATTATTTAATTAAAAGCTAGCTAGTTATTATGATTTAAGTATTCAAAAAAACAACGAAGACATGGATATTCGCAACGTTATAATCTAGATTCTGAGCCACTACAGAGATCATTATTAAAAATTCTAACCTATAATAATTGAATATAGAAAAACATAAACACAATTACTTGAAAAATACGTAAATATAATTGAATTATTTCTATAAATATGTAAACATAATTTGGTTTCATCAAAACCAGAGAAATGACAAATGATGTTATTTTATTCTATCTTGTTTTTTTATATCTTGTCAAAATCCATCTTTCTAAAATATCAATTCAAACAAAATAATGAAATGGGACAAATATAAAAATTCAAAATAATAATAATCTAACTACTAAAGGAAGTGGCTGAGTACTTATTTTAAAATTAAAATAATCTAACAAAGTAACAACTGAGGTAAGTACCTAGGCACTTTCTTACATATACAAAGACGGACTCAAATATTTATACATTGATAATGTGTACTGCTGTATTATTCGTATTTATCGAAGAATTACAATAACAGTACACGTGAATAAAATGCAGTTATTTTCACCAGTCGATGTATAAAATGTAAGCAGATGAAATATTTCTGTTACACCAATAAGAATACATAATATGCGTGAATATAATACTCTATGTACTGCTTATATTATGTATGATACATTATTATTATGTATTGAATCAATGTTAAGTATAATATTATTAATTTATTGTTTTCATATAATAAAAATACTGTTTGTTCTTGCGTTAAGCAGTATTATTCACGATAGCTGTGAATGATTATATATGATTTGAATAACTAAGTATTTGATAGATACTGAGAATTGATTTTTGCATTCAATGAGAATTTTTCGTATGCGTTTTAACATAATGTAAACAAAAAATCATTACTATGGACGCATTGGGTTTAAAATTCCACGAGTTATTTTGCTTAATTTTTGTTTCTTTGTTAGATTGAGTTTAAATATCGGTTTATCGATCGGGAAAAAAATAAACAAAAAAAGCTGTCATTGAGGTTAATACGAAAAAAAATTGAAGCGTCGGTAACTTGATTAAAAGGCACACCTCGTGAAAAGGATTGGTTGCGGGTTTCAGTCCCGTCCGGAGAACTACCAAATAAGGTGACATTGTCTATTCAAAGCCACAAAGCCTTTCTGTGTGGCTAATCCGTTGCTGTAGAACAAAATTTCCTATGATTTACGACTCTGGAGAGTGTGGAGGTGTTCAAGGCGAGGTTAAAAATTCTATTGTTCAGGAGGTGTTATGTTTCTCGAATGGGCCCTTGCTTTTTTCTACAAAACGGCGCATCTTATAAAATTTGACTAGTTATTATTATTAAATTACATAAAATGTAACTTCATGTAAAAGTCAATTGTAAAATAGCTTTACTGATTTTTTATATATATATTCACCCACTATCCCAGCCTCTAATAGTACATAAAGAGATATAAACTATGTAATAAAAAAATATAACCTATATAATAAATTTACTAAACGGTTTGTTTTTAGTAGATTAATAAAAAAAAATACCATTGTTATCTTTTGTTGTGTATTAATTCAAACCCAAGGACGCAAATAAAATAAAAATCGCAACCAATCTGAATAATGTTTGAATCAATTATTCATAAAAATAGCTCTTTATAGTTCAAAGAACTACCAAATATGTAAACAGATTGTCTGTCTTGGTCGATTGCATCAATCGTAAAAACGTTATTCCATTCATTCGTCTGATTGACGTTGTTATAATATAATGAATGACAATAGAAATGTAAAGAAAAACAATCAACGACATAGTTTTACTTTTCTCTTATAGGGCTCAACACATTTTATTCGATGAAGTTGAATAATTTCATACAAACTAGACATTTTATAATTTTTATTGCGAGACCTGTTCACTCTCTTTCAACGAGTGCATCAGACAATGATAATTAAATTGAAATCATTCTAATTGAAGGCATCATTCCATCAACAACTATTTAACATGTTAATGTCACTTTTGCATCAAGTAGCGACAATTATTTCATTTATTACTTTCTCATAAAATATTGAAACATTATTATTTGTTTGAATCTTAACAAAACCATTATAAATATTGGAGTCTGTCCATAAATGTTCGCAAACATGTAATGCGTTTATACATATTATTTTTGAGAAGGGTACAAGAAAGAATGGTCAGCATACAAAACCAATATCTTAATTATATTTTATTAGATTCTCAAGATTATTTGATATCAATCTATATTTTCAATTTCGAATAATATGTAGCTAAGGGATTTTTTTAAGAAATAAATGTCAAAAACCTTTCAGATTTCAAAAGAATTTTATAAATATACTAGCTGACCCGACAAACGTTGTTTTGCCATATAGGTACATTATTTATTTGCCATATACATTATATAATATAGACCGGAGTTGAAAATGATTGAATTACTAATATCGCTATTAAAAAATAGGGGTAAATGGTAGAAGGGTGAAAAATTAGGGCTGTATGTATTTTTTAATGCCTCACCATAAAAAAAAAATAAAAAAAATTGATCAAAAAATTACCGCCGAAAAGGACCACCCTTAACTTCAAAGGGTATGAAAAATAGATGTTGGCCGATTCTCAGACCTGTCCGATAAGCGCACAAAATTTCATCAAAATCGGTCCAACCGTTTCGGAGGTGTATGATAACAAACACTGTGACACGAGAATTTTATAAATTAGATTGGTGGTGCTCGTGCTAAGAATGTAGAATAACCTACTCAATGTTTTTCTCTGGATTAATATAACCGAACTTTGCAAGCCTTTTAAACTAATATCTATAATGTACATGCATATTTTAAATTATTTTAGATGCGAGCAAACTGCTTTTCATGCTTACAAAGAGGAGGTCTATTTGACAATTATAATTATTCATACAATGAACGTATCACATAACAAAGTAATCTCGTTTTAATTACTATTTACGAACTTAAATAATTATAACCGTTGTTTACTTTCGAATAGTAAATTGTGACATAAAGAATTAATGTCGTTTATAATACTTTGTTCCGCAGTTTGTCATAATACTAATTTAATAATAATTATATGTTACTTAAAGTAATTGTTTGTGAACAGGAAGAAATTTTAAATAATGCCTAATAATATGCGTAATGTCTTCATAAACATAATTACTATAAAAGTACACACGTAAATAAGGTTGTAAATCTATCTGTCTATCTATACTATCACGGCGTCTCCCATAAAATGGGGTAGCAAGTAGACTAACTGTATGTTAAATAAATACAAAATATCTTCTCTGTGTCATAAAAATAGACGTTCTGAATGGATGGCATACCTCTTTGCTGTATTGAAGTTGTAAAATATCTTATACACGATTAAGTTGATATTTTCGACCAACGGTTTTTGGTGGAAGTTCATGTTAAATTAATTATAAATAAAACACTTTTCAGTACATCCACAAAGAAGTGTTTTATTTATAATTAATTTATACATTATGTTTTACAAATACCTGTCTTTCACAGGGTACTCGAAAATAACGAGAATGGAGACCTATTATTTCATCGGAGACTAGCATTAATTTGCTAATAAAAAAATATAATTAAATAATAGTAGGTATCATCTTATGTGATTTGAGTAGTTCAAAAACAGAAACCCTTTTTGATCGAAGTAATTTGCACAATTTTCTATTCGTTTTCTTTTTTGAAATGACACAGGTTCTAGATATGTATAGGATATTTCGTTTATCGTTTATGTAAATTTAATACTCATCTTATCGTGATACTAAATTCATGTTTGTATTATCACCTAATCTATGATAAAAAAAACAGTAGAAAATACATAATGTCGTATCTATCAAAAGATCTTGTCACCCAACCACAATCATAAGATTCGCAATCTTTAAAAATAAGAGATTTGATTTGGTAGAAAGAAGAAGAAATTCAATATTTATTTAATTTTATATTTACACAAACGTATTACCTACCTACAGTTCAAAAGAAAATCACGCACAACGCGCATAGCAAAAACGTAAATTGCGGAAAACGTAGTAAGAAATTATACTTAGATAATATAATATATAATAAGACTTCTTATTATAACTTTTAACGCATGATTAAACAATGTATTATTGTTTTCATTTAACTATCTATCTATCTATCGCAACATTCCAACTGCTAACATCAAATGATTACTTTGGTTTGAGACTGACAACCTATACCGTGATTTCCTTGTACTAAATAAATGAAATTATAGAAAATTATTTATTCATCTTCGTTCTTATTTACAATGAAACTTTCTTTTGTGTTAGTACCTAATAATCTACGTTTTGTAGAAAATAATAAAAATGAAGTTCTTCCCAAACAAGAAACAACAGCTTTACCAATTTTTTAAGTAGAGATTAGCATTGTTTTAGTTTTATAGGTAACATAAATTTTTCTTTATAAATATCGCTTTGAATTCCTTATAATTGACCAAATTTAAATATTTGGTACGATAAAGTTGATATTTTCAACCGACGGTACTTGGTGAAAATTCATGTTGAATTAATTATAAATAAAACACTTATACGGAAAACGCTATTCCACATTCTTAAGTAAGCTAATATTGTGTTGTTTTTTTTTAATGTAATTACTGTTCAACATTTAAAACTGTCTCTTTTTCTGGAGTCTGTGTTATGTAAGTTTAAAATCTTGTTTTTGAGTAATAACTCTACACAGGACTTGTCCTTATGAGGTATAATACTTATTTATATGTATTTTTAGTCATAATGTATATATTAATTGACTTCTTGTGTTGTGTAAACTGTATGTATATATATAAATAAATAAAATAAAATATATTTATTTTATTTATTTATATATATTTTTTTTTTATATATATTTATTTTTTTATTTTTTTTTTTATTTTATTATATATATATATATATATATATATAAATAAAATAAAATAAAATAATCTTTATTGTGGTATAAAGTAGCACAAATGGCGGGTTTATTGCCTTTAGGCAATTTCTACCAACCAACCAAATGTGAGAGAGATACGAGATACATTAATATTGATGTACATAGTTAAGTACATAAAAGAAAATATATAATAAAAAATAAATAAAATATATACAGGTACATATAACTTAAGTATGTATAAGTACTAAAAACAAAAAGCATAATAAAATAATACAAATAGTATAGACTCGATCATAAATATACAGACATATACATACATACATACACATACATACATGCATACATACACACACACACACACATGCACACATAGATATATATATATATACATACATATATACATATAGGGGTGAGGGGAGGGAGGGGAGGGGAAGGGATATGGTTAAGTTGAGTTATTGAGAGAGAGATAGTGATGTTTCAGTCTGCTTTTGAATATAGAAATAGTAGGAGCAAGGAGTATATATATATATATATATATAAAAAAAAAGCCGGCTTTCAAGAGCGGAAGCGGAGGCTCGCGTCCAATAAAAAGTCACTGTGGAAATTCTATAAATAAGTGTTTTATTTATAACTAGCTTTTATAACCCGGCAACGCTCGGGTTTAAAAACAGATATTCATCCAAATACGTGAGTTAAAACTACACAATCTCATTGAAAAAATGAACTTAAAATCTATTTAGCAGCAAAAAAGGTACATGTCATAATAATAATCAGCTCTATGAGTGCCAAAATCATATATACAATACATACAGTTTGTCAAAAAATAGTTGACAAATAATCGAGGGCGCTGTTATCTTTCACATTGTAGCCCTATCCAAACATTGATTGTGTAAAAACGAAACCTTGTAAGAGAACCTACTTTCACATTACATTCATCACTTTCAATTCTCACTCTTTCTATCAGTCTCTTTCCGTGCATACATTTAGTTGCTGACTCTTTTTATTATTCACTCTTTTAGTTCCAGACAAAAAAAATCCTATAGCTAATAATAATAAGCTAGGACCTCTCCAAGTAAATGGACTTCTTACATACATACATATATACCATCACGCCACTTCCCTCGCGGGGTAGGCAAAAAGGATTGAGCGCTTTTTCCTTCTATCCTTGCATACATCTTTCGCTTCCGTCACTGTCATACAATTTTTCATGCATGCTCTCCTGTTCAATGTGCTCAACACGTAACCGCCCTGTAGGATTTGATTTAAATGATCTTGCTTTTGATCCTCGGACGTCCACGTCTCCGAGCACCATTCCTCTCAGCCAAATATATTTTCTTGGTCATTCTGTCCTCATTCATTCTTTCCACATGCCCAAACCATTGTAACTTATTTATATTCATCCCTGTAACCACACCAACTTTCATTCCACATTCCTTTCGTATATAACTGTTACACACACAATCTCTCAGACTTTTACCACACATCCTTCTCAACGATCTCATTTCTATCACTTTCATCCTTCTTTAAACATGTCCACGTCTCACTTGCATACATGAGTGTTGGCACTTTGATAGCAGAGTGCACTAACCATTTAGCTGTGGTAGATCTGTTCCTATTTGCAATTATTTCAATATTTGCAATACTTTCACACTTCCCATCTCTCGTGAACAAACTATCCAAGTACACACATTCGTCAACTTGCTCTAACACTTTGTTGTCAATCATTACCTGTCATACTGTTCTCTCACTTCCTCTTTCAAAGACCATGACTTTGGACTTCTTTTACATCATAAAATCATTTAATAAATTCTTAGCATTTTCACCTTCAGAGGCATATACTGGTTAAATGGCTGCATAATGATAGACATCATCTAACTAAGGATATTCTCACAATTACACATCCATGAAAATATGCTGTTAACTGTAATATTTTACATTAAAGGGAAAATAAAACAGACTCGGAATTATAATATAAAACTATTTAATAAAAACAGTAAAATAAATATAAGAAATATGTAGTGTAATACAAATGCACTTTTTGGCGAATGGAGCAGATATCAAAATCATCCTGGACGGCCTTTCCTATGTTTTCTTTTATAATTCTTCTTATAGAACTCACAGATAATCCTGAAAGAAATGAACATTGAAATTCATCAGCAATACAGTAATTTAACTTCTTAGAAACACGGGATTGTCATATAAGTGAGTCATCGAGACATTCCATACACAATCATTTAATGATGCATTATTATTAAGCATCTGAGACATTCACTTCAGCTTTTTATTAAGCTTATTCTAATATTCGGTAAAATAATTTGCCTTTTTAAGTAAATTCATTACATTAAATATATTTTAAGAAGGCACAGAATTGAATAGTAATCTTGTAATAGAAATACAATTAAGTGTCGTCAAACATAAAAAAAAAACAATTTAAAATATTAAGACAGTGCTTACCAGTGTTGTTTGGAAAACATTGTTAATGTACCAGGGTAGTTTTTGAGCTTAAAACTCCGCTTAACACTGGGAATATTTCTTGAAAACATTTTTTTTAGATACACTACGTATTGTTTTATTCAGTTTTATATTTTTTAAAGTCTTTTAAAATCAAAACAAAGTCACAAAATTTACCGGATCACCAAACGCCATACAATTGACAGGTCGGACAGTGTTGCCAGTGTAAGTAATTTGTGTTTTGGGAATCGTGAGAAAATAATTATTCTAAAGTAGCATTCACACTGGATGATCATTCAGAGTGTCAGGGTCAAACCTGTTCATCGAAAGTGAACACGTCTGTTCTCATTTGTTCATCCTATGCTCTCACTGCCATGTCAACACTCTCAGTCATGTTGTATGTATTTTGACATATTTTCGTACAAAAATATAATTAAATAAATAAAAAAATTAAAAAAAGCCCTTAAAACTAATCAATATAGTTCTCAACTGCATAATAATTTTGTAAATGATTCTGACATTCTATACAAATTCATAGAGAATAAAACAAAAAATAAGAAAAAAATTGTTTATGGTCGTTTCAGTGAAAGGTCCTTTCATCGAAATTATGACGGGCTGTTATCGCTTTCATCCGTCATCGCTAGTGATCACTATTGATGAAACGCCCGTTCACACCATTTTTATCTTGGAGGTTCATCCGGAGTGATCACTGAAAGTGAACAAATGTGAACGACCCTTTAGAAAACTGACGATATATTTTATTCCTATACTATTTCGAAAATTTAGCGATGGGGGGGGGGGTAGAAATTGAAAGATGAAACGGAATTGTGAACAGTATGATTTAGGTATATCATGTTGGAGTAAAAATTATATTTTTCACATGTGTAAGGTCCCATTGTGCGGTATTTTCTGGGCAAAATGCACGTAATTTTGGTCACACAATCTGGCAACCCTGATTTTGACACTTAGTATCTCTATGCTTATTATGACAGTTTTGAAGTGTTTACGTTTAGTGTTAGAAATTCTATAATTATTTTGAATTTAGAATACTTTCATGAAATTTAAAATTACTGCAAACCATACAATAATAATTTTATCAATAGACAGTATCTTAATATCTAATTTTGAAAATCTTATGTTTTTAGATGCATGTTTTGAATAAATGAAATACTTCTAATGAAACAGATTGATGCAAGCATAATATTGAAATGATATCCTTTACAAAAGTGCCTAACTACCATTATGTTAAGTGCAAGTTTTAGAAATGTTATCTATGGCTTGGTATAGTTATATTATGAGATAATCACACCCTTTTCTCTCACACCCTTTTCTGTGTTTGTTATAACAGATAACTTTATTTAGAAATTAAAAGAAACTCAGAATATCCTACAATAAAATAAGAACACATATCAATAGTATTGTTGTAGATATGAGTTTTTTTTATTTTATTTTGACGTTTACCTTACTTTGACAAAAGAACATTGAAGCATCATTGAATTAGTTCTGTGTTTTTGATATTATTGGTAACCATATTTTGAAATAAAAAGAAACTATGAATATCAACAATAAAATAAGAACACATATTAATAGCATGGTCGTAGATGTATGAGATTTTTAGTGATTTTCAAGTTTACCAAACATCGACAAAAGATCGTTGATACATCATCATTTATAAATTAAATCTTTATAAAAGTATACATATTAAATGTTTTCAGCTCGCCTACTGGATGAGACATATCGTTCAGAGGACATAGAAAACACAAAACAAACAAACAATATGCACCAACTAAAATATATATTTGTGTGCATTCTGTGTGTGTCACGTCGGCCATTATGAAATTAGCCCAAGATGTCAAAAATATGCAATTTTAACTCGCATAATTCAGAAGTTTTTATCATAACCAAACACAATAATTTATAATCAAAATAATCCTTAAATGTTTAATTTCAGTACTGATGTATTTCTCATTACATCCATTGTGAAATTAATTCAATACACTGAAAAATGTTCGACCATGAATATTGCTACTTACAAAAACTTTCAGAGATTTACATACATTTGGCTGCCAATTTTGTGACATAAATTGTAATATCTTTATCAATATATAAGGTATTTAAAATGTTTTTGGCCTTGAACGTGCCCAGGAGATGAGACCTCGTATAGAGTGTATTATTTTACTTCTGTCTTTCTTTATTTCAGAGTCCATTGAGGACATACGTACATACATACATACGAACGGACTCAAATATTTATGTGTGGATTAATTTGGTACGATATTGAATAGGTAAACCATAGAAATGTTTTGTAAGAAAGGTTATTCATTTTAGAGCTAGATCTATATTTAATAAAGATATGACTCATCATCATCGTCATCATCGCTCTCGACGCTCCTTTCGGGAGCACAGGGCAGAAACCAACTTCCTCCATTCAGAGCGTCTCTGTGACCGCGTCACCTCTTCCCACAACACTCCCTGCACTCTGATGTCGTTATCATAAGAACGGTGTATTGTAAAGGAGGGACGCCCGGGTCGACGTAAATCTTGCTGATGGAAGAACAGTTCTCTTTTTGGCTAGAGGTGTATAATTTTTCAATATGGCGATAAGATTCATCACCCATAATACCTTACATTACTTCTTTACTTATTTAACGCTGCGCTGTAAATTTACTGCAGGGCTACTCTTGACAAAACTAAACACGATCTTAATCTAGTCTTGATCTTGATCATACGACGCACGAAGAGACTATTAGCCAAAAATACACGCAAACCGATTGCGCGTTAGCGGTAGCGCGATGTTTTTGACCATAGTCCCTTCGTGCGTCGTATGATCAAGATCAAGACTAGATTAAGATCGTGTTTAGTTTTGTCAAGAGTAACCCTGCAGTTTAGTTTAATAGTAGGAGATGCTTTGATGGTATAGATATATGATATTAGAAATTCTCCATTTTCTTAGATCAATTTTATAAAATTGCCTTCTGTTGTAACTTTGTTCAAAACTTTCTCAAATTAGATAACTTATTTTGCACGAATTCTCATACTTGCAGTTTCCTTATCATATTTGCATCTTGTATAAATTTGCGCTATCAATTGTGGGAATTATTGCAATGAGATCCAATAGACATAAATTGGTTAACAACTTAACATATTTTGGTCATTTCTGCAAATTTTTATTTTGTGAATGATATCAATAAAGAATCGCAATACCTATACATAACTTTTTTTGCTTAGTGGATTTTACGTTGTGTAGTTAGGTGCATATCAAATATCCAAAGCCAGTTCGGAAGTAAGTATTTAAACTCTTTCCTGTTTATAATCCATTGAATTGGTCTGCAACGTTTTTGGTTTTCTTCTTCATTCTTCACTATTTTTTGACAAAGTCTTCAATTCTACATATCTGCCACAGTTCATGTCCTTCCTCACTTGATTTAAATAAGTGTCTCTTGGTCGTTGTCTACCGTTTCTTCCTGTTTTCGCAATACAAAAAAAAACTCTTTTGAAAACTTTATCACCTAGAAGTGTTTCAAAAAATTGTTTCATAACCATTGACAATGTAAAACTATGTATGACTATATAAAATCTAATATGTAATTTTCATTTTTGTTACAGTGAACTATCGTGCAAGGGCGATTTCAGTGATTCCATGGCACCCAACTCCGCTCAGGGCCATCGCGGAGGATGGGCAGATGAAACATCAAGGGTAAGAAAGTTGTATCAATTTATTTTTCATCATCATCATCATCATCGCCCTCAACGCTCCTCTCGGGAGCACAGGGCAGAAACCAGCCTCCTCCATTCAGAGCGTCTCTGTGCCAATTGCGTCACCTCTTTCCACGACATTCCTTGCGCTCTGATATCGTTGTCATAGGAACGGTGTATTGTGAAAGAGGCACGCCCGGGCCGACGGAACCCCTGCGGACGAAAGAACAGTGCTCTTTTCGGCCAACTATCATAAGGAATTCTCAAAACATGTCCCAGCCAGGACCATCGTCTCTCGTGTATTACGGAGATTACAGGTCTCTGCTGGGTGCGCCGGCGCACAGCATCATTTGTAACACGTTCATACCATTTGACATCCAAAATCCTTCTAAGACACTTGTTTTCAAAGCTTAGTATCTTCCGCTCTTGAGCCTTGGTTAAGTGCCAAGACTCACAGCCATAGAGAAGGATTGGGATGATGCACGAATTTTTTATTTTTACTTCTATATAAAAAAAAAATTGTGTGCTGAAATTGATCTTTTACTCATTTATAATGATCTCATAAGTCAAAAAACGTCTCTCTCGCAATTTTTTGTTGGTTGGTTGATCTGTAGTTGAACAAAACTTGTTTCAATTTATCCAATCCTGATCTATTACTATTTTACCATTCACTGTGTCGGTGTTTAGGTAGTAGAATTCCATAGCGAAATAAATAAAACAAGTGTTTTATTCTACTATTGATTTATTCGACGAGAGAGACGTCTTTCGTCTTATGAGGACAGATGATTATTATTAGCGATTGACAATGTCCTAATAAGACGAAAGACGTCTCTCTCGTCGAATAAATCAATAGTAGAAAAAATCACTTGTTTTATTAATTTCACTATTTTACCATGTTTTATTTCACAGAGAGAATGTTTTCTATAATTGTTTACACACAGAAATATGCAGGTATTTCCTATGTGTGAAATGCTGGTATTATATCCATAGCTATTGCTAAATCTATCTTTATATATCGTCAAGGCACTTCTCACAAGTGAGGTAGTCAGTGAATTAGCTTCGTGTAATGAACACAAGTTATTCTTTCCATGCCACTTGAAACAAAATATTTGAAAAATGATGTACCGCATTGCTGAATTGAACGCATCAAATGTCTCAATCAATATTCACAAACGATATGAACTGAAAATTGATCATTATGACGTGCTTAAGAGCAGAGAAATTTAGTTATTACGAATGAAAATTAATACAAATTAGCGAAAAATAATAATACAAGTATGTTTATTATTCATAACAATTGTATGCGTAAGATTAATCTGCTATTGAAAAACATAAATGATTCCTAAGTTTGATTTGATATTATTATATCACAATACCATATCTAATTAAATCACAGGTAATTAATGCTATCATTTATCACGGAAGGCGTGCGCAACCATTTGGATCAAATCTACCGATAGAAAATTAAAAAAAAAGTATAGAAACTGTTACATTTTTTTTGGTCATTTGGCCTAATCACCTAGTTCATAAATCCCGTCAATAGGGAGAACAAGAATGCAATTCTGCTGGTGGTCGATAATGTAATGATCGAGTCTGTGAATTTTAATGAAGAGATTCGTAAATCGAATCCTTAATAAAAATTAAGTGTTGTAGTACATAGTAACTATTACTAAATATTTTAAAAATGTTTCTTAATTACCACATTGGTAGTGCTAATAAAATCAAACAAATTAAAGGTTGATAAAACAGTGTTTGTTGTTAATGATAATCTCTAAAGAATAAATATATCAACGATTTACGCACAAACGGTTGCGCACAACATTTCACGAATGTGTTTTTCTCACGAACAATTAATTTTCAGTTTGGTTGTAAAAAAATGAAAGTCATTTGTACCATGCAGACTACACTACACACTAAATGAATGAACGAAATATTAATAAATACCTACATACAAGTATATAATATGTACATACATAATATAATGTATGTAGAAGATTGAATAACTTCCATACGTATTTACGCTGTATATAATAATAACAACTTCATAATAGTACCTATATATTTAAAATATGTGTATAATAAGACTTGTAGGTGCTCGTTTGCTTAACGGATTTTTCACGTATCATAGATTTTTACATATTATTTTTATTAATAATATAATGTTTTTCAATATGAATAAATTAAATGTAACAACATATTAATACAGTTGCAACCATACATGTTAATAAACAGTTCATTGAGAAGGCATAACATTTTTTTGTATTATGATCTCCATCTTCCGATTATGGGGTAGAACCATATTATTATACTTTATTCAAAGTTTTTTTTAATCAATTGGTTTATCTCTTCTCGCTATGATCCTTATGCTTCGATATCGTTCTTCAGAACATTGTGAATGAGTGTCATCCAAGCCATCGAAAACTAAAAAAAATCTTACTGACCATTGGTATTTTTTATAAATAACTCAAAACATAAGAATGTTTCTTAATAAATGACACATTTAGAATCATCGTTTGTCACATATCACAAAAAATACAAAATCTGTAGATCAATCGAATGTACTGAAAAAAATAACTCAAAACATATGAATGTTTCCTTATAAATAACTCAAAACATAAGAATGTTTCCTTATAAATAACTCAAAACATAAGAATGTTTCCTTATAAATGACACATTTAGAATCATCGTTTGTCTCATATCACAAAAAAATACAAAATCTGTAGATCAATCGAATGTACTGAAAGAAAAAATTATGTATGCCAAATTGGCATCTATAGCATTTGGCATATATGTATGCGAAACGATAACTTCCACATGTAAGTTAACCAATAGATCAAACACAAGTAGTATAAATGCAAGTCTTATCTTTGTTCTCTCTGTGCCAATGAAAATAAGGGTTTCTCGGATGAATGGCAGACATCACCACTGAATTGAAGATGTTGAAATATGTATTATTTGTAAAAACTAAATCATTATTATCTATCTATTAAAACCATCACGGTATATTCCACAAGAAGATTAACTAACTGCACGTAACAACGATAAACGTCATCCTTTTCGTGCTTACAAAATAGGCGTAATATATTTAGGAATGGTATTATATCTCATTGCTTAATTAAATATTTTATCATAACAAATATAAAAGAAAATATGACGTTGATTGAAGAAGTTATGTTCTTATACTGCAAAAAAAATTTCCTCAAGTAATTGAAGAGATTATGATTAAAATTAACACAATAACAATGTGTCAAATGTAATCATTATTAAAAAAAAAACACACATATTTAAAAGTGTCTGAAAATTTGCGAACAAACTGTTTACCTAATTAACCTTTGATGTCGTTGTTATTAATATAAATTGACTCATTACAATGTTGCAAGTACTTTTAAATTAATAATGTCAAAGAATAAGATTTATTTTATATATATAACAAATAACACATTGTTTATATAATATGAATTATTTGTTACTAAATTGTTTTTAAATAGAGAAAAGTTAGAAGCATGCTCAAAGTAAAAAAAAAATAGCGGGTTTTGTCAAATAAATGCAATTGAAGCAGTTAGCGTAAAAAATGTATATTTCGTCATGAAATTCTTACGTGAACGACAACCAGATGTTGGATTCTCAACCTATGCTTTAGCACACTGAGAAAAATACCAATGAAATTTCACAACGAATCATTGGTACTTACTATCAGATTAGGACCAGAGATAGTACAAACGATTCATTAGTACGAATCTATAATATTAACTTTTGGCAAACAAATCGTTAGTAAATTTACCAACGACTTGTTTGTACTATCTCTGGTCCTAATCTGATAGTACATACCAATGATTTGTTGTGAAATTTCGTTAGTATTTTTCTCAGTGCAAAGTTAACAGGTTGTAACCTTCTCCGATACAAGAATATTTTATACTGAAGGGGTATTCCGGGGTTTATCCGCAAAAGAAGTGTGCAGTAGACAAGTCGAAATTGCGTTCTGTCTTCTCTGCCTACCACACAGTCAATGCAGCATGGAGGGATAAATAGACTGATAAATCTTTGTAAATATCAATATCAGCGTTTTATATGAAACAAGTGCAATAACTTCACACAGTTAAACTAAGTACCAACGAATACATTTGTAATACAAACAAAATAATTCGGTCATACTATTTTTATAAAAAAAAAATGTTTTCCTCATTGATCTGTGTAGGTACGTTAGCAAAATTAGTTCCTATTATATGGAACAAAATAATCTCCTAATATAATATTGTAACAATTTGTTATATAATAGATACCAATCCTTAATGACCGTAACAAAACAATTATATAAACTGACAAATTTCCTAAAACAATTAAGCACTAAAGTAAATTAATTCTCGACAGATTTGTATAACAAAGATAAAAATCAAACCTACTGTTACCATAGATAAAAACTTGATGTACAATCAGTACCACTTATTAATGTTGAATATGACGTGATCGTTAATTACATAGAAAATTCAAACAACCATGGATCAACACTGACTTATGGAACAAAACAAAAGAAAATAGTATGAAATATCATCATCGGCTGTGAGAATTTCTCGACGATTTATTATTTTGTTTAAGAAGCACAGAGAATCTAATTGATGATAAATTGTTCCAGACATAATCTCGAGTAATTGAGATATCTAGTATTAAATTATCTGTTTATCATAGTAACAGAATACACAACAATGATGGAGTACCTTGTGAAAGAGAAGTGTATGTACATATTTAGTAGTAAGTAGTAACCGATTGCTTATTCGCTATTTGGATTCACGTAAAATTACGTGTTTATTAATATTTTATTCTACGAAAATTAGACATCTTCCAGACTTTATGCTTTTGAAACCAATTATGGTTGTTAATATCATTATGTTTTATTCATAATCATGTGAAATCACTTTTTGTTGGTAATTTATGATAACATTTACTCCTAGGACTTGGAAGATAACAGCGAGATACACCTAAATACAATAAAAGAATTTAAGTCTCAAAAAGAACACGTCCTAAAAGTGGAATTCAAAATTCATTAATTGGGAGAAATGAGTTGCATGATATTTTTTTCTTTTCTTAATGTCCAATGATAGAAAACAGAACTCTGTTTTTCAGTCCACAAGGTTTTCGATGGCTCAAGCGACTCTATTTCATAAATAATAAATTATCCTACAACAACATCAGAGTTTTAAGAATATCAAAGGAAGATGTAATTATGTTGAGGAAAAATTGCTCTTAACAGAAGTGACTTGTTTCCATCATGTTTGAGGTTCTGTTTCCATCATCTGAAAGGACGAAAAAAAGACTAAATCGTGGAGAGTATTTAGAAATATAATCAAAAGTCTGTTTGTGATATCTATAAAAAGAATTAAATAGGTAAAAAATAATATGTTATAAAGACACACGACATTTTTAATATCCAACCGAGTATATTATTATTATCATTATTTTTACCTATATGGAAACAACATTGGTGGCGAAATATTGCAAAGTCTCTCTAATAACAAAGTAATACAATGTACAAACTAAATGTTATTGTCCTACACATTACATACATATATGGATGCACAAAACATATAATTTGTTCAAATTATAATCCATGTTTACTTTATATTATAAACTTAAGCTAAAACCTATCATCAAATTATTATTAAAAATTAAGCCTTTGTTCCAAAACTGACAATGGCCTTACGCTCTCACTCTTATAAATTATTTAATGATGGGTTACATACAATAGCACCACACTTTTTGAATGCAATTACTAGTTCTATCTTAAATTTATTGTATGTATTATATTATGATGGTGTTCAATTTTGTTGGTTGTATGAAATCGTTGCATAAGTTTGTTATTGCAGGTTCAATACAATGCATGTGATAATAAAGATGTCATGAAGTTGTATAAATATTTTACTATTCAGTATTACGTCAATCAAAACATAATGTATGTAAGTATAAAAATTTAATATGAGAATGTTATATTAGTGTGTTATTAAGAGTTTTAGGTCACCTCATCAATAATATTATACAATATTTTATAAAATATTTTGGTTGAATTTCGATAACGCTTTATTCTAGTTTTCTTGCTTTTTACTCATATACATACAAGCGGCGCCAATCATTAAAGCATTGCCAAGATTAATGCCATTGATTCTATCCATGATTTTTAGGAAACGAAAGCATCTTAATCTCATTGATGAATTCTCAAGTTCCTGGAAAATCTGAGATAAAGATTAGATTGGTCTTCTGTGGCCCAGTACTTTCTTTAATGTAACTATTTCATTTTAAGAAAATTATCCTCCTAATTCGTATCTGACAGCCTCATTTACTAAATTAACTCGGAACGTGACAAAATACGTAATTTCATTCAGAAATCAACAGAACTGAGTTAAGCGTATACGAAATTTCTACATTTATTTTGACATTAGTCATTTCTTGCATTGCTATTTTCATATCAACAATAAGATTAAGTCCACAGTTTCATCTGACATCACGCAACAAGCAGATAACCAAATTACACACTTCAATCTTACGATGATTAAACGTTATATGTTTTTATCTATTGTAGGTAAACCATTATCAATTTATTATTGTCTCTCTTATTCACAGCATTTCATAATCTTACCATAGCTAATAAGTAATTCAACTCACAAATTTCATACAATTTTGTCAAGTTTTCTCACAATACTTACATATATATTTTCATTATTTGTATTATTTATGATCAAAACGATGTCTCCTATAAGGAATTGTAGATATACTGCTACGTTCTTGATTAGTGTAATAAAAAAAACTCTTAATGTTTGAAAATACAGTCTTAACAAATTGTTGGTCTTAATAATTTACAGCTGATGTCATAAAAGTCAATATTGCCTAAGAGTTTTACAACAGTGTTTAATAATAATATAGGTGCATATTATAAATTGTATTGTTTATGACATGGACAATTGCTGGTTTGATGTTATTTGTGTTGAGAAATAAAAATAGCTAGATCAGATAATATCGGTTTGTTCTTTTTCTTAAGGTTTCTTCATAGACATTATGTTTGTATTCTATTTGATTGTCTAATCGATTTTCGCCCTATCAATCAAAGTCTGATTTATGTAGGTGTAATAAAGAGCATGAAGATGATAATGATGTTGTTGGTTGATTTGTTTCTTTGGCACCGTTTTACGATTCTTTGACAATCTCAAGAGCGCTGATGAAAAGGGAGGTTTTATTATTCTTTCATCAGATGTACAAATATGGTGATCCTTATTGGGTCCTATTATAAAAATGTACAATGGTATGAGAACAAAAAAATAACTTTTATGTGTACATAATGGGTTAAATGTTAATTTTAATTTTTGGTTTTTATTAGTTGTTTGTATCGAATGTATCATAAATGATCTGTGCAATTGGGCGATACCAAATATAATAATTTTGACAACTTGATAAAAGACAGGCAAACATTTGTAAATGTAAATAAATATTTTATAAAATTATATCATAAAATACATGAGCATTAAAGTGGGCAAAAAATCAAGGTAAAATTGATATGTCTGACCTCCCATGTGAAACAGTTTAAGGCAGAATTTGTCAGGAAATGGATGATTTTGCGGACTACCAAAGAGATAAATTAGTTCATTAGACAGCATCCTCAACACATATGTTACACTCACCGACAAAAGAATTTTAGACATTAAATAATTAGTCATTATATTCCCCAACATAAATAACTTTGGAAAGATTTATTTCGCCAATAATTTTACCTGGTAATTAAACTACCGTATATTTTCAGGACATTCTACAAATAAAATTATAAAATAAATTTCTTATTGTTAATTGTAGTACTGCTCCTATCGTAAATAAATTATAGTAAACCCGTTACTTATTTAGTAGTTTTTTTATTACTTTTCATTGAATTTAGATTTCTTGGAAACAATAATATTTATATCTTCATGTTATACTAGTGTTGATTGCATATACGAGTATATCTCGGGACACAAGACAAACAAACCCCTTCCATTTTGAGAGACTCTGTGCCAATCGAAACACCTCATTTCATGACTTTGAACGGTATTTTTTAAGAGGGTCATCTTAACCGGGGAGAAACTTGTAGATGAAAAACAAAGTTCTTTTTGGCCAACTAACGTAAGACATTACCAAAACATGACTCAGCAAAAACTTCTCCCATATCAAATAGAATATTCAGATCTTTTGTGATTATATGTATAGCACTTTATACCATATTTTGTCCTAAGACAAACACTTCAGTTGTTTGAAAAGTGAGAGGTATAAAAATCAAGTCACATCGATGCATTTTCACAAATATTTAACTATAAATGCAGAAATGTTCGTATTATTTTTCAAATAATACTTTAGTGTGATGGACTTGGAGCAAAACCACTTCAAGATAAATAGAAATGTAGGTACTTTTTTCAGTATTAATTTACGAGAATTGATAATAGAACTTTTCTTCTACGTTTATTTTTTGTATTTCTTTTAGTATCTGTCAGCCTTTTTCTTTTGCCGCATCCCTTGTAGAGTACACAAAAGAAAAAACTTCCAAAATTTTACAATTCATTTATGACACACGGTCTGTGCTTTCATCACATCACAACATAGTTACAAGTTACGTATGAATATTCATAATATTACTATTTAACATTATCATCGCATCGACATGTAAACAATACAAAAAATATTACATAATCCGAATATGTTGAATCGTAGACCAATGTGTATAATAAAATAATAGTTATAATAATAACAATTTGAGAAAGTAAATGATTGGTTACATCGATCATACGAAATAAAATGTAACAATAAGTTTAGCACAGTTTTGTAATACATTATAGAATCGTTTCGTTATTGTAGATATTAATTCGTATCTATTATTTCAATCGTGATTGCCCCAGGATGGGGAAGATGCGTTATAATCAAATTATATGGTCCGAGATTTTATAATTCAACAATAACATATATGAAATGAAAAGAAATATGTACATTTCGTACGTTCAATGTACTTCTAGTTCCTTTTCACACGATAAAACTTCTGTCGAATTTGTGTCGATTCGACCGATGATCGCAGTGGTATCGATTAATCGCCTTCGTGCCTAGAAAATATAAGAGGACGATAAATTGCGACTTGAGCAAGAAAGTCTTAGATTATCACAGCTTTAGGAATACCTAAAGAAAAACTTGCCCACTTGATACAAAAAAAAATATATAAGAGGATAATTTATTGTGATGTGACTTGTGTAAGAAAATCTTAGATTATCACAGCTTTAGGAATGTATTAGAGAAAAACTAGCCCCAACTGATACAAAATAAGTCTACATTGAATAGGGTTGTTTCCCTGTGAAATTTTAACAAAATCATTTATAGGCGAGTAATTGTGGAAAAAGCACAGCAAGGTTTCTCTTGACATAATCTAAATACGATGTACGATCTTAATTTTGACTTTAGCGCGCTACCACTGTGTAGGTACCGCGATATTGGGATGCTATTATTTTTTATTATAGCCACTTTGCGCGTCGTATGACTAAGATCAAGACAAGATTAAGATAGTATTTAGATTAAATTAAAAGTAACACTGCAGACTCTAGATTAGAAACTATAGATTTTAACCAATAATCTTACATTGACGTTGTTGATAAAGTCTCCAAGCTGAAATGGCAATGGGCTGGTCATGTGGTAAGACGAGAGGATGGCAGATGGACTTCCAGAATTCTTGTATGGAGACCATGGGAGGAGAAAAGAAGCGTAGGAAGACCCCAAAAAAGGTGGGTTGATGATATTGTCCAGATGATGGGGAAACAGTGGTATCGTGTTGCTCGAGATAGGAAAATGTGGAAAAGTTTTGAAGAGGCCTATATCCAGCAGTGGAGAGAAGAAGGCTAGCAGTAAGTAAGTAAGTAAGTAAGTAATCTTACATTTTAATGTGGATATTTTTGTTCCATACAGTGTAAAGCTCCAGAGATATCTTTAACACAACCTATCTATAATTATATAATTCAAGCTTCAAATGGTGTTAGCCGAGTCGGCCACGAGTATTCGATATAAATTTAGTATTGTGAGAAGGGCTTGTGGAGTGTTGTTTAGTTTATTGTAGGTGTGTTGATATGTGTCGTATATAATAAAGTCTATTAAATTTTAATATGTGATGAAAGAAGAAGATGTGATTATTTGTAATGTGCAATGGGTGTGTAGTTTTATTGCCGTACGCAACTCTGATTAGCCCAAAGAGAGAATGTATTTAAATTTTACGCTCTCCGTCACTAATTGTGAAAGAAATAAAAATGAAAAGTCTACATAGTTGAATTTGTTCAAAATTCTCGAGATCATTGATTATTAAGTATTATTTATAGTCAATGATGAATTGATTTGAAGTATATTTCATAAAGTTTGTCAAATTTATTCAAAATTCAATTCTTATTCAGTTTGACAAGAATTTTCTAGTAAGACTCCATTTAGAAAAGACATCAATATTATAAAATATAATACAACAACTATTGTCTATCACAGGATATCCCACAAGTGAGGTTACTCTAGCCGCATGCAATAAACTTACAAGCTTTCCTCACCGTGTCAATAAAAATTAATACATTTGGGATGGGTGGAAAGCTTAATCGCTGAATTTAAGATGTAAAATGTCTTCCTTTTTCTAACGCCTGCCTTTTACAGGATACTCGAAAAATTGCATAAAGAATTAAAGACTAGAAGAAAACATAGACAAGCAGAAATCTTCACAATGCTTAGATTAAGCTTATACCATATTTATCATCCAATACAATTTAACCACAATGACAATAGTATTACGGAGTTGAAATATAAGTACCATGAAAAAAAAACAGTCTACGGATCTGCGATGCAAAAAAAACTTTGAAGATTCAGAAGCAATATATTAAAATATACCTACATATAAAAATCGAATTACCACTTAACAATGCCTAAAGAAAATTACCCATCAACATAACATTACATCATTACAAACAAAAATTTATCAAAAAAAAAATAGAAAATTATTTGATATGATTATGTCAAATACAGATAAGTGAAAGTGATAAATCTCTTTCAAGTAAAATCTGAAAGGTTGCTAAAGGGGACGCTTTGACATTCGTAGAAAATAAAATAAATGTAGAATATGATTTAATTTTTACATGTATAAATGATCTTGTAGCTGCAAGCAAACTGTATCACGTTTACGTGAGATATTTCAAATTTACCTGATTATTTATTGTTCTTATGCCATTGGCTCAAATATTATTATGATTAAATTTTACCACCAACAAAAGTCGATGTTATTAAATATGCATATAAATTTGGTGTATAAACCACACAGAGATTTTCTGAGAAATTAAGGATTGAGAATTAATTAACATAAATATTTTTTTTCATTAGCACCAAAGTGTTATTTTTTGCCAAAATGAATGGCAAAGCCTAATTTTAAGTACCTACCTACAAATGTAATATGAATGTTCAAAAAGGAAAATGAAATATTCACTGACGGCCGGTGTGGCCCGAAAGTAACGCTCTTGCCTTTGAGTCACGAGGTCCTGGGTTCGATTCCCGGTCAGAGCAAAGTGAAGAATGACCTTTTCCAAACTGTCCTGGGTCTAGGTGTTACATGTATATGTGTTTAGTGAGTTGTATATAAGTGTATCGTCGCGTTAGTACCCATAATACAAGATGCATATCTTAATTTGGGAGTAGCTCGATCTGTTTAATCTGTGTGAGAATATGTTATGTTATGTTATGATGACATTATTTTATCTTTAACAAAAGAGAACATGATAAGAATGTTTGAAGGATATGAGATTTTTTAGCAGAATGATATAAATGCAAAAGAAAAATGTGAACTTGTGTTTTACTTTTATGAAATCCATTAAAATTCTAATCGACGAACGATTGAACACTTTATTAACAATGCAAGAACTTGATAAAAAATCATCATCGATATTAATAATTGTCATCGTACTGACCTCTAACGGGGTATATTTGTAGTCTAACTATTCGATTGTTTTGAACTTTATCAAAGTTTTATAAAACTTCACAATACATATAATAATAATGCGATTAATAAATCATAGGTCGTAGACGAGATAGAAAAAGAACAGTTATTTCAGTACGTATTGTAACGTGGACGTAATTAATCAAAATTCTTATAAAAAAATACTATTCTTTGAATTACAGTGCCGCAAATTTTTGATGAACGGTTCAATTTTAAAAGTACCTATCTTGATTTATAGTATCCATTCCTGTAGTGGACATGATAATTTTGTGTTATTTTTTTTCATGCAGTTTGTCTGTTTGATTGTAATATTATTATACACTTGTAGCCTTTAGATAATTAAAAATATTTATGAAGTTGGAGCGATTGTTGATAAATATTTTTACGATAAAAAAAAACTTGCTCTCAAATAATTAGAGTATATTTCCATGGTAGAAAGATTGGAATTAAACCACAAGAAAAACTAAAGGCTTTTCACTACGTCTCTGTGTTTAGTTTTTTTTTTAGACGTCTTTCATTTTATAAGGACATCATCAATCGGAATGACAAAAAACACATATTAGAAAAAAAATCATTTGATTTTTAATTTCATAAAGGCTTATTTATTGTTTTACGTATTTTTATAAAACAGACCATTTTCGACTAAATATTACTAGAGATATTACCAGAAAATAAAACAAGAAAAGAAATAAATCATAAACGAACAACTGCGAATATTTAAATTCGATTCAAAACAATGATAAATTCATAAATGAACACTATACGCATCACAACAATAATATTATTATACCCCGAGGACAAAAATTTATTCAAAGCTTATATCATTTCCATGTTAACATCAATTACATTAAAAAAAGCTCTATATTATCTATTACCAAATTATTCATAACTGTACTCACACAGAATATGCATACTTAGACTTGGTTAACTAGAGATAACACTAATTTAATGAAACGCTTTACTCAGAAGAGAACTTTCAACAACCTTCCCTAGTTAAGTCAAAAACATATTCACAAAACTTTTTTTTCAATAGTGTACCTATATCAATACCTAATTTAACTTTACATTAACTTTAATTTAACAATACTTTATTGTGTTTGCGTTTAATTATTGACTCATTGACATATTTTCATTTTTAATTAATTTATTTATTATTTGTTTATTGTGATTTTTTTTTTGGATATAATGATAGTTTGTTGATTGTATATTGTTTATTATTTTTATTCGCAGCACGCCTCGATACAGGTTAACCTAGTGAGGCTGCTGCAACTTAATTGTAACCATGTTAAGAAAAAATGTATGTTGATATTTTGTATTTATGCGCAATAAAAGAATTTCTATTCTATTATACAACATATTATTATTCAAATTTTGACAGGTATAAGGAATATAATTTGACATTCGTTAGGAATGAAATTTGACAATCTTAAGTAAAAGTTTTATTTAAATATGTATAAGTTGGAGTAAGGTGGAGCTTAGTCTGGTTTAATTGTTGGAATATCAGAAGTTATTTATTAGTAGGTAAGTACAAGTTAATACGAGCAAATGTTATATTTATATCGAGATAATATTCGTATATTCAATATATACTATCATTTGTTTATAGTTTTGAGTCAATGAAAATAAAACAAAAGTAATATAAATAGTCAAGATGAAATATGCATAATAATTTTACGGTGCTTTGTGAAAATTTAATTTGATAAAACGCTTACACAATTTTTATCGATGCTTGGGGAAAGATTTCAAAATTGATGAAATGTTAACCAATGTTTGATTTGTTTCAATATTATATAATTATTTTTTTAGAACCAATTTATTGTTAAAAGTTTCATATATAAAAACACAGAGTTTGAAAGGTGTTCTTGTATTACTGGTAGATATTATTTTTTACACCTTTCTTGTGAAATTCATGATCTACATATATTATATTCTATCCTTTTTTTTATATTTTTTCTCGTGAACATGAGCCAGCTGGTGTATCCTTTGCAGTGATATGAACAAACCTAGTCATCAGATTTGCATGGTAATTCTAGAATCATGTGCATATTCATGCAAATTTGACTTACTCCACCTAGAAACATTCTAATGAATTTCAAAAAACTTCTAAAGAATTCCTTCAATTTTTGAATTCAATATTCTCCTGAAACACTATACCCATAGACTTATCCTAAATAGTACCTCCCCGTGCCTTAATTGTTCATTTTGTATTATTGATTACAGGAAACATGACACATTAAATTTACAATGTTCTACTTAGGGCTAAGAATGTAATTAGTTTTAATTAAGTTCACATATAGTACCTATTAATCACACACATTGTCAGTATTATATCATACACTATTTTGGTTAGCTGGAAGATATTGCCTCCAGGCGATAAGCTCGCCAATTGTTCATGATTTTTTTATCAATAAAGTGTTATTATCATTATACATACATTGTGTACAGTTTAAAAACCAGTCTTTCGGTTTTCTTTTAAATCAATTGCAGTATAATTACTCCGTAAAGTCCCTGGTAGAAAAAAGGTCTCCTACTCTTTTAAGTAAGTTTTGCCATCCATTTTGAATGTCTTATTTTTCACTAGCACGAATAGAAAATTCTGCATATTAATTACGTGCTGTTATTTAGTTGGCTACCCGATATGTGGGATATGCCGTGAGGCGTGAGGGTATACTAGTTACATAGTAATAATTACAGAAACAAAGTTGTATTGGAAATCTAAATAATATTACAAAATAATTAAATCATTAAGAGATGTTATTGTAATATCTACAATGATAAATACTTAATATTATTATCTTCACATACATAGTATAATGAAGTGCACGCGATATTTACGAAAGTGTAACCAATATCAGTCACTACGTCTTGTAGTTAGTTAGTCAGTTTAATAGTTACAATTAGAAAATACATCATTATTTTGCTTTGCTAGTACCTATGATGTTTTCACATATATACCTATCTCTATTCGCAGAATTGAGTTGTAAGTTTTACTCAATTAAAGATCAATGTTATCAATTATATACTTAAAATCGTTATTGTCGTTCTGTCAATCGTTTTGAGTAGAAATATTTATTTCAAAGCCTTATTGAAAGGAAAATCGATTTTTTTAAATATATACAGCCTCAAAGCAGAACAAATATATTGGCAAACTCCCCAGTGGGAAGAGCTATATAATTGTTTAATGGTCTGGCTGGAGAAGTTGATATTTTAACGTGACGTATGCAAAATTTATAAGAAAAATCGAGGATACATTGTAGTTGTGTTATCATTTGGATATCGTTTAAGGTTTTCTTCTGGGATCGCATTGACCTTCAGCTGTAATGATCCTTGTTATAATCGTCTTATTGTCAGTAATAATAATAATGTGTTTTTACTATAAACCCAAATACAACCTTATACACATTTCAAAGCAAGCTATAAGCTTGTGTCGTGAAAGGGGAGTTTGCCGGCACCTGGGATCGAACCACGAGGCCGAGACTCCACCTCCAGATCGATCTCGTTGAGTCTCTGACTCTTACAGCGATAAGTTAAGGTTGTATTTGGGTTTATAACAAAACCCAGATATATATTTTTTTTTTAAAAAAGTTTTGTACCCAGTGTCTTTTATGTTGGTCATCATTCCCAAAGTAGAAATTGATTAACAAAGTTAGCTACCTGAAATTCAAACTTTGATGGTAGGTGTAATAACAAAAACCTTAAAAGCAAAATACATTGTAATGAAAATTTCAACAGTGAGTTATTTGAAACAATCTCATAACAAGTATGTTATGAGATTCTTTGATATATATAACACCTCAATGTCAATCAACGGCACATTCTTTATCGAATTTATGAGTCTAATAAATCTCAGTCTTATAAAAGGGTGTCAAAAACTTCGATTAAAACTACAGGTGGTTAATGAATTCATGCGGTTCTTTTTCGGAAGCATTTGATCATTTTTTGTACAATTAATAATAACTGATATATTTTAACACTTCATGTCACGCGTTTCATTTATTTTACCATATTAACACACATTTCATACACATAATGTTAAAAAAAATTAATGTTCTACCTCCCAATAAACGAGATATCTCTGTTAAAGTGGTGAAATATTGCAATATTTTAATTTTTTTTTTGTTTAACTGGATTTGTGTCCAACGTGCTTTGTTGTTTCTATAGTTTGCATAAAGCGTTTCCTGATTGGAGAACTTCGAACTATCGTGACAAAGCGAATGGCGGAATTGGTGAACGTAGTGCATGGACATTGAAAGTGATCACTTGAGCCACCCTAGAGTCAATAAGTAAGCATTAGGATCCCTTTCTCACTTCTTCCGCTTAGGTTTAAGATATTGTTTAAAAAAAAATTCCAATCAAAATGTTTGACTCACTTTCAATACCATTTGACTATTTTTCTTATTATTTTTATGTATGCAATCTACAAAAAAGAGCATTTAATTTTTATTTCTTTCTTATTTATTACTATCAGCAATCATTAATAGTCTGACTTTGGTTTAAAAAAAAATGAAAAAAATAGTCTTCAATAAATTATACAATCTGAAAATTGTTGCCGAAAACAAACGAATGTAATTTGAAAAACGTTATTTTTAGACTAGGAACCGTTGACCAAGCTAACTACGAAATATGTAAAAGATGTCGGTAAAGATATATTTTTTTATAATAACTTACTAATATCTAAAAAAAAACTCCTTAACAATGAAACAGTGAGAGTCTCCATTTAGGCGTATCACAAAGTGTTAAAAATCACAAAACCATAGAAAGTAAATTAAATAAGATTGTGATTTATTATCAAGTACAAAGTTTTGTTCCAATTTCTCTAACATTATTTCTCTTGCAAGTTTGACACCATCGACACCGTGAAACAATACGGAAATTCACACCATATGTAATTAAATCATCATTATGATACAAAACAATAACACCATATAGCACATTGTCTTATAATTATATTCTTTTTTAAATGTTAAGTATTTCAATAAACTATATAATTAGATATTGTAATACTTTAAATTTTTTCTAGTATTCCTACGCAGTGTTAAAATTTAAAAAATACTTTTGGAGAAATTAAAATATGTTCACCACAATCTAATTTCTAAGGTATTATCATAGAATAAGAAGAAAGTTTCATAGTAGATAATTATATGTACGGGCATAGAATAAAGAATCGCATTTTTCACGTTAAATATAATCGAAATTCCTATTTATATACTTATCATGTAAAAACAACAATGAGTGACATGACAGGTACAACATTTGCGTCACTCAAGGTTCATGTAAATACAAAACAGTTTCACAATGATTTACATGTCATCGAACAAAATATATCACACAGAACATTTCAATACTTTTCTCTGAAAGTTAATAAAATTAATGCACAAACAAAATTTTCTTCAAAATACTTATTAAAAAATAAAGATATCATTTTGTTTTTAAGTTGAAAATACAAACTAAAGATTTAACAATCTTCTCTTGTTTTGATTTAACAAGCGGAAGCTCTTGAAAGCCGTTTAATAAAGTCAATAGTGGAAAACTAGATATCGTTTTTCATTTTAAAAATTATTAAGGATTTAACCTTCATAATTCAAGTTAGTTGCAAAGATGTCAACAAAGATTTAGGTAGGTATGTCAATTATTGTTCAATAACTGTACCTATTAATGATAACATAAGCCTTACTCTTTGTTTTTTTAACTAAGTAAAATGTAAAGTCAAACAATTTCGTCGGTAGCCTGGAGGTAGAGTCTCGGCCTCGTGAACAAGGGGACCGTGGTTCGATCCCAGGTGCCGGCAAACTCCGCTTTCACGACACAAGCTTTTAGCTTACTGTGAAAGGTGTATAAGTTTGTATTTGGGTTTATAACAAAGCCCAGGTATATCTTAAAAAAAATAAAATTAAATGCTGAGACACAAGATTGATAGCTGAAATAATTTTTTTTTTTTTTTAAATAATTAAAGTAGTACTGTATAAACTGGCTTATTGGAATTTAATATAAATTTTATTCAGAATCTTAATTTAATTTGAAATAGATTAAACATTAAATATTCCATAAATGAGTCGCGCAAAAGTCGTCTTATCTGCAATATTCCATGAATTCCATCTAAGCTTTTCCGAAAAATAACCTGCATAAATATTTTATATAAACAGTAGCTCAATCACAAGATTTCCAATTACTATGATAAAATCTAGCATTAACAGTGTATAAAATAGATAATAATAATATAATGCGTTTATGTACTTCCGATACAATACAAGCGGGCGTAAATGTAAAAATATATTTTTTTTTTTTTTTTTATATCATATAATACACATTAAATACAATTATAAAGTCGCGCCAAATCCATTACAAGATTTGTCGGCGCGTTCATTTTCATAATAACAATATATACATAAATAATTTAAACCTAACCAAAAGCAGCAAAACATATACTTAATAACTATAGTACAATTTCAATTATATACAAATCCACATTTCAGGAGCCATTCCTTGACAAGTCTTTTTGTTGCAATCTTGCTACCACATTTCTTAATAGATGTCGGCATCATATTAAGCAATTTAGGCACATTATATTCTAAAGTTCTCTTACCGTATTTATTATTATATACATTACTTTACTTTGAGTTTAATATACATTACTTTGAGTTTAACAAACTATCCATGGTGATAATAACGATTCTCAATACTGAACAAATACTCATTACATTTCTCTGTAAATGTACATTATAATTTTATCTTCTTTGATATTATATTATAAATATTTAGGTCAATTTCTCTATCGCTATACACATCACTTCAATACATTATCAATATTATATACTTATTATGAACAAACTAACAATCATAGTTATGATGTGTGAGTTAGAATTTTCATTTAGTTATTTATAATATTACAAGTAGGTACTGGAACATCAACACTTTCTTCAATTTTATTTTAATTTGCATCCATACTTCGTTACTATTGACGAGTGTCCATCATCTACACATCAAACGCAATATTATTATTTTGGTACTGTAACTCTGTGATCTGGCGATCATCATTATAATATTATTATGGAATGAAATAACAGTTGGAAATTATATATATTTGCATACATATGAACGGATGTTTTTCAAATTATATTATTTATAATACGAGTTTCTAACAAACGTGTGAGAAAGGTAGATACTAATTAAATCAACCTTGTGTATTAAGGTACTTGTTCTGAGAATGCCCAATGATAGTTGGCCAAAAAGAGCACTGTTCTGAGAATGTTCTGAGAATGCCCAATGGTAGTTGGCCAAAAAGAGCACTGTTCTGAGAATGCCCAAAGGTAGTTGGCCAAAAAAAGTACTATTCTTCCGTCCGCAAGGGTTCCGTCAGCCCGGGCGTCCTTCTTTTACGCTACACCGTTCCAATGACAATGATGTCAGAGCGCAGAGAATGTCGTGAGAAAAGGTGAAGCAATTGGCGCAGAGAAACTCTGAATGGAGGCTGGTTTCTGTCCTGTGTTACTGAGAGGAGCGTTGAGGATGATGATGTACCTACTTGAGATACTCAACATTGTAATGACATAAAAAATTATTTTGAGAAAGATACACATAAAATAATTGAAATTTAATAAGAATCACAAGCAAATTCATATTATCTTCCCAGAGATTCATTGAATGACTTGCCAACCACCCGGTTAGTGCATTAGTCTGAAGACTTCCATTTATCCGATTCTAATTTCTAAACTAGCAAATTTGTCCACACGACGAAGTGTATGAGGGGGCAGCCTCGAGCGTTTTTTTATTCCAGAGACAGTCGGTAGCTTACTGAGTTTCATTAAATTCTTGGAAACATAATTTAGAAATTAACAGCCTTTAAATTCCTCTGCCAACCCACTTCGCACTTACGAGTCAATCATAATTATTGCTCGGAGTGAAGAGGTTTTGGTATAGTTCTGAGTTTATTACTACCTCAGATTCGACTTTATGAAAAGAAATACTTTTATTTGAAGGTTAATGAACAAACAATTATAGAATTTTAATATATATCGCCAGCTCTCTTTAACTGCTATATACAGCGAGCCATTGATGAACTGAGAGAAGAAATGAAGAACTGGACAGGAGTAAAAATAAATGGGAAAAAGGTCGTCATGATTAGATATGCTGACGACATAGCACTGCTCGCAGACTCCGAGATGGAGCTGAACGAAGCCTTAGGAAAAATGGAAAGTATACTGTTGTCAAAGTACAACATGAAAATAATATAAGAAAAAACAAAATGTATGGTCGTTGGAAGGGAGGAAATGACTACGAACATTGCCATAAATGGAGTGAGCATCAAACAATTAAGAGAATTCGTGTACCTACTTGAGCAGCAGAATAAACCAGGATGGACGCTCCAAATCGGAAATTGTGAACAGAATAAACCAGGCAAGGATTGCCTTTAACAAAAAATCGAAGATATTGGAATCCCCAAATATTGATTTAAGCGTAAGGAAGAACCTTACTAAAGCCTTTGTATGGAGCATTCTGCTTTATGGTTGTGAGACGTGGACAATCAGCAAGAGTGAAAGCGGACGGTTGGCGGCCTTTGAGATGTGGTGCTACAGACGCATGCTTAAGATCCATTGGTCGGAACACGTCGAAAACGAAGAAGTATTAACCAGGGTAGGCGAAAAAAGGCAACTTCTTAAGAGAATCGGCCAACAACGAGCTAACTGGATTGGCCACAACATCAGGCACCCAGGACTACTCATCGCCATCGCGGAGGGTAAGACCGAGGGGACAAATGGCAGAGGCCGACCAAGAGACGCGTATATGGACCAACTGAAGAGGGACATGAACTGTGGCTCATACGTGGAGCTGAAAAGACTGGCTGAGAATAGAGACGAATGGAGAGGAAAGACCAAACTCGTTGCAGACCAATCCAATGGATTGTAACTCTTTATATAATATATAATGGAATCTAACTAAAAAATTTAAGTGAAAAGAAGAACTTGAACCTTTTAATTAAATTTTAATATAAACCAATTAGTTTGGGTGAAAATACTGACGCCGAATAAAATATTATAATGTTTAGTAAGTTTTTATTAGTACAAATAATGCATGTACCTTTTAATTTTACCGAACTAACAATGCTTTAAATCAAAATGCCTACACTTAAACATCATAACGGAAGTGTGTAGGAAGAACAATGGAAAGTTATTGAGAAACTTTTAAAATGTCCACATTTATTGACATACATTCAATAAATCACTTAAAACATTTTATAACTTACATCAAACTTAAATTCAATGATTATTTTTAATATTCCATAGTTCTATTGTCATCCTTAATTTGTATGGGCAAATTTCAAAGCCTCGAGGCATTCACAGCGATGTAAATATTATGGATTATAATAATCTTTATAATCATTTGTCTTCTTAAACTGATTAAATTTATTTATACTATTAAATGTAGAGTTAATACTTCATCATGGAGTTCCCGGCAAATAGTATATATCCATCTATTATTTGTAAACTTTCGAATACCCGCAAAAGGCATTTATTCGTAAAACGTAACGAATAAAACTTTTAACACCTTCATTACATAGATTTAATTATTTTCATAGATACAACAGCTTTAACCATGAATAATACAATAATATACATTTAATCATTTACATCGCCAATTAAACGATGACATACTCCACCTATCCCGAATAATTTATTGCATGTATGGTATCTTCTTCTTCTATGAGTGCCATATCAGGTCCCCCCGACGTTGGCGATCACTCTGGAGAATGCTTCCCTGTCTCGTGCTGTGCGGACCAGCTCTCCCATCCGTGTTATTCCGGTCCATTGCCATATATTCCGCAGCCAAGACATCTGCCTCCTTCCCACTCCTCGACGTCCCTCAATCTTGCCTTCTATTATCAACTGCAGAAGCCTATACTTATCGCCTCGCAGGATGTGGCCCAAATATGAGACTTTACGAACCTTAATATTTGTCAGGAGCTCTCTATTTGTATGTGCTCTGCGTAGTACTTCTGTATTGGACACCAAGTCTGTCCACGGTATTCGAAGCATTCTTCGATGAATCCACATCTCGAATGCCTCCAACCGATTCATTGTGTTAACCTTAAGTGTCCAAGTTTCGCAACCATACAACAGCACAGACCAGATATAACACTTTATCATTCTCTGACGGAGCTTCAAATTAAGGTTGTCATTGCAGAATAGTGCTTTCATCTTATTAAAAGTGGCTCTGTATGTATGGTATGATACAATTTAATACTTCCTTTCAGATTGATACATGAAGTTAATCTGCTAGTTACTCCACTTGTAGAGTTTGCAGTAATGGTGCCTGTAACAAAAGATTGACAGCAGTTCCTGCAAATTCCATTCATTATCCAAACTAATAGGTATAGTTCTGAACACATACGTGAAGTAAGGAGCAAAACTAATATCTCACTGAAGTTGATTTAGGTTAGATAGAAAAAGACGCTCCTCCACGATTAACTCACCCTCTGTACAAGTACGAATATTACTTATATGATTGTACAAGTATCCCAACTAGCACACAAGAGGTATAAGAAGCTCTAAATCAGCTGATTAACAGGTCTTTTTTACTCTAATGGTGATACAAAAGGGTTAAACATTGGCGATATAGCCAGCTATACCCCCGTTATACCTCCGGTTTGGGCACAAATTATTCAGCCTTGGGTGATGTTATCTCCTTTCTACCGCCTTTATAGCATTAAAGGTGATACAGTAGCGGTACAGTAGCGGTACAGTAGCGGTACAGTACAGTAATAAGATCGCTCTATTAGTTAAGAAGTGTACCGCTTGGTGTCGTGTCAATAGCTGTTAATATTTCTTCCTGATTTGTTGGTAAACAAACGTGGTGGAACATTGCAATTAAATACTTATTGACAGTACTATACCAATATTAGTGAAAACATACTTAATAACTATTTTGTCCATCAGGATTTCATATATCAGGTACGTAATATTTTTGTTTGCTAAAGTATGATTTTCCTCGAAAAATTGGTGCGGATGTAATTTTACTGTGATAATACATGTATGTTTAGATCAAAATTTTGAAGCGCCCGTGAAATATTAATATTTTATTGTGAAAAAATAATTTTAAACTAGTTTAGTGTGTACCAGTGTAGTAGTGCAAATATATTTTTTACTTAATTTGTTATAAATATAGATGATGATGAAATTAAATGAGTGAATTATAATAAATATTCGAGTTTACCACCATATTTCTGTAAAAATTGTTAATTTCATTTATTTTATTTCTCTATAATAATATTATTCAATGCATTCAAAATGGCGAATCAATTAATACCGCTAAAGGTTCCTATGTGGTACATTATACCACCAATAGTGCGTGCAGACCTATTTGTAGAGCTATCGTACCAATAGTGCAGCCAGTGGTGGTTTATGAGTAGTCATGTGGTACATTATACCGCTGGAGGTATAAGAGACGTCGCGGCCGCCTTTGTATTACCTATAGTGACGTATACCACCATTATGCATTCTAAGGCGGGAAAGGTAGTAATAGAGTGACCCCTTTAAACGCTACTATATCACTTTAGGCTGAATACCATATCTAATTACTGTTGTATCGCTTTTATATTACTCAAGACGTTATATGAGGAAATAAAGTTCACATATATCGCTTAGGGAGAATGAAAACACTATTATAGATCTCTTATTCAACTCAAGACTCCAAAAGGGTGGTATATCTTTGCTTCTACAGCTTATGTGCTAGTTGGGATTTGATTTAAATGTATTTCTATGTAAATTGCTTGAAATCAGTGTGTAGTAAATAATAAATAAATTTAATTATTGATAGAAGCACCCGGTAAAGAATTGGTCTCTCAATTTTTTTCAAGTTTTCGAATGCCCTGTAACAGGTTCCAACTTTCAATGCCCCATCTTAGGTTCAGCGGTAATGTTTGCCACCATTCCGATTAGTTTGAATTTTTGTTGGTACGGAGATGACATCTTGCATCTTTATTTTATCCAGGATATGCCGTGATTGTGTAGTGGAGTCATTTACCATTACATTAATAATTAGTGTGCATACTACTTACCGTAACCAGACTCGTAAATCAGGATAGTATCATTAAAATACATATGTACTTACTAGTGCTGTATTGAATCTTTATATTAATACTTTAAATGGGTAATTATATAAAGGAAACCATAAGTTAATCACATCAAGGTATATAATGCAGCATATTTCACTACCAACATTACATACCACTGTTATCAGATGTAAGTATTGATTTATTAAACAACTGTTTAATTAGCACCATCTTTAATGCATAACATTTATGGTCGACGTGTTTGGTAACTCTGTTAAAATGTTTTAAAGTGTTAATTATTAAACATGCTTGAATTTTAAGTCATAATTTGTGTAAGTACTATACGAACTCTACAATAAGCATATCAATCCTAATTAATTTACTACACTTTAACTCATTTTGTATATGACAAGAAATATAATATTTTGTTTTGATAAAGAACGTTAAATTTTAGATGATCTTGGCATGCCTAAAATGAAACGATGCAATGTAGGTACAATGACCTGCAATTTCTGTGATTTTTGAGAGATAAAAATATACTATACTATACCATCACGGCATATCCCACAAGTGGGGTAGCCAGCAGACCAGCTGCATATAAAACATGCAAGCTGTCTTCTCCATGCCAATATAAAATCAAGACATTCAGGATGGGTGGCAAACCTCATCGCCGAATTTAAGATGTAAAATGTCTTATTTATATTTACATTATCTAAATAATAATCCCAAGAGATCTTTTTTCAAAAAAAAATATTTCTGGTTTTTTGCTATAAACCCAATAACAACCTTATAGACCATTCCCAGTAAGCTAAAAGCTTGTGTCTTGAAAGGGGAGTTTTCCGATACCTGGGATCGAACCGCGCCCTTCTTATGCACGAGGCCATGACTCTACCTCCAGGCTACCGACAAACTCATGTTACGTCCTGAATTTGGTTTTTAAAACAAATGTAGACAAAAAAAACACCTGATTTCGTTCGCATAGATACTAACTTTCTTTAATATATACGAATAAAATGAAAGAAGATTTTCCTAAATATGCAAAACTAAAAATAGGGAAAAATACGATTGTGTGATTACATGGATATCCAGATTCAATTCATCCATCTGCACCACCACGGCATCTCCTATGAATGAGGCGATCATCTTTCACAAGAAAATATAAATATTAATAGGTTATTTTTATTTTTATAAATGGTATGTTCACTTATCAACTCATTTACGTAAAAAGTCTTAAGAAAAATGAAGCATACAAAGATATGTGTGCCAAATCACATAACTGAATTAAACATTCCAAACACGACGTGTTATCTCATTATGAATTTTTCGCTATAAAGAAATGAATATTTAAACTATTAAACGAGTTATTATTATTATAACGAGTATTCGCATAACGAGCAAAAAAAAAGTGAAAAAGTTGCTCCCATAAAAATGGATAATTATTTGTCATAAATTCATATTTTTATTTAGGTAAGTTTTTTTTCCTAATCTAAATTGTATTTTAAGTTGTAACACTCTTTTATAAGTAATTTTATTTGAATAAACTTTAATAAAAAAGTTCTCCAAGAATACTTATTCTTTCGGCATGGAACGCATTATTGTATTTTACATTGATTTCTATAGAAAAAAATGTTTCGCATAACGAGTAAGAGTGGAACGAATTAAACTCGTTATGAGAGGTTCCACTGTAAGATAATTTTGACAGCCGCTTGTTTGTTTTGAATTTGTTTGTTTACCAGCGTCGTGTAACATGGCAACCAACATAATAGAGCGAATTTTCGAGTTGCCATATGAAATCCTTTATATAAAGTACAGATGTCTATGGTACGGATTAAATATTTTTATTAATAAAGAAAATTTGATCGGTGGTTCAAACGCTTATAGGCGGATCACGAAATCAGTGGTTCAACTATGGTTTGGCGGATTTTTATTAATAAGACTGTTATATTGTTACTAAATACTGAAATTAAACAATAAGAACAAACATAAAGTAATATTGTTTTATGTCACTCTTATAAAACTAACTGTTAAATAGAATAATTAGTTAAAAACATTTCATACTTTATTGTTAACATAATTATTTTAACACTGTAACTTTTTTGCCCGAGATAAACAGAGTTTTAATCGACACATGAATATTTTAGTTTGTTCGCACAAACATATATAAATATATAGTCTTTAGACATAATAATTTGTCAAGTCAGAGGTAAAATAATACACTCTATACTGGGTCTCATCCTTTAGAAAAGTGTTAGGCTTAAAACTGTATCATCATCATCGTCCTCAACGCTCCTCTCGGATGCACAGGGCAGAAACTAGCCTCCTCTATTCAGATTAATTCTGCGCCAATTGTGTCACCTCTTCCTACAACATTCACAGCGCTCTGATGTTGTTATTGTAGGAACGGTGTATTGTGGAAGAGGGCCGCTCAGACAGTCGGAACCCTTGCGAACGAAAGAACAGTGCTGTTTTTGGACTACTATCATTGGGCATTCTCAATACATGAAATGTATAGATAACTCACACAGATCGAGCTTGTCCCAAACTCAGATATGAATCTTGTATTATGGGTACTAACACGACGATACATATATATACAATGCGCTGAACATATATACATGTAACACCCAGACCCAGGACAATTTTAAAAAGGTCATTTTTCATTTTGTCCTGGCTGGGAATCGAACCCGGGAACTCGTGACTCAAAGGCAAGTGCGTAAGCCTCCGCGCCACACCGGTCATCTGTCACGGTCATGACCTGTAGAGGAATCGAATATATTATTCTACGTATTTGCTTTTTTTTTATTATTACCGGCAATCCACCCGTAACGAGTGATTTGTGATTTAACGTATATGCTTAACGACCAAAATTTGTATTTGCATAAAACATTACCATTATTCATAATATAATCTACATTACTATGCATAAAATTCAACAACATTCAACTTCAGATCAAGACGAAACTGTTAAAAATATTTGCATCATGATTTTCATAATTTTTAAATCACTTCTCACGTTTTTTCCTTTTCTCAGAGAGAAACCTACTTATGCTTTCTGCAACTGCAAGTATGAATTTGTCAATGTGACGTTTATTTTCCGAACAATACCGGGTTTAACTAAACTAGTTTCAAATATTCCATTCTGTCATATAAATAAGTACATACATACAATCGTATGGCATGTCAGGCGCTATAAATCATAAAAATCACTAAAAACAAAAATCATAAAAAAAATGTCAAAAAGATAAAATTGTAAAAAAAAAAAACATGTCAGAAAGATAAAATTGTAAAATAAAATACAATCACAAAATATTTAAAATTTATAAAATGACTCTTGTATCCCTCAGCCAAATTCTGGCTTCGGTTGTCAGATTACTAAAACCTTCCATCACACCGTGGAACCTATAAATAGGGCAATCAGCAACAATATGTTGCGTGGTTTGTGATGTTGCCCCGCAATCGCAGCTAGGGTCAGCAATGTACCCCCATTTATGGCGCTCCGCTGCGCTTCTGCTGCAGTCCGTTCTAATGCGGTTCAATCTCACCCACTCCCTACGGTCCAACGTAAAACCATCAAGTCTTTTGGTTGGGTCTGTTACTAAGTATTTATTTTTTGTGTTTTTACTATCCCATTCATTCCGCCATGCCTGTTCCGCATTGAAGTTACCATTTTCCAGGACCTGTGCTCTGGACCAGAACGGCCTTCTTGATTTTAATCTAGTATTCGGAATGTCTCTTAAGGTCGTGTTAAGGAGAGAGGTGTTGTCGCGCGCCCTCGTCCACTCCCGCAGCGTTGAGGTACTTCTACGAAGGTGAGGAGGTTCGATGTTCGCCAGGACGGGTAGCCACTGGCATTGGGTGGGTTTCAATGATCCGGAAATGGTTCTCATTGTGGTATTGAGTCGGATATCCACTTTCTTAGTATGGGCACTTCCATCCCATACTGGGGCGCAATATTCTGCGGTGGAATACACAAGCGCCAGTCCCGCAGTACGTAGTGTCTCGGCATTAGCTCCCCATCCTGACCCCGCCAGCTTCTGGATGACGTTATTTCTAGTTTTTAATTTACCGCAGAGTGAGTCAATATGTTTCCTATAAGCTAGGGTACGATCAAGAGTGACACCCAGATATTTCGGGTATTCGGTCTGGTTCAAAAGAACTCCCTCAAAGCGCACGTTAATTTTGGTCTTCGACTGCATGTTGTTGAGGTGGAAGATGGAAACCTCAGTTTTATTAGGATTAGGCTTTAGCCTCCAGTCTCTAAAATACGTTGAGAGCCTCTCCAAATCACGCTCCAACTTTTGGGCGCCTGTGTTCAGGTCTTTGTCCGCAGCCAAGAGGGCAATATCATCTGCATACTGGAACATGGTTGACTCTGTTCTGGGTATGTCATGCACGTAAAGGTTAAATAGCACAGGAGCCAATACTGACCCCTGGGGTAGACCATTATTAAGGACCTTGGTGCGACTCACTTTTCCATCTAATGAGACTCTTATGTATCTGCATGCCAACATGTTATCCAAGAGGTTCAGAACTCTACGGCATGGTATGGTTTTAGCGAGCTTTACCAGAAGACCATTACGCCATACGGTATCATAAGCTGCCGAAAGGTCCACAAAGGCTGCCGAGAATTTTAGTCCTCTCTGAAAGCCCGCTTCTATACTGCTGGTCAGAGCAAGCACTTGTTCGCTGCAGTCTCTGCCAGCACGAAAACCCGCCTGTTCGATTGGGACAACTGTGTCTATGGATGGGCCAATTCGCTGTAGTAAGAGTCTCTCCAAAAGTTTGTAGGGAACACATAGCAGAGAGATAGGTCTGTAGTGGCCTGGATTACTTCCGTCTTTACCTGGCTTGAGGATAGCAATAATTCTAGAGTGTTTCCAAATCTTTGGGAGTTTACTTGATCTCATTATTTCATTCATAAGTTTTAGCAACCATTCCTTAGCACTGGGGCCCATGTTTCTAATAAATTCAGGATAAATTTCATCCATACCAGCCGCTTTTCCGCATTTTATATTTTTTAGCGCTAATTCCAGTTCCGTAAGCGAGAAATCCCTGGAAAAGTTGTTGTTGTCCGATGTTTTGGATTTATGATTTTTTAGGTCATAGTTGATCTCTCTAACCCGCTCTTTACTAACAGAGATTCTGGAGGTCGACACCATGTGCTGAACGATGTCATCTGCGGTAACCAATGTAGCTGATGATAGACTTGGGAGTTTAGGTGGAGCAGCTCCCAGTTTCCGTAGTGTGGTCCAGGCCTTTCGGCTGGAATGGCGGAAATCCATGTTTTTCAAACACTCATTCCATCTTTCCTGACGTCCGTGATTTAGGGCCTCTAAGAGTGCATCAGCAACCGTTCCATCGTGGGTTTCTTGGTACCTTTTAAACAGATCTTCGCAGGTTTCATTCCAGGCCGGTATGTATTCCTTACGGTAACCTCGCGGGATATGCTTTTTTGCCGTTGATATGACTGCTCCCACAAATCTATCATAGCAGTTTATTTGGCAAGGTATGTATTTTATGACATGATCTAGGTCTCTTGCAAAGCATTCCCATTTAGCCTTTTTAAAATTCCACCTAGGTAGAGGAATTGTGGAAGTAAGAGGGACGCGAATACCGTAACTGACTATAACAGGGCGATGTTGCGAATGGGGGAAATCATCCAACACAATGCGCGTGGCTTTATCGTTAATATTTGTGTTTGGACTCGTCACAAAACTAAGGTCAGGTGTATAATCCTTCCTCCAGCGAGCTGAGCGGAAGGTTCCCTTGTCTTTAGCACAATATAAAAGGTCTATTTCATTCAGCTGCGCCCACTCGCTAATGATGTCCCCGTTACGATCCGATCGGTCGTACCCCCATGTTTCGTGGTGGCTGTTGAAATCTCCCACGTACACTGCTGGATGTTCGTAGGGCGGGAGAGGAGGTGTAGGCCATATATCGTTTGGTGGTTTGTATACATTAGTTATCTTGATTTGGTCCACTTCGATAGTGATGGAGAATATGTTGTGATCAGTGCTACAATTTAGGACGTTAATTTTGTCTAGGTTGGATCTAACATAGGTGGCTATACCATACACGTCGCTGTGTACGGCTGCCACAAGGGAGAACCCAGGTATATGTCCTCTCCTGTTTAGGTCCTCATCGTCCTTTGTATGTGTCTCTTGAATTGCTAATACATCTACATTATAAATAAGTAATTTTCTACATTGTTACTCACAACAAGTCATCAGAATATAAGATTTATTATTAGGTATCATTTTAATTAATCATAATACGAGTAATTAATTTTGTATTAATAGAGTTGATGTAACATTTAAGTCATTGGGTTACTAGAAGAAAAGTATGAAGAAAATTAATAGTATTATAAAAGTCAATGAATATGTAATAAATTATAACAATGATGTTAAGTATAAAGTAGACATTTTTCTTTTTTCTTCTAAATCAGGTCAGTCTAAATCGACTGAATCATTAGTTGAATCAAATGTTCGTTACCTGCTTTTTTTCTCCCCATCTATTTGCACACTCAAGATATCTCCCTCAAGTAAGGTAGTCAGTAAACTTGCTGCATTTTTTCAGTAAATGTGTCGTTTCCATGTCAAAAAACCTTAAGACATTCAAGAGAAGTGACATGTTTCATTTCTGAGCTGAATTTTAATTTATTTTAATTTAGTTTTCATGATGTTTTACGAATATCTAGCATTTTTTTTTTTGCTTACATCATTCGACCATTCATTTCACTTCAATTTCCTCAAAGACTAAAATAATTTCACTAATTAATGCATAACGGATAACAAATAATAAGTGCTAAATTCTTTGGTTTATTATATTTATCTCCTTTATTTTATATGGACTATCATTAAGTTATATCTCAATAAAATTAATAGCAAATTATCCACACTCAGATCCTAATAGCAGAGCGCTTTTCATATTAATGCAATTTGCATCGCTTAATACTTCTGTATGACAAGACGTGTTTCGTGTGATAGTATTTATTTAATTATTTATTATAAACATACGCCAACAGAGCAAAACATGAGCAATGTTGTGCCACTTTACAGGTATAAATGTTTTATGTAGCGAGTAAACCCTCTCAAACTCCTACACTCGTAGTAATCCCCCAAGTACTGGTACTCAAACCCAAGTATCCAAATATTGTAATTATAAATCTTAGATCGCCGACAAACTCTAAATAAATTTATTCATACTATAACAAATTATAACATCATGTCACTGTGTGGCCATAGAAACAAAATAATACATGGTGTAAACATAAAAATAGTGATTGTTTGACTGTCAAAGTCGATTATCTTTGACCGCACGTCAATATTATTTATAATTTATGGTTGTAAATAAACTGACTAAAAAAAATCTAAGAAAGATATCTTTCATCTCCTTGGTGTTTTTTTAAATATCACATATAATATCTCAAATCTTCATACATTTAAATATAGATGGTGACGTGAAACCTTTCGATAGCCTGAGAGCCCATACACAACTTAATACGAATGTTATTTGCAAAGTCGCAAGGTAATTTTTTTAAATATCTGAGTAATAGCCGATGCAAATATTATTGTGTGTAAAAACTTATTACCTCATAGAACCAGTTACTCGGTCGCCCTAATAAATTTTGCACGAACTTGTAAATTATTTCACGACTTTACAATTTAATTTAAACCGTAAGTTCTTAATGAGTAAATATTACGAATAAATTATGCGGGTATCATTAACCTTATATAATTTCGTACAGAACGAACAGTTATTTGTCTATAAAATTTCGGAAGTAAAAGATTGTGTTATTATTACATTTCGGATATTTAATTGAAAGATATCTTAGTACAAATGCCATTATAAACTTAAAATATTTTCACAGTGCTGATAATTTATGATATTTTTAGGCGGATTTTCATTCTCTCTTTCCAAAGCAAAATATTATGGTATTCTTTTATCAATTTATTAAAACTTTAAGATAAATTTATTTATACTACACCCGATTATTTTTATGTACCATCTTTAAAAAAATGCTTTGTTACCTTGTCTTCCGCTTTACTTGAAAAATTCAACAACTAACCAAAATCCAAAAAAATTGAAAATTAACTTTATAAGTCCACAGCACATTATGCATAAATGTGTGATTAAAAATTGATCTGGATTCGCAATTCGACCCCTTGATAACCACTAAAAAAAGTTCACTTATTTCATTGATAATAATACAGCTTATTCAGTTGTTTTATAAAATCAACACTGACCTAATTTTTCACGTATATGCTTTTACGGTCCGTTAAACTTGAGGTTAACAGTAAAGACATTCTCGTATAAAGGCGACTATCTATATATTAATATAATATTATATTATTACATAGAGTATAAATGTACCATAAAACATATGTTATAGTTTACTAAACATTGTATTCCATTTTATCGTACTTTGTTTTATTGAATAATTAGAATAAAATATACCGATACCTTAATTCGCAGATTGGGTAACTCCATTTTTTGACAAAATGACTTAATGATGCCATAATGTTGACTGTATTCCAACACACATGCTAGGTAAATTTGAAGAATCCAACGTTATTACAAATGCCCTAAAAAACACCTCAAGAAAATTGGGTAACTCCAATGTTAGTATTTACAACGCTGCAAATTGGGTAACTCCACCATTCTGTATGGAGACTTGCGAGAGATAGGTTGTGTATTAGGAATATTTTACAAAAAAGTGGTTTTGGATATCTTATCCTGTAAAAAAATGTTAGATAACTGTAACCATAAGTATCAGCTTTATTTTCTTAAATTTTTTAAAGTTTTTTTTTATCATTTGCTCCTTATGTGATGTAGTTAACCCATTACGACATAAGATCCCGTTTTTAGGATCTCAGTATTTTGTATAATTTTTGAGTATACATAAAGATATCTTTGTTTTTTTTTGGACCAATATGAAGCTAAATAAATTGGCAACTTCGTAGCGTCAATATATTTGGCAACAATGCATTGATTTCTTTGGAATAGCTAGTTGAATCCAAGATGGCCGCCAAGCGAGTTTACAGTGTGCGCGCTGGGTAAGAAATTTGATAAAAACTTATATTTTTTTGTTTATTATGAAAATAATATTAAAACAGTGTCGAAATAAAAACATTCAGCTTTCATTTGATATATAACAATCAATGATTAACATTTTATATTTGTGCGTAATCTTCAGTTAGTTTTTGAGATCCTTTTTATAGGACGTTATGCATTCATGACACTTTGAGAATATACACTTAGTACCAACTAACGTTTCGCGCACGTCATTATTTTCAAAACTTCATTACTTTTTTTATATCTTTTTGCAAAACGATGAAATAATTGAATTGTGTATTATTTTAGTGCGAAAAATGTTAACATTTTATGTCAAGTTGGGATAGAAAATTTACAAAAAGTACATAACTATTGGAAATTCATTCAAATAAATTTACTTATTTATTTTACAAATTCATTCGTTTCTAATTTCGTTTTAATTTTCGAATTAACATTTCACTTCGTAATGTTCTTCTTTCCCTTGAAATCATTTCAGCTGCTTGATAATGATTTATTCATAGATATTTTATTTTTTTACCAGATTGAGTGTCGAAGAAATAATCAGTGAATTAGAAAGACAAGACACTGACAATAATTTTGAGTCAATTATTTATGCGATTCCGCCCGAAGAGACAGGTAATGATACAGACGAAGATTCGGATAAGAGTGATGATGAAAACGAAGGAGAAATGAATCATTTGGGATGGAGATTGCTGAATTCCGCTTGTGAAGTGCAAGTAGCTACATCCGCAGATCTTGAAGAAGAAGATTCCTTGATTCCACCGCCTACAAAACGTACGAGGACAGAGAGAAGATGGTTTAAAAAAGATCTTGAGTCTGATTTGCAAACTGTCTGCACTCCCGTTGGATCATCGGTTGAGGCAACCAAGTGCGAAACTCCGATCGATTTCTTTTCATTATTTTTCAACGAAGAGTTATTAGATCATATTTTACATGAAACTAATTTATATGCTAAAACGCAAAAAAATATTAATTTAGAAATGACTAAAGATGAATTGTTTGTCATAATTGGTGGACTTTTATTATCTGGATACGGAAAATATCCTAACAAGCGTATGTATTGGTCAAAAGAAGAAGATGTGCCACATATTTTAGCGAAATCTATGAGGTGTAATCGATTTGAAACAATACTTAGACATATTCATCTGAACGATAATTCTAAAATTGATAAGAACGATCGCCTATTCAAACTTCGACCATTTCTTCAGAAACTAAATGAATCATTTAGATATCACGGAGGGGTTGATGAAAATATCTGTGTAGATGAAAGTATGATTCCCTATTACGGCAATCACTACGCAAAGCAATTCATTCGAGGGAAACCCATCCGATTTGGTTTTAAAAATTGGGCTTTATGTTCAAGCGATGGGTATATGATGAATTTTCAAATATATACGGGAAAGGGGAATAAGGAAAAGGTATTTGGTGTTGGAGGAGATGTTGTTGTATCACTATTGAATGACGGAAATATCCCAACAAAAGCTGGCCATAAAGTGTTTTTTGACAACTACTTCACTTCTTTGGATTTGATGAGTTACCTACGATCTATCGGAATTTGCGCTACTGGAACAATACGAGCTGATCGCACACAAAAATGTCCATTGGTCCATGTCACAGAGATGCGAAAAAGAAAAAAACGTGGTGATTATGATTACCGTGTAAGCGATGATGGGGTTATGTTGATTCGATGGAATGATAACAACGTGGTTACTATGGCTACGAACTTCCAAGAGCTTTCCATCCAGCCTGTAGATTGTTGGTCTCGAGAAAAAAAAGGCCTTATAAATATTTCTCAGCCATCGGTTGTGATGGCGTATAATCTAAACATGGGAGGTGTCGACAAAATGGATCAGCTCGTGGCAGCTTATAGGTCGAGAATGAGAATAAAAAAATGGTGGTGGCCAATTTTCGCTTATTTTCTGGATGTAACAATTGTAAATAGTTGGTTATTGGCAAAACGGTTAAAAAACTGCAGTCATTCAGACTGTTTGCTAAATTTTAGAAGGTATGTTGCGATCACGTTATTGAAAAAACATGGAATTGATTCCAATAAGGGACGGGTTTTTCCTAAGCCATTGACGAGCATACGCAATGATTGCACAAACCACTGGATTGTGGAAAATGAAAAAAATACGCAACGCCGCTGTGCTCATTGCAAAGGAAAAACTGTGTACGTTTGTGATAAATGTTCAGTCGGACTTCATCCAAAATGTTTCAAAATTTACCATACATAAATAACATGAGTTAATTTTTATTTCACTGATTTACATATATTTTTTTTTCTATATAAATGTAAGTAAAATTCTAAGTTTATGTTTAGCTAAAGGTAATTCAAGTATTAAAATGTTATAAAATATATTCACACTTATATTATTTGAAAACTTAAAAATAAATAGATATATAAAAAACACAATGAGTAATATTTAATTTCTCTATATAAGACTGAAATGTAACATCTATGCATAACGTCCCGAAAACGGGACGCTCCAGATCTAAAAAAGTAAAATTAGTAAAAAAAAAAAACTCATTTTAGGCATATTGAGGTAATGTTTTGTAAGTGTTGAAGAAATCGTAAAGAAATATGCAGGAATAAACCTTATGCAGTAATGGGTTAATATGTAAGGTACCTACTCACATTTTAAATAATGCAACTTTTGCAAGAGTTACTACGTGGAATTTAATTATTACTGGATATGTTTGCGCACAAATTTTGAAGCTGATTTACTAATATTGTATTGTTTTTTAACACATATTATGTTATTATTTTATAGTCAAATAAAAAATCTAGGTTTTAATACTTAAATAAACGACTTTGTTTTTTGATATATTAGGATTTGTTGAATCATGATTATTTTTAAATAAGCTCAAAATCCGAAGAACTGAATGTGTATCTACATACATTACCTACTTATCATAAGTTTAATTTCTCGACCGACGGTTCTTGGTGGAAGTTCATATTAATAATTTTTAAAATGAAACACGATATATAGTTATTCCACTATTGATATTGTTTATTTTGCGAGCCGGCTTTCAAGAGCTTCCGCTCTCATCGTCAGGCAAAAGTGAAATGTTTACTCATCATTTTATAGATGAATAGCAGACTAAAGACTATGGTTAAATTAGTAACTGAAAATTAAAGGAGTGAAGAAAATCGTATGAGTGAAACAAATCCCAGAAATCATGATTTTCTACAAATTTATCAAAGACAATTCGAATTTTTATAATGGAATTGGCCCATCATATTACTTGATAGTGGTAATCTTGCAGAAATCCAAAATATAAATACCTACTGATGATAATAATGCGACACAAGGGATATTGTTAGATGCACAGGCTAATGCTATTGATCATAATATTGCAACAGAGAAGGGCAGCATAAGAGTCAACATCTTGTTAGTCCCATATTCAGAACATTCAGATTCTGATGAAAACTCTGAGACTTCTCTTGGAAAAAGGATGAATCATGGAGTAATAAAAATTTAAAATTCAAATTTAAAAAATCAAAAAGAGATGTGATAAACTCGCCCTCTGTATATTATTATTATTATTTATAAGATTACGGCAACCCGTCCCTTGTGGGACGATTTGTGCCAAGAACAATATTTTTAGAATATGACACGTAATATTAAGGCATTTACTTATAAAATAATAAAATTTCTTTTGGCGGATTTTAAAATCTTGAGATATACAGAGAGGGCATCAGTGTGCAAGAGGCAAGACACTTTGATCGGATACTGGACTTCAGCTATCTCATAATACAAGTCGTAAGAGTCTCTTATTGGGCAACCGACCTCTGTATATTGATCACACCTAATTTGAATGCATTTTTTTTATAAAATTGTATATATTGTGATCAATGTATAGTAAAGAATGAATAATAAATTGCCTCAAAGGAAGAAAAGCCTTGGCCCAAAAAATATTGTCTGCTTAAATAATCTAAACGAGACTGAAAATATCTTCACGAAAATGGACTCAGGACTACCACGATATCTAAAATAATGCTCCACACGAATTATTATTTTCACATTTTGTCACTCTTCATTATTTTTGTCTAGCTATCAACGAGCATATCTCTAAAGGTGCAACTTTTTTGTTCAACTATGTTCAACTCCGTGATACAGGATAGACGATGTTCCAGGCTGGGTAATATCCTGAAAAGGCTAATTGGCAAAAAGAGCACCGGTCTTTCGTCCGCAAGGATTCGTCAGCCCGTGATTTCCCTCTTTCACAATACACCGTTCTTATAACGACAACAGCAGAGCGCAGGAAATATCGTAGAAAGAGGTGACGCAATTGGCACAGAGTCGCTCTGAATGGAGGACGCTGGTTTCTGCCCTGTCCTCCCGAGAGGAGCGTTGATGATGATGATGATGATGATGATGATGTTGAAGTATTTATCCTATATATATTACCTACTTCAATTTAATTTGATTTTCATATAAAACACTTTAAAAATAACATTATTATGAGACCAAACAGTATACAATACTTATAGGCAAATTGGGTAACTCCATCAATTATAGCATTTATTTTACAAAATCTATCACAGAAAATTAGGTAACTCCAAAAAAAGGCTACAAAACCATTATAAACATAATTATGTCATGGTTATTGTGTTACGAACATGTATCTACATCATGTAGATATTTTAGAATAAGGAAAATAATAATAATAATATGCATAACAAAAATATTTAGTTTTTTGTCCGCCCTGTAAAGTAGCTATTTTGGAGTTACCCAATCTGCGAATTAAGGTATCGATACCTTACTTTCGTTTTTTTTTAATACAAGTAATTTATAAAATCTACACACCAGTCGATTAATAAAAAAAAACTACAAGACCTTCAACCTCGGAAATGTATTTTTTGCGTTCCATAAAAACATTTTACAATTTGAAAGTGCCTTTAACCATGGGTTCCTTTTCCTCGCTTTTATGCAACTGGGAATTAATCATCAATGTTTCTTCGGATCATACATACATATATAAACCATCTCCATATACCACGTCATTGTACCGAAACATTTCGAATAAGTCCAACCCTTTTCATTAATTTTAAACATTAAATGTTGTAAAGCTCTATGAATAGCTAGTTCTTTTACAAGATAGGTATAACAAAAAATTTGAAGAAAAAGCGATAAAAGCTACATTCTATTCCAGGTAAGGAATGTTATAGCTAATATGTATTATTTACTTTTGTTACAGGAGAAACAGAGACCCCCGACCTACAATCCTGAAGACTATGCTACAGCGTTAAGAAAATGGACAAAGAGAGGCAACACACATCCAGGAATTCCTCCTCCAAGTCATCCCGCAATAACACAAGGAGAACACCAACCTTCTCCGACAAAATCCAAACATAATCAACACAATGACAAAGATTACAGGTATAATTACATTTTCAGTTCATCTGTATTCAAGTAAAAAATGTTGCTAAAATAGCTGATAAAAGAGTATTGATCTAACACATTATACACAGGCCTGGAACACTACGAATAGACTGGGTGATTGTCCATGGTGCAATAATTTAGAAAGCGCCAAATTTATAATTTTTTTATTTCACAGAAACCCCTGCCTTAGTCCGGGTGGAGAGATGAGTCTTCGCCAATTTGGATCACTCAGCGAACTTCTTACAAAACTTAGAGCCGATCTTCGTCTAGCGTTTCCAAGGTAAGAAAAAATTACCAGATTTCATTTCCATACGTTCATTTCGGAGTGTGACAAAGCCAATCAAGCAATTATAAGAAAAGCTTTCATATAATTGTTTTCTCAATAGGTGCTTAATTTAGTACTAACATTAATGTATACTATTTACTTTCGCTGTGAATAATAATCAAAATAAGTTGAACGTTAAGTATTCCTTGATAAATAAACTTTAATTGGAACAATTTGTTAGAATAAATAAACAAGAGACGGATAATCATAATATCACATAAGTAGCAGCAACTCTTGTTTACTTGATCGCGCATGATTATATACATCGATCAAACACCTAATTATCAATGCAATCTATTTTCCATTATCATCGAGTTTATTACATTGTCAGGTTAATATTTAATCGAACTCAATTCTATCTTTATAATTCATCAGATTATTAACTACTACTTATTTAAGCTGATCGCATTTTGATCTAATTTTCTATTAGGTACCAATGAAGGCTGTGTACCTACTCTTGATTTTGTCGGCATGTTATCGATAACTTAAAATGTAACAAATATCCGATATCCGCCCTAAATTTACTATCCGGTTGGATACTGCGGGCAGGTACAAGTTATTCATTAAGTTTCTTAAAATTTGGAAGCTAAAAAATCGTTCTGCGAAGAAAAAAGAGTGCTTAAAAGAGAGTTGAAAATAATCATTATACTCATTCATCAATGCGTAATTTCAAGGCATTTTCTACAAGTAGAATAGCTAAAACTAACTGCATGTGAAAACATACAACTCATCCTCTCCGTGCCAATAAAAATTGAAGACATTCATCATGAGTAGCACACCTCATAACTGAATTAATGAATTTATTTATCTTGCACGAGAATAAAGGAAATATACGAAAAATCGTTAACAGATCAATCACAATCGTGGCTGTATCCTGGAGCCGAATACCCAGCAAAATCATTATGTATCCACCACATCTCTATTGATAACAGTGATGGACTATTATAAAACAATATTTTTTAATCATTTTAATAAGCACTTACATACTTATGTACCTTTATTCATCTTACGTAGTTCATGTTACTAGAACAAGTTCAAAGATTATCTCCTCTATGTTAGTCTAGCGAGTAGATAGAAACTATAGCAAGTACAAGACGACAAATTATTAAAAGGCCTATGTAATGGGGTGTTCACATTTGGCGAATATCGCCAGGCGAATTTCAAAATATATCGCCAGGCGAAAAAACAAAATTCGCCGGACATCCATTGATCGTCACACCTGTTCACACAGTCCACCAATATAGAAACGATCTGTCAGATGCGCTTTGATTTTGACACTGTTTTCAAAATGGCGTCGAGATGGAGATCGCGAAATGTTTATTTTTAGTCGAAAATGTTATAGTAGAGGTTATAAGGCGCCTTTTAATTAAGGAAACAAACGACACAAACCAACAACAAAGATAACAGCTGTCACGAAGCGGGAAACATTGTAAAATTTATATGTTATAAAGTCTTTACCATAGATACGAACGCCACGCACTTCTGCGCATGCGCGAATCGTTAGAAATCGGCCGAAAAGTTGGAAGGTGGTCAACTCGAGACGATATCGTTTCTACTGGTTTTTTATCGTTTCAGACTAGCTGTCATTTTGTTCACACGGTTCAAATGGCTGGCGATATTTTGGAGCCTGGCGATATTCGCCAAAGTGAGAACACCACATAACATATTATTAGTACCGGGATAGACTTAATCACATTTTATTGATAATCATGAATATCGTGACTTTGAGTGACGAGATTACACGGCTCTATCTGTATTGGAAAAAATGTGGGTGTATTCATGAGCATTTTTTTTCTATAGGTACGGTTTATAATATAGTTATATATGCAATATTCAATCAATAATTAATTGCTCTCGAATTTTTTTCTCGGAAACATAATGTCATGAAATGAATATATACAAGACGGTATATATTATTTTTATATACCTAGATCGTGTATTTGTAGTAGGTAATTAATTTGGGAATGAGGCAATCTCAAGTGGTTGTTGAACACAACTATCTATGTAGGGGACAGATACAGATATATTTCGGTGTGTGTCAGGAAGAGATGGATGTAGTTTTTTTTTGTTGCTTTGGGTCGACATTTTCAGGGTCTGAAGACAGAGTACCTATTACTCTTGGCAGTTTAGTTTTGAGCCTAGGAGAGGTGGGACTCAATCATATATTAATCTCTGTGTTTGAACTCGACATATTTTAATATTTTTATTTACCCACCGTCGTAGTAGTTAGTACATTATTTTTTAGTGATATTTCCACAATTGGGAATATATAAAGATCATCCTAAATTACTTTTAATTAGCATTTAAAATCCGTGATGCTGCCAGCTGTCTAAGATAAGATTTTCTTTTAATATTATTAATTTATTATTTATATCTAGGTGTTAGGATACTCTCAGGATGTCTGTTGTCTACAAGGCAATATTTGTACTCAAGGATTTATTATTTTACGGATTTTGAAAACGAAGGAATTATGTGTTATATGTACATTTATTTTCAGTATATTTGTATGTATGTATGTACTTGTTACCGATTTTATATAGCGCCGCCCGACACACCTACAACTAGACCGATGGCAGTGGCGTACCGATATTATATTTTCATTTAATTTATTTTACCATAACGAAAGATTATGCAGTTTGGAGAGAAGTTGTCTGTTGAGCAGGATATTATTTGATTATTAATTTAATTACATATTTTATCGTCGAATGTCATTTGTATTCTACGAACTTACTGGATTTTTCTACTTATTCAACATGCTGTAAATTGCTGCGATATCATGGAAGGAACAAATTTGATATTTTGCATGACACTAATCATAAGTAATATTTATGTATTTATTGGTCTTAATATATTTTTATTTGACTTACATGATACCTAAATTCACCTCACCATAAATATGTAGTCTTTTATAGCTAAATCTTGTCGAGATTACCTTATGGATATGGATCCCTTCTGCCTATCGACACTAGACTAGCTACCTTGTGTCTATAGTGTGGGTTTGATCTATTCGTAACCACATATTTATCATTATTATTATACAATTATGCACGAGACGTATTATGTACTTTGTAGAAACATATACTCTATACTAACAATTCCAGTCCTAATCCTGCTTCGAAATGTAGGTGTACCGTTAGCAAGCCCTGCTCCCCTCTTTTCGATTCAGCTTTCGAGACAAGGGTCAATACTGGTCTTGCCCCGTTTCCCGCCAGGGTCCAAGACAAAGCTTCTTAACATATATTTATAATTATTCTTATTATATATAGCTGCATGTTCAAATGAGTATACATATTATATATTATTTTATATATTCGGTGTAGATTAGTGCACACGGGCTCAAAGTACGGCATGGCGAGTTTTGAGACGAGAAGGGGCGAAGGTGGCGCCCCTTCAGCATGGACACAGCATGCTTTTCATGCACTAACATGGTAGTTAGTCTCTGAAAATGATGTCATAGCAATTGTGTTGAAATTTAATTAATATTCAAAAGTAATAAGGTAATGTTTTGGGGTGCGCCACTGTCCTTTACGACGCAACGAATTAGTAGGTATGTTTTAGAACATATGTACATACATTGGTTATAGGTACTATGAAATGGTTATCTTATGTAGGGACATAGATCGGCAACCAGTTACCATACAACATTCTCGTAATGATATAGAATAATATTATTTGAATTTTATGTTATGATGATTGTTATGTTATATTTCGTTATGTTTTATTATGCACTATTTTTATTATGTTATTTTACAGAATCTCAAGGTAAGTGATCTGACGTCAAAGTTGACCTCAGAGTTAATATGTATCAAAAATTCATGTTGAAATTGTTTTATTGATTTTGTTGTTTCTTTTGATTATTGAAATGTATATTTCAGGTGACTTATTTTGCGTTTTAAAAAAAATACACAACGTAGGTAAAATTATCGTCAAAACACAACGTATTGGGTCCGAATCTATGAAAATAGTTAATAGATAAATCTAGACGATCACGGAAGGCCAAAATTCGTTAATTAATTCAATTAGGAATGCGATATTTCGTGCGTATATTTGCAACAATGCGAAAATTCATACAATTCTTAGCTAGCTGAATAGGGTTGTCACTTCTAGTTTGGGAATCAATTATTACAGTAGGTATAGTTTAGAAGCTAGGATGTTGCAAATTCGGAGCTTAGAATGGTTTAAAATAGGTAGGATCATCACAAATGGTGCCTTGGACCAGAATATTATGTCTGTCATTGCAGACATAAACTGGGTTTTACGGAGTAGAAGTGGGTTTTGGGTTTGCGATGATAAATAACTAAAATCATGAATATTGGAGGGGGGGGGGAGCATAAATGGGTTTTGAGGAGTAGAACTGGGTTATGGACAGAGGAATGTGTTTGGTTTTTGAGGGGAGGAATAAAATTTATTCTTGGGAGATGTAGCGAGGAAATTGGTTGTTGATTTTTTACTTCGAGAACCGCGGGTTGGTTACCCATGGATTATAGTGTTAGGCAAATTCGGCAACATATTATATTTATGTTTGGCTGTCTATAGGTATATATCTTACATTATGCATAAGAATAGTGAACCCTTAAGAGTTCGTTCGGAATTATGTCCTTATGAATAGTCTAATAAAGAGCGCTTGTGATTCAGGTATAAAATTGGATAGGTATATATATGTTGAAATCCTGAATAGTTCTTTATTTTATTCAATAATGTATATAGGTAGGTACCAAAAATATGTACTTTCATAAGAAGATTGGGTGTTAGAAAAATGGAATATTATATTCCCAAGTAGACTTGTAAACATGAATATTAGGTATGTGGAGTTTATTTTATGTGTATGGGTAGGTATATGACTAGAGTTTTTAGGATTTTTAGATATTATAGTATTTGGGTAAGATGGATAAATAATTGGTTGGTGTTAGTTAAATGTACCAAGTAGATGTTTGTTAGGGACTGATATTATAGGTATTATTATTTTTTTGGGGGATATGGTCTTAACATTTTACAGTATTTGTAAGTTAAGTGTTTGTTTTTAAACTTTTAGAATTCTGTCAAGTTAATTATTTGGGGTGTGAAATAAATTTATGATCGAGGTAAGAATGGTGAATGTATTATTGAGTTTGAAATAATATTAGACCAGAGTTTATGAGTATCTGATAACATACATAATACAATATATGCATGGAGCGGATGAGAAGGCGATAGCCGAATGATTATTGATTATGATTACGGTTATATGTTAAACGGTTAGCTGGAAGAAATTACAGGCTAGGGGGGGGGGAATGATCGGCTTAGAGGGAAGACAGTCTACACGGAAAGCAGACTCTTTTAAACCAGGGGGGGCATTCCAGGATCTGGAGTTTTAGGAAACGTTGGAACTCTTTGTATACCCTGAAAGGTGGTATCTATCATTTCAAAATTGAGGACAAGAGAATACTCATTTATGAAAATGTTCTAAGGAGAAAAGAGGTTGATGTTCGCCGATATAATACATCGTCTTCCAAATAGAGAAATAAGATGTACCTACAACCTATGAATCCTAGGATATAATAATGATTAAAACGTTATATTATTCTAAACCAAGAACGAGATAGGAAATAATATTATTACTGGAATGAAAAAAAAACTATAGTTTTAAATAAAGATGCAAGCAGAAAGGTATACGGGATATTATAGTACCTAACGGGATGTATAAAATCAGTGGTTGTTAAACTTTTGGACTGATTTGATGATATTGTCTGAATGGAACAAGGAAATCTGAAACATAAAGTATACGAGGTTATATAGGAAATATTTGATGTTGAATATCTGTTGGTAGGATACCAACATGATTTACTTGCAAGAAACTTGGTGAAAAGTTTGGACAGCGATGATAGTAGTTTTATTGGAGGCCAGAAGGGTGATGTGATGAGATTATGTAGCATTGGATCCTCTCTGTTAACCCAAAAGAGAGTGGTGTACAATAACATAAATCGCTGAAGAGAAGTAATTTGATAAGAAAGTACAACGCTATGATGTAACAGTTTGAGAATCGATTGTGAATCTATCGATGTCACAAATGGAATAAACTATTTAATGTGTTATAATTTTAAAATTGTGGTGTCAAATATTATAATAATATTATTCAATAGTGTTAGAGTAAAGTTATTTAAATGTGAACTATGAAGTGTTTAGTTTTTAATATTATTTTACAAGTGGAACGAATATTATGATATGTGCATATGGAGTTACAATTGTGTGTATTATATTTAGTTGTGTGTGTGATATAGTTTGAAATAGATAAGTGTTTTTTTTTCAGGACTTTTGAAATGAATGAGGACGATTCATATATATATACCTAATATGTAGGTATATACATTAGGTGACTGTTATATTGGATACAAGGGAAATTCTATATACCTATTATAGAATAACATATTGGGATGTATTATGTAGATATTGTCAATGCAACTCGTTTAAATATTGTGTTATGTATCTTATATGCTTGAATGTGCGTAAACACATTGAGGGAGGGGTTCCCACCACTTACCCCTGGATGTTCAAGAACATAGTACGTTATCTTTCTCTTGATTATTTGTGGTATTATTATGGGTGATTTATTTTACGTAATTATAGGTATTTTGGGTTAGCTGTTCGCGTTTGATATTATTTAGGCACATTGTCAACATATTATCACGAATTTTGTTGGTTAGCTGGAGGATGTTGCACTACTTGTAGAATTATGTGGCTTGATCACGTGGATCAAATTCTTATGGACGGCTGCGTGTTGACTAGGAGAAAACGGGTTGCATTCTGTGAGAAATTGTATGACAGTGGTGGAAACGAAGGATGTAGGCCAGGATGGAGGGATTTGTCAATCGTTTCTCTCTGCCTACCCCATCTGAGACGCAGCGTGATGGTGCTGAGAGATGAATGGTTATTTAGGATGGGTTGCCGGTGGAGAGTTGGTCTCCCACTTTTTTCCGTGAGTCTTCGTATGTCCTGTGGGAGGACGGGTGTTCTAGGAAATTAAGACATTTAGCAGCTTGGATTCAGCGATGAGGTTTGCCGCCGTTTTTGAATGTCTTGAATTTGTGTCGTTACGGAGAGGACGATTTGCGTATCTATTTGTGTGCTGCAGGACTACTGGCTGCATCGGCAAAGGAATCATGGATATGAGACATCTGGCGAGTAGTACAAGATTGGTGTTACCAGCGAATTGGATCACCCTGAAGAATGCATATATGGACTATAGGGAACCACAAGTACTATGGATAATTATAATGATGTGTGAATATGATCACATGAAACGAATTTTAACAAAATGCAACTTGGATATTTAAGTATTGGGATAAACTTGTTATTACTATTTTATGTTCTATAGATGTGATGACATAAAATAATAACAAAACTCGAAATAATAAAATATAACAGAATATTAAAATATTATGTTATGTTGGGACAATAATATTGAACGAGAATTTCTCAAGTGGACGCATCGGTGTGTTATGTGCATGCATGTATTATTATTATTGATGACTTGAATAGAGGAGCACAGCTGACGAGGTACCTACGACCTATCGGAATATACAGTGGCGGACTCGAAAGTTGGAATTAAATAATTATGAAAAATAATTAGAAAGTAAATAATTGTTTGTGAGATAATGCCTCATCCATTTTGTCTTCAGCATGATCTCAAAGGGGGGATGTCATGAAATGAATATATACAAGACGGTATATATTATTTTTATATACCTAGATCGTGTATTTGTAGTAGGTAATTAATTTGGGAATGAGGCAATCTCAAGTGGTTGTTGAACACAACTATCTATGTAGGGGACAGATACAGATATATTTCGGTGTGTGTCAGGAAGAGATGGATGTAGTTTTTTTTTGTTGCTTTGGGTCGACATTTTCAGGGTCTGAAGACAGAGTACCTATTACTCTTGGCAGTTTAGTTTTGAGCCTAGGAGAGGTGGGACTCAATCATATATTAATCTCTGTGTTTGAACTCGACATATTTTAATATTTTTATTTACCCACCGTCGTAGTAGTTAGTACATTATTTTTTAGTGATATTTCCACAATTGGGAATATATAAAGATCATCCTAAATTACTTTTAATTAGCATTTAAAATCCGTGATGCTGCCAGCTGTCTAAGATAAGATTTTCTTTTAATATTATTAATTTATTATTTATATCTAGGTGTTAGGATACTCTCAGGATGTCTGTTGTCTACAAGGCAATATTTGTACTCAAGGATTTATTATTTTACGGATTTTGAAAACGAAGGAATTATGTGTTATATGTACATTTATTTTCAGTATATTTGTATGTATGTATGTACTTGTTACCGATTTTATATAGCGCCGCCCGACACACCTACAACTAGACCGATGGCAGTGGCGTACCGATATTATATTTTCATTTAATTTATTTTACCATAACGAAAGATTATGCAGTTTGGAGAGAAGTTGTCTGTTGAGCAGGATATTATTTGATTATTAATTTAATTACATATTTTATCGTCGAATGTCATTTGTATTCTACGAACTTACTGGATTTTTCTACTTATTCAACATGCTGTAAATTGCTGCGATATCATGGAAGGAACAAATTTGATATTTTGCATGACACTAATCATAAGTAATATTTATGTATTTATTGGTCTTAATATATTTTTATTTGACTTACATGATACCTAAATTCACCTCACCATAAATATGTAGTCTTTTATAGCTAAATCTTGTCGAGATTACCTTATGGATATGGATCCCTTCTGCCTATCGACACTAGACTAGCTACCTTGTGTCTATAGTGTGGGTTTGATCTATTCGTAACCACATATTTATCATTATTATTATACAATTATGCACGAGACGTATTATGTACTTTGTAGAAACATATACTCTATACTAACAATTCCAGTCCTAATCCTGCTTCGAAATGTAGGTGTACCGTTAGCAAGCCCTGCTCCCCTCTTTTCGATTCAGCTTTCGAGACAAGGGTCAATACTGGTCTTGCCCCGTTTCCCGCCAGGGTCCAAGACAAAGCTTCTTAACATATATTTATAATTATTCTTATTATATATAGCTGCATGTTCAAATGAGTATACATATTATATATTATTTTATATATTCGGTGTAGATTAGTGCACACGGGCTCAAAGTACGGCATGGCGAGTTTTGAGACGAGAAGGGGCGAAGGTGGCGCCCCTTCAGCATGGACACAGCATGCTTTTCATGCACTAACATGGTAGTTAGTCTCTGAAAATGATGTCATAGCAATTGTGTTGAAATTTAATTAATATTCAAAAGTAATAAGGTAATGTTTTGGGGTGCGCCACTGTCCTTTACGACGCAACGAATTAGTAGGTATGTTTTAGAACATATGTACATACATTGGTTATAGGTACTATGAAATGGTTATCTTATGTAGGGACATAGATCGGCAACCAGTTACCATACAACATTCTCGTAATGATATAGAATAATATTATTTGAATTTTATGTTATGATGATTGTTATGTTATATTTCGTTATGTTTTATTATGCACTATTTTTATTATGTTATTTTACAGAATCTCAAGGTAAGTGATCTGACGTCAAAGTTGACCTCAGAGTTAATATGTATCAAAAATTCATGTTGAAATTGTTTTATTGATTTTGTTGTTTCTTTTGATTATTGAAATGTATATTTCAGGTGACTTATTTTGCGTTTTAAAAAAAATACACAACGTAGGTAAAATTATCGTCAAAACACAACGTATTGGGTCCGAATCTATGAAAATAGTTAATAGATAAATCTAGACGATCACGGAAGGCCAAAATTCGTTAATTAATTCAATTAGGAATGCGATATTTCGTGCGTATATTTGCAACAATGCGAAAATTCATACAATTCTTAGCTAGCTGAATAGGGTTGTCACTTCTAGTTTGGGAATCAATTATTACAGTAGGTATAGTTTAGAAGCTAGGATGTTGCAAATTCGGAGCTTAGAATGGTTTAAAATAGGTAGGATCATCACAATAGGTAAATGAAAGCAATACTTCTCCACTCAGAGCGATTTTGTGTCGATTAAGTAAACTCTTTTACTAACAATTTTTCCTATTTTTTTTCTCCTTTGTGTTTTTTTTTCGAAAATCCGGAGGTTCTGTTGATTAATTTTAATAATCTTTTTTTATCTCTCATAATCATAATTTTAAGCTAATCATTAAAAAAATCAACCAATTACGTTCAATTCGGTTTAAAAAATAGAGGATGATAGAATCAAAGACTTTCAATCGATATTCTTCAATCTACTTCACTTTCATGGCAAAAGCATATTGTTTATTGTGAGGGTGCTGAGGTATATTTAGGATAAAACAATCCATCTTATTATATTATACAATACTACACTTTACCCTCTAACGGAATCCCAGGAGGGGTATGAAGAAAGAACTGATCTTTCCTATTGATAAAACACATCTTCTTCTTTTAAAAAAATATAATATTAATTAGTGTAACCAAATGAGATAATAATCATAATGAAAATGCACAGTAAAAAAACTGTCCCGTCTAACTACATACATATGTAAGTATGTATGAAATGAAATTGTTTTATCTGAAATGTGTGATAGACCAACACTAATTATTTTATAATACCACACCACGCGATACAATGCTTAATATGTATATTGTATTACTCTATTTCACACTTGTGAATGTCACCCATATAACATGTGAAACGAATGAAAGATTGTCATGTGGAAAGTGGAAAAGCATTGAACAAGATCTACATAATAATACCCTTAATGAGCGATAGCTCTCAATCTCTTTATACTAGATAAGAGACATATTATAAAAGAAGCAGTTCAATACATCTCTTAGTCTTCACGAAAGGTAGGTACTTTACTTTTTATATCATCTGGCAATTTTCTGCAGATTAATTATTATCATCTTCGATTCAGCGATAAGGTGTGCCACTCATACTGAATATCTTATTTTTTATTGATACGGAGAGATCAACTCATATCATTTATTTTATTCATTTAATAAAAGTATAATTATATTGATAGGCACAACATGCACATAACGGTATGTTGAATAGTCAAGTTTATTTAAGATTTAGAAAAGACAACGAAGTGATCTTATTTGGACGTTTCCTAAACGATACTTGAACCCGTACCCATCTTTCTTGCGAGGTGTGCTCGAACCTCGCGTGCTAGCCGGAAATCAAAAAGTGTATAAATCCGCGCTGGGCTCCATCACGGGCATAAATGCATTAATACATAAGCCACTCACCCTCAAAGACCTACCCCATACTATGGCATGCTATTTAACATGGAGTTATTCTTCTTGGTACCCTACTTGCAGGAGACACCATAATGATATTATAAAATATACCTTTTGTTTTTTTTTTGGTGTGGTGAAGGTTTTACTCCATTTCACTGGGTACAGTCGGGCAGAGACTTGGCTCATGCCTTTGCATACGGAACGAGGCTCGGCCCGTCACCGGAATATGTAGTTTGGATTTGTCGAAGAGATGTTATGTTTCGACATTGGCCCATGTGTCTCGTCAGGACCATCTTACATAATGGCCGACGCAACATCAAATCCAGTATGCGAGGAGCGACAATATCTCCACGTTTGGAGATATTGTCGTCGTGAAATGTGTAGTTGTATTTCTCTACCACACTTTATAAATCCTCTTTGATACACGGAAATGAAATTAATATTAAACTAATAACAGAGTATTAGACTCAAAGGATGTAGTTAAATATTTAGTTTTTTTTTAATATCATCTAACATATTATGATAGGTCAGATTTGTTATTTAGAAATCCCGAAATATTTTACATACAAAATAAAAAAAAGTATTATAAATAGATGATCCTCCAATATGTAAGTCGTTATCAAAACATCTCTATTAATTTATTCCCACACTAAATTATTATTATTATATTGTTTATATTCTTCTTTTTGTTAGTGTTGGTATTAGCAGGTATTGCCTAGCGGGGAATGAACTCTGTTAAAATATAATTTCGGGTTTGCTGTTGTACCTAAAATGATAATAATATAAAATAGCGAAATGAACACTCCGAGACGCACTTAGAAGCATCGCCGTGTTTTTTTTTCAATAACTTTATTAAATCAGTTAGACCAGTACTGTATCGAAACCAGTGTACGTGGAGCGTGCTTTTGCAATATCTGCTCCTGTAGTCTGGAACAGGCTTCCACAAATAATCAGAGAAACGCAGGACATATTATCTCGTTTCAAGAACCAACTGAAGACTTATCTATTCAAGAAATCTCACGGAATAATCCAGGCACAACCTTAGTTAGCAAAGAGCGCCCTTGAGGTGGATTTTTTTCACAAAACGGCGCTTTACAAATCATCCAAATAATAATAATAATAAATCATTAATATTTATTCCACTCTGTATAGGTACCAATTTTATCTTATATCGACTGACTAAAATACATGCATATGTTAAAAACACCAATTTGACTATTATTAAAATATGAATTTAATATAAAAAGGCTGTAGCCTTTTTTGTAATTTTGGAGAAATCGCCGTTTACGTTATTTTAGTATATTTATATTACGCTTTAGTGAAATATACTATATAAAAATCGCATTGCTAAAGACATACGTTGTCTTTGTTCCATTCAGTAGTTAAAAAATTCGAAATATTTATTTGTAGAGTTGAAAATAGGTACATTATTTTTTTATCATAAAAAAATATATTTAATATATGGAGGGAACCCATTTATTTTTATCGTTATTGTTCGAGGAATTGAAAAAGTTGGTTGTGTCTATATCAATTAAATCAAAATTCTCAACTTGATGAGTTTGAACTGGACAGTCGATATGTGCTTTAGTACAACTTTGTTTATTTAGACATGTGTTGAATAAGTTGCGATAAGAAAAAAGGTATTTCGATTTACGTTCTCCAGTCCGCTGACCCAAGACATCATGTGTACAGGTTATATGGCATTAGTTATAATTAAAAATAATTAGACTCAACAATTTAAACGTCCGCGTCACTTCTGCGGCTTATCAAATGTCATCAGGTCCACCAGCCTATATGGTTTTACCGTATTTATTTGACCTATTCCTATTTACCATTCAGAAACCTTTTACAAGAGCCTGTGCCCCTGGCGGGACTATGCATGTCTTGCCCTAATATCAATATACCTTAAAATATCAACACCTATTAACGAATTGATTCCCTAACGCGCTTGTAATCGACCAAAATAAATTCCTCGTTTCATCAAGTGTTAAATATTACAGTATAATGAAAATATCATATTTCGCCTAAAACGAAACCGTTAACTTAACTCAACTGTTTAACATAAGTAAGTAAAAACATTTGTGTGAAATTTACTAATCATATATCTTATATTTATTTTTAACAATTTTGTTATGTATTCCCACCATATATTTGAATTAATATGAAATAAATAGTTATTAGGTATACATTTATGTTGACAACCGGTTGGATTTGTAAATGAAAAAATGTTTTTAATTTAGTCGCATTCAATAGTCATTATTGTGTTTTATTTTTTCACATATTGGTGATGCACGATTTTTTTTAAAGCAGCGTTTACTCATAACATGACCTCAAGGCCGCCGCTTTGCGCGTCTATCGCCCGGAGCTCCCAGCAAAAAGGTGTGTTTTCAACTTCCTTCTGAAGCTCTCTCCATTCGCCACCTCTCACAGGCCCTGCCCAGCTTGTTTCTGCATCTGGAACGTAACTGATAATATTTATGAAAAAAGAGAATAATGCATATCTATAAAATACTGTGTTGATAGTAATGGTTTATATATTTATTGATTATTTACTGTACATTGATTATAATCAATTTGATAAAGGAGTATACCTATTCGTATTAAATAAAAGCAATACACCTATAAAGGGCGAATTCATCGCAAAGGCGTGATCTCTTCCAACTTACCCAAATAATTATATTATATAATATTTATTGTTCGAGAATTTACTAGATTCGCATTCCACTTCATCTAATATATTAAATTCTCGTGTCACGGTGTTTATTGTCTTCTCCGAAACGGCTGGTCCGATTTTGATGAAATTTTGTGTGCTTATCGGGAAGGTCTGAGAATCGGACAATATCCATTTTTCACACGCCCAATAGTTAAGAGTGGTCCATCCCGTTTTTTTTTATTTTTTGGACAATTTTTTTTATTTTTTTTTATGGTGAGGCATTACAAAATACATACAGTCCTAAATTTTCACTCTTCTACCATTAACCCCTATTTTTAATAGCGATATTAGTAATCTAGAAATAATGCATATGGAAAAACAACGTTTGCTGGGTCAGCAAGTAATATGTAATATTTATCGAAAGTTTACTTGATTCGCATTCCACTTCATAATATTATTATAATAACGAGCTTTTATCTGATTGCGTATGGAGAAAGATTGAATATTATAAAATAGGTAATATTAAAAGGAAAAAAGACGCATGTTGTTAACAACTTAAACCTTTTATTATCTTTTTACATCGTAAATTCCTGGAGAAAAGATTATTATATCATCGGCTATGATTATAGTTCTATGAAGATAATGGTATACCTTATAATAATAATATATAATACGTGATTGTATTAAAATCCCATTGAATAATAACATCCGACGTAAAAGTGACAACGGCTTAGTGGAGATTTTTTGCAAAGTAAAATGAGAAGTTATTATGTATTAAATTATCACTCATAGACAGGTTTTAGGTATTATGAATTTCAATTGAATCTTCTAGATAAAGATTGTACGCAAATTACCTATTACAGATATGTAGATGTGACATTTATCTTATTACCAAAGCACTTAAAGTCTTATTTCAATAAAACATTTGTACTTAATTCGTACAGCATCTAGCAAAGAGTAGGTCTTCCGCTCTTTTCCATGCGTTTTCGAGTGTCCTGTAAAAGGCAGGTGTTCAAAGAAATAAAGATATTTTACATCTTAAATTCAGCGATGAGGTTTGCCACCCATCCTGAATGTCTTATTTTTTTGTTGGCACGCAGAGGGTAGCTTGCATATTTATTACATGCAGCTGTTTTGCTGGCTACCCCGTGTATGGGATATGCTGTTATGGTATAAAAAGATAGATTTAAAATATGAAACCCCAAAATGTACCTAGCTATAAAATATAACCAGTAAAAATACTTCATGATTAATATGCATCTTTTTTATTAGGTACCACCGACAAAGCATGGGTCTCTTTCTCATATTGTTTGAAGGTGTATAAAAATTGTCATAGAATGATTTAACATTGTAAAAGGCGAAAGCCGTTTATTATATGAATAAATAAAGTTTTAGAATGTCCTATAAAAAAGTATTACTAAAATTTTTAAAGATAGACGGATAAAACTTTTTGCATATACAAATTCTTTCGATACCTACTCGTGTTTCTTATACACAAATTAAAAAGAATAGCGAACTCATTACAACCTAAGATAATTGAGATAAAAATTGTTATTAAAAACGCCATACCATAATTATATATGAGAACACACGTATACGTCTATAAATCATTATAAATCGTAGCAAATCTTATGATTACATTACAGTATAGTTTGTACACACACTGTTAACAAAATAGATTTAATTTGACGAGTAAAACATACCTGTATTATCTAAATAGATGATGTCGATATTCTGTATCTATAAATTACAAGCAATTTTCATATTTATAATAATTAGCTCGACGAATTTTAAAGCATGCTGTGTAGCATTCTGGGGAGCTAAAAGGCCACTTTATATGAATCATAAAAGGATCATCTTAGGAATTGTAAAACGATTTAACGGCAACATTTCATTCACCAAATATGAATCATTTGATGAAATGAATTGCGGATGAATCGCGTATAATCGTGACCATTTTACAACAATTAGAGGAATTGCTACGGATCTACTGGCAATTCGGGAAGATGAATTACTCAATGTGGCCATTTTAGGCCCCCTGATCTAAACACTTTTTTTCTATAAATGTTTCGATTTTTCTGTCGTTTTTTATTGTTATTTCATTACCTCGATACGGGTGGAAATCCAATGAGGTAGTATTGAGTGTATTAAAGGGAATTTAAATTATTATTAAATACAACACATTATATTGGGTGATCTATTTCTTGCAAAATATCTTATCTTCGAATATCCGATAAGGGTCTCACCTAATATTTGGTATCCGACCAAAACATGACGCATTTCATTACTAATACATATTATTTATTATCGTCTCCATGATTTCCTATCAAATTAAACTACGTTATTCATAGTGATGATTTTATGTGTTAATTATCACAAATATGTAGTAAATCATGTATTACATTTACATACATACAGGAATTAGTAGACATTCATTTCTTTTAACCTCTGTTCGAAAACATGACCCATGTGCCTAACTATATAAAGAAATGTGATCAATTAAGTTTTATTCATATTAAAATAATACTTTAATAGAATAATTATTTTACAAAATACCTCGTTATTAAATTGAAGCTCGTGATTATCGATGAAACGAATGATGCGTGTTGAGTGAAATTTTCTTTCTCTCATATGTCGTGATAGTAAATTAATTTAGCTTAGACGTACTACCTACATACTTAGTTTGTATCCGTATTTGATAAAAAAAAATGTAAATAAAAAACAAAAAACTTTGTAGAGTTATACTGTGTACTTTAATTCAGTTACCAGACCACCTAGACAAACACGCACTTGGCGATCGACTACAAACGAATTTTCGTCAATAATTGCAACAATAACGCATAATTATACGGTACATGTAAGTAGATTGTCGAAAAGTTCGCCAGTAGTCGATCGCTAAGTACGGTTTGTCTACGGCCCCAGGACATGTTATGTCTTTTTCAAAGTTTTCAAGAGTTTGAAAAACACATAACATGTCGAAACCTGGTAACTAAATTAAAGTACACAGTATAACTCTACAAAGTTTTTTGTTTTTTATTTACATTAAATTATGGAGTTCTACAAAATGAGCAGTTATAAAGTTCAAAGATTAAAAAAATGTTTCACAAAGTAGGTAGTTACTAAAAAAATTATAGTGAGTGTGGTCCCACCTTTAGGACACTTATCACAAATTGTGTACATATATTATCCTGATCCTGAAATTCGGGCTACAAAAGAAAGTGAAATGACACTTTTTAACGATGGTCCTTCCAGTGAGGTTGTAGTTATAACCTTATTGGTACCTGATCTGAACTGAATTCATATCGGAATTATTGATGTCACAATCCTTTCTTTTTCATCATTAGGATAAAATACTAAACACTTGTTTCTGTTGTACATAATATAAAAAGTTAATAAAATTTGTGTTTATTCCGAAAGGGAATTACCCTCTCATTATTCGCCCAATTCGAAGTGTATTCACAGTGGTAAGCAACCCCTTTACTGACATTTGTCCAGTTAAGGTCCTTCCAAGCCTGTAGGCGGAAGAAAACATTATCATACAGCTAGAAGAAGACTCATAAGTCAAACAGTCAGGTTGGGCTTGATGACTTTTCAATCTGAACAAAATATTTCTAATATTCCAAATATGTGAATATTCCTATAACTTAGAACGAAAAGAAGGTTTACATACTTTTCTCTATATTATTATCATTGTATATTTAGTCATAAAATTACAACATCTCTCACAAGTGAGGTGACCGGTAAACTAACTGCATGATTTATAAACATACATGTCATGCTCTGCCTGCCTACAAAAAGTAATTCATTAAGGATGGGTGGCAAATCTCATCGATGAACTGTAGATGTAAAGTGTCTTATACGTTTTCTTGTTTTCATTTTACAGGACTCAGAATAGAGAGAAAGACGTATTCTTTATTAAGGACTCCACGAAGAGAGATTATACTCTGTACATTTTTTTTGCAATAAACATACACGTTAAATCTTCTATGAAATGTTTAAATAGCGAAAAATGCAACTAATCGATTTAAAAGGTAACAAGAAGCTAATGAACCCGGATTGTTATTTCGCATCCGGATATAAAGGAAATACATAACTAAGTATATCTAGTTTTAATTATTTATCATTCGAACTTAGCTATTGCTTTCCCATTCAATGGAATGAATGATTCACAATTATAATATGTATTATTCACTTCTCAATCTTAATGAACAATTCTCATAATACTTAACATTCTTACAAGTTACTAGAAATTCTACCAATAACTTTATGTTTACCTCAGTCGTGTGTTTTATTTTAATTGCATCTAAATGGATATTGTGGATCTTTAATAATGCGTACATATTATGTGGTATTTTTAATGCCTTTATGTAGGTAATTGGCTTATACGCAACACTCCTTTAGGTACGACACGAATAAGCTTTTTCATTGGATGTAATTGTGTACTTAAGAGGTTTATATTTATTTCGCAAAGGCTTCAAAGATTTCTGAATTGATTTATTTATATTTCACACGGTAGCAGGCAAGTTACAAACAATTTGTATGAATGACAAAAATCACTACATATTTATTATGTATATACCTATTATTATTCGATCACATCATGGCTATGCCATATGTAAAAGATTGGACTACAGTGATGCTTGTGGAGGAAGGAAGACAGGGTGACTTTTGTAAAGAGTAATTGTCAACGCTGGAAAAACCTAATTTGAATAAAGTATTTTATACAAAAAAAAAATAATATAAATATTCGATATTTTTAAGTGTCACTTTGTGGTAATCCACAGTGTTTTTAGTTAATAATAATTCAAAATAATATAACATGAAGGAAGGAAGAAATTATCACTCTCTTTCTGATTGAATAATTATGTTATCATATATTTGGAGTGACGCCCTGAAATTCGATTACTAGAGCAGTGGTTGGTTACTAGCAAAAGTTTGATTTCTTCAAGCTATTTCAAATATTGTTAAATACACAGATGTTAAGTAATAGGTATTTAAATTATATCTTAGTAGGCGCAGCTAAAATTTGTTTATCTAACACCCAAGTAATTTGTATAGATAATGCAAAACATTAGATATAATAATAATAACTAGACAACTTCTTTAAATGCGCCGTTTTGTGGAAAAACCACCGCAAGGGCCCATTCAAGAACCATAACACCTCCTAAACAATAGGGTTTTTAACCTCGTCTTGAACACCTCCACACTCTTCAGAGTCCGAAAATCATAGAGAATTGTATAGAATTGTATTTTTATAGAGATATCTCTATACAAATCAGATTATTAATTAAATGAAATATGTACTAAATACAAAGAATTTTATCGGTATTCAACCATCACCAATATATTTATATTCATATAGATTAATGCAAAAAGATAATTATTGCATGAAATCTGTGTTAACAAACTTATATTCTTTAAACATAACCTACAGGCAATATTGAATTGATTTTTATCCTAAAATTAAATCTATTGGCACAAATGGTCCCTCTATGATTATTCTATAGCATCACAGATGTAATAATGTATTGCGCAATTTCATACCGCATTATAATAAAGTGAAAAATATATTGCATCATACTGTATTATTATTTTCTCTCCATTTAAGAAGTTGATAAGATCTACTTTGGGTTACGGGAATTCGCGGCGAAATTAAGACTTAATGAAGCACTTCCTTTAAAACTAGTTTGCAAAGAGTTTAGTTTTTTTTATTTACGGCCATAGGACAAATAAAAATATTAATAGGTTTGATATGAATAAATAAAGACGTGTACCTATTTTAAATCTATTCATTTACATGAGATCGTATGATGAGAAATTTTGTTGTATTTTTTATCCCAGAATAAAATTGTACATGAACAATAATACCTTTTTGATATGACGATACCTTGTGTTTTTACTAATCTTTGATGCAAAATATTTCACGAAAATTTAAATAAACCATAAAAATTGAATATACAAAAATCAAAGGTGTGGCGCGGAGGTAACGCTCTTGACTTTGAGCCACGAGGTCCCGAGTTAGATTCCCAGTTGGGGCAAAGGAAAGATTGACCTTCTTCAAATTATCCTGGGTCTGGGTGTTACATTTATATGTTTTTAGTGCATTGTATATAATTATGTGTACCGTCGCGTTAGTATCCATAGTAAAGCTTCATATCTTAGTTTGGAACCAGCTCGATCTGTGTGAATTTTCTATGCAATTTAAGTTATGTTATATTGAAGAGCCAGACTGTATGATTACGCAACTAAAATGTCAAAACAAATTGACGAAAAAATATACCTAATATAATAGCTTATAATTTGGGACTGCTAATCTTTGAGATTTGCGAAAATAGAAAGGTTGAGTTTTCAGTTTCAGACAAAATGTTTTCAGTATTTCCACTCTCAGAGATGTTCACTGACTTCTATAATAAGCAAACACAAATAGTTATCAAAAAATAGTAAACAAAACAACAACAAAAAAAAAACAAAACAATATGAGTCCCATTCTTATACAAAATAAATTTCATATTATATGAATTTTATTATTCAGATTAAAATTCTAACTGTTGTCGAATAGAAAACACATAAATGTCGAATAATTTATCAATACTTATCAAATAAACTCTTAAAATAATATTTATCTTTAAGATAAAACTATCAAATTAACCCGGATTTATTATACCTAAAATATAGATGATTTCTTCACTTATTACTTTAGGAGGAACTTGACATTGTTTAGTTACCAATGAAATATCATAATAATCTAGATTAATATATCGATACAATCATTATAACATTATTAAGCTTCTAATAGCTTTTTTTGTTTGTTTACCAAGATGCCGTTTGTAAACAGTTGATATGTGATAGTTTGCATTTTTACATATGTAGGTATACAATCACGGCCTATCCCACAAGTGGAATAGTTAGCTGACCAGCTGTGGGTGTAAAACGTGAAAGATGTCCTCTCTGTACCAATAAAAAAAATTGAACAATTGACACTGGAAATCTATGTTGAAATAGTAAAAAAATAGAAAATATTAAGAACTACAAAAATGAATTTCATTATTAATGTTTAAATGACACGAATATATTTACTAGCATAATTTTAAAGTAGATATTTATATGTGAAATAATTGGTGAATAAAAATAAGTAACGAAACTGCGTTAAAAACTTCTTTTTTTTAAATAACTATTACATGTTATGTTATGACACACAAATAGGTTAAATTTATTGAAATGAGAAATTTCTCGTGTTCTATCATAGATCGAGTTATTTTGTATATTTTATTTTTTCTACCCAATATTATTTAATGTAGGCAATATTTTACATTATTTTTGACAGAAATGTCTTAATTCCGAAAACAACTTCAATTAAAATTCTTGAACAGCGAATCTACTCGAAGTTAATGTCAATGTTATTTGCGCGACACCTCATTTTATTGCATTTTTATTAATCTTTTATTAATTGGATGTAAGTATACAAATTATTTATTAATACATTTGGTATTTTCTATTAATTTCATAAACAAAAAATACAAAACACTTATTTTCCCATTTGTGATTCATTCTGGGGTACTAGAAAAATATTGACCACGTTTCAAATTCGAGACGCAGTAATAGGCACTCATAAGAGCGGTTGTCAGTGTACGTACCTACAGCATAACAGCCTTTGATGATTGTGCAGGTTGTATTATGCATACTATTGAACACATAGATGCTTGACTAATTATTGGCATACGATATATTTTAAATTTTGCGTATAGATCGTGGAGTATCTGTACTGCATACCTGTATTGTTTTATGATACTTATTTTGGATGCTTAGCGTAGGTACTAGTGCCTAGTGAATACAAGTTCTGCATGTATCGATTGTAGTATATATTTTGATGTTCTTTATAATTTTATTGTCACCAGTTGGGTAGAATTTGTTTTTTTTTTATCTTTTATCGATTCAATGGATTTACTATAGTAGCAATGATGCCTATGGATGCATAATGTTGTTATTGTATGTATACCCGTATGTATATTGCATTTATGTTGTCCAGTTGAATGTAAGATGTATATCTTTTTATAATTTGTATTTTTGTAGCAGACGTGAAATGTAATTTTTTATTTTATCTTGTAATATTATTTTTTGTACAAGGCGATTGCCGTATATTTAATAAATAAATAAATAAATAAATAAATACCATATAAAATATTAAAGATAAGTGCAACATCTCATCACGTAATTTAAGATGTTACATTTAAAATGGTTTTTACATAATTACGGCTTTGCAGGACTCTGCACATTACAGCGGATCACATGTTATAGCGACAGATCATAGAATGAGTCACAGTGGTCACATTACTCAGAACTACTACTACTACGGCATATCCCTCAAGTGGTGTAGCCAGCAGATCAGCAGCATATAATCAACATGCAAGCTGTCATCAACGTGCCAATATAAAATCAAGCCTTTCAGGATAGGAAGCAAACCTCATCGCTAAATTTAAAATGTAAAATGTGTTACTCTTTTCGAACACCTGCCTTATACAGGACACTTGAAAACTTATGGAGATGAGTGGGAGACCAATTCTTTACCGGGTGCTCCACGGAATTCTCGAACAGCGAACGGTACTCAGAACTGAGAAGAAAAATAGGCACCTCAGTCTTTACAGAACCATAGAAAACTTACTTTAAACTTACGAGGAAGGCGTGTTTAATTCTGAAATTTCTAAGAAATAAATAAAATATATTTCCACATTCCATAATCCATATGTCAAATCGAATAATTTAAATATATGTACCTATATAAAATAAAGCCGTGCAAATGGAGTTTTATCGTGTTCTTAACAATGCAATACTTGTACTAATAATGATGTACTTTCATCTGTGCGAATTATTTGCAATCACATCAATAATAGCGAATAACGATAATGTCACAATTAGACTTATGTACAATCATAATAAATAATAAGTGGAATACTAGGACAAATGTAATCATATCGCTTATACCTCTTGTATCAAATTAGAGTACAAAGTGTTATTACATATTAGGTATCTCTATAATATAATAACTATTTCTCTTATTGTTGTTATTGTTACTTTTCAAAATAATTACTATTATAAGAAAAATCAGATAATTCAATTCACATCGATTATAATAATATATGAAATACAAAGAATTATGTACAAGAATTTCTTGTTGTAGAAAAAATCTGAGTATAAAATTTATGTTGTGTGTTATCGATTCTAGATATTGTTTGACATAAAGTTATTTGAAATAAAAAATTAATAACTACTTTTTTTCACGTCCTTTATTTTTTTATGAATTCGGAGTGAAAACAATCTTCTCCAATTTGAAATTATTTTGTGCCGATTGAATCACTTCTCTCTCCATGACATACTCAATACTGAAATTTATGTAACTGTCATGAAAAAGTATATTGTGAGAGAGGGTCATCCAGGCAATAAAAAACCTTGTAGAATAAGGACAGTACACTATTGACCAACTATCATAAATATTCTCAAAAAATGACCCAGCAAAGATATGTATTATCAACTCTTGCGTATTACATAGACTACAAACTACAAAACATGAAAATAATTAAGATAGATTAATGTCAGAAAGTCTATAAAAACACTGTCTTTTACTCAATATAAAGATTTTATCATTATTTTTCAGAAGTCAAAAGTTCAGAGCCAGTTTTGTGCCTCGTTTTTGGATCCATTGAATTTATAAATTTTATTTCTTTTTTTACAGTTTTGTCCAAGAATTTATAAGTGAACCCCTTGACGGAGTAAGTTTAGTAGTGGAAGCACTTCGTACAATTCAGCTCAGCCAATCTGGCATCACAAATCCTCCACTTCCAACAGCAGCCAATGCTACTCCAGGTGCACTGGCTACATCACCAACACCTCGTCTACCACCCGCTGTTCAAAGGAGGATACTTCTCGATGAATTGGCTTGCCTGTAAGTATTCTGTTTTCAAAATATTCATTTTTACTTATATAAAAAAGTGTTATATATCTGCAAACTATATTATTTATTATAAATTAAATAAACCACTTTATTTAACATCATATTGCTATACAAACATAAAAATAAGGGAAATTAAAAAATTGACATAATAAATTGTTAAAATATTTTATGTTTTATAATTATGAATATAATCTGTCAAAAAAAACATTAACGTTTTTAATCAATAAACCCCAATGCCATCTTACACTGGATTCAACATTATATTATGAAATTTCTCTGGTCACAGATGATCTCATTATATGCAGATAATAATAGTGAATATGATTGATAATAATAATTGTGAATATGAAATTGTACCGTAGTATTTTCTTTATATTGTTATTAAAAAAAATATGTAAAAAAAAATATGATGTGTATATTGCTATACTGATATTCTTGTGTTTTTAAATATTTTATGCATAATTATTTTTGCAGGCAATGTCTTCAAAGTTGTTGCCAACGTTATCCTGAATCAGCTCGTCGTCTTGTCTCATGTCCTGCCGGCCTGTATGCTCTTGCTGCTTGTATCATGTCAACAGTAAACAAATCAAGAATATTAGCACTACAGGTAAAATTAAAACTAAAGATTCTTCCACTTCTAATCTACTAATACCTTGACGGAATTCCTTTTGCAGTAATCTCATTAAAGTTGAAAAAAATCGATTTGAACCACGGACTTTTTGAGAGGTCTACTACTAGTTAGTTGCTTTACTTTACTTAATAATAATAATAATAAACTTTATTGTACAAAATATTTAAACAAAAATAATTAGATTACAACATGGTATATGCAAATAATTTGCACAATGGGCGAGTTTATCGCAGGGATGCGATATCTTCCAACTAACCCAATTAATACTTACTCTATCTTATCGTTTAAAGAGTAACATATCTTTGGAAAAATTCTCTACAACGTTAATGTTATATTTTTATGGCAATTAAAAGACGTTCCTTACATTTATTTATACAGTGAACGGCTATATAATCCTTTAACATGAAAAAAATACAATAAAAACAACAACAAATAGTGAAAATAAAATTTAATAAACCTTTATGCATAGTTGAAGATACCGCGATGATTTGACATAAAAATATTCAAGCGAAGTATTTATTCGTAGCCACGTTTTGACAATAAAAACATTACAACATTGAACTTGATTTAAAACATGTCTTATCTGCATTGCATTGTCATCGGATTTGAAGAAATTGTGAAGAACACAATGTCTAATCTTAGAAAATTATTGTATTCTTAATGATATGTAAATTATTTAATTTCAAACAGAACCAAAGACTTCTTTGAAGCTTATTAAGAAAAATGATTTGCATTTATTATTGTTTATTGAAAATGGCATTACCGAGTTCAACGTGCATACGTGCGTCTTATTGTAATAATATTACATTTTAATTCACACGTGTATTTTTATTTAAATGAGTAAATAATTTTTAAAATCACTGTCTAATTAGTAATGTTTTGATATATCTATTTTATGCTATTTTGATTACGTCATTTTATTTACTGTTGCTGTTTATAAGTTAATTAGCAGTTCACACCTGCTTATACGTGTTAACTACCTTTTTGAAGGCATGCACCAAGAGTAGTTCTTGGTTCAGCTCATAAGAAACTTCATCGATTATCACTTATATAAATAATTTTATAAGCTTTTTATGCTTGGCTTGCTTATTCTTCTTGAAGCTTATTTCAGCTTAAATTCTATAGCTTATGCATTTATAACAAATCATTCATATACTGGAACTTCTGATATTAATACGAATTCTATTATATATTATTGAAGTTATGGCTAGAAAAAGAACGTATAATGGATAAATTCATTCAAATTTAATTTGCAAAAAGAAAGTTCAAAGTGACTAAAAATGCAATGGATGTCTGATCAACTTATGAAATATTTGTGTCAACCTAATTCTGTTTTTTTTTTCAGTTACTTACAATCGCCTGCGAAGTATCACAACAGGGCCACTCTGGAGTGTCAGAAGCTCTCTCAACTCTCAGACTAAGATACGGAGAACCGTGTCGTTTCCGTTTCTTGGCTGGGATGTTACAAAGCGGTGCTGGTGGAGAAGAACTTCCTGCTGCAGGACTGAAACTCCTAGCGGCTATGTTAGGAGGCGCACCAACTCCTCAAAGAAAACTTTATCTTCAGGCAGAGTTGGATCAAGCTGGACTTGATGTTGTAGCTATAAGAAAGGTAATAAATCAGTTTTTATTTAATCACTGCATTGTTTTTTTGAAAAGAATACCTAGGTGGTTGAGAAACGGAAATTATCAAAAATATGACTCTGAAATATTTAATGACGATGAATCCAGCCTCTAATTCCGAACAACTTCATTATTTCTCAATAAAATTGTATATATTGTGATCAATGTACAGCAAAGAATGAATGAATAAATAAATAAATAAACTCGATGTTAGTCAACTTCTGAACCGCACAGAGAAATAATGTGGTCTTAAAGTTAATTGAATGACAGAGAAATTTCTATTAGGTATTTTAATATTTTTTGTATAAATTATTGATATTTACCTAAGTTTGTCTAGTTCCCAGAAAAAAAAATCTTCGATCATATTATTTGCCTAGTCTATGAGAATCTAAAATAAATTCTACATACTAACGATTAAGTTAAAATTCACTTAACCGGTAATACAATAATTTATGATACTTGGAAGATAGTAAAAAAATATTGCATGGTTTCCAAACATTCGATATTAAAATAAATTCAATATTTTCACGTCAATTAACTTTCAATGAAGACGCATACTAATATTTTCTTTTACGTTAGTCCGATATAAACTGGACGAGTGTGTACATATGTTGGTGAGAATATGTAAATGAAATTCAAACAAAGTTCTTCTAAAGTAGCTTTTTATGCAAATTAGGAATATTCTCATTTCTCTTTGAAACATAATGGATTTTTTAAAAGAGATTAAATTCTCATTCTTCCAATAGGTTTTTAATTCTAATAAAATAGAAATAAATATTTTATAATAGAACACAGTTTTTGTTAATTCTTTTTTACGATGATGGCTTTTTGATCTCTAAGAAACAATTACATAAACTAATAACTAGTCTATTAAATGTAATATTAACTTATTCGGAAGATAGTAACGTTGGCTTGTTTATTTTTTAATTTAGTTAAAATTCTAATAGGTAAAATAAAGCGGTGTTTTATAAAGAATCTTTCGGATAATGTCTTACCGATTTGAATATTTATATCTTAATAAGATACATATAATATACAACCATATGTTTCGTTTTTTTCTTCTTCCTTTTAGGAACGATCTAAGATGACGATAAAAAGCATTGTTTTGTTAATTTTTATAAAACTGGTATTTTATAACAAGGCATTAAACAATAATAATTGTAAACATTGGTATTCTTTTATATGTTCTTTCTTTTATTCTATATCGCGTTTAATTCAGATTTTCCGAATTTGGCAGTAAAAGTATAACTAAAAATATTTCACAACCAATAATTAGCTTTTATTTATAAAGTATCGATAAAAAAGTGGGTCTACACTCTTTTCTGTAAGTTTTGTTTAGACTGTTCTGTCAAAGGCAGGCGTTCGTTAAACCTCATGTAGCACAATTAATATAAACTGAATATATTTTTTTTATTTTCAAGAAGAGGACAATCTGCATGGTTTTTGATTGAAATCATTTCGTTGGCCACCCTACTTATGGGAAATACCAAAATGTTATAATAGTACTACTACTACTATACCATCACGGCATATCCCACAAGTGGGGTAGCCAGCAGACCAGCTGCATGTAAGAAACATGCAAGCTGTCCTCTCCGTGCCAATACAAAATCAAGACATTCAGGATGGGGGGCAAACCTCATCGCTGAATTTAAGATGTAAAATGTCTTAATTTTTTCGAACACTTTTACTTGAAAACTTACAGAGAAGAGTGGGAGACTAATTCTTTACCGGGTGCTCCACGGGATGTTATAATAGTAGTATTTATAAAAGTTAAAAACTTGATTTTGGTTTTAAAGATTACGTTTCATTAAATAAATTTAATCCTTACATAATATCTGTGGATATAAACGTGAGATGAGAGTTTTTTTTTAAAAGCATATGGTATTAGAAACTAACTATTTATGGCATGGCAACACTGGATTGATGATCATCCGGATATTCTAGTTTCCAATCCTCGGTACAGCTTTCTTCTTCATTTGTATTATTAATAATAATAGTATGAAGTTTTACAACTTGCACTTACGACCATTAATGTATGTATGTACATGTGTTAAAACATGAAGAACAACATCCTTTCCACGCAATACACTACAACTTTTTTGTGCGAATGTTACGGAAACAGGAATGAAGTGATAAGCTTCTACTACTAACCAATGCTATATCATCACGGTATAATCCCACAAGTGGGGTAGCCAACAGACCAGCTGCATGTTATAAATACCCAGGCTGTCCTCTCCGTGCCAAAAAAGTTACCCATTCAGAATGGGGGTGGCAAACCTCATCGCGGAATTTAAGATGTTTAATATATTTTTTTGAACACCTGTCTTTTCCAAGATTAAATTGCCAAAAAAATATTACCAAAAAAAGTTGAACCGCTTTTGAAATGCTTGAGTTTCTTAAACAAATAATCCACAAGCCTGCTGATGGATGTTGTCAAGTAGGTTTTCATTCATTTTAGGCGTTATCAAAGAATCTATTTTCTTGTACCTACTGATGCTTGAGGACAAAAATTTATTTCGGTTGTTTTATTCTTTAACAGGCAGTGGCAAGAAATACTCCTGGAGCAGACCAAGTATTGGTGGAATTGGCAAGATATGAAAAGCAGCTGATAGATGTGGATGGATTGAGTGAAAAGGCAACTGAAGCGGAAAAAGAAAAAGACAGCCTTAAAAATAAACTAGATCTTCTGGAAAAAAGAGTCAAGGTACATCTAATTTAATCTTACTTGTATTGTATTATTTTAGTATGTTTAAAGTATATTCTTTGTTAATGTTTTCATTCACCTAAAGGTTCTTATCATCTGCAAAATTTTGTTACAGATCCTTCAAGAAGAAAAAGGCATTCTTCTATCTCTAGAACAATGCTTGAAGGAAAGATGCTGTGAACTCCAAGAAGAAGTTACGTCTTTAAGATCAGAACATGGAAACTCAGGAAGGAAAAAGCCAATCAACATCAGGCAAATTAAAAGAGGTAATTATTAATATCTTAAATTATAATTTGATAGTGCTCGTAATATATTTTGCACAATAATTGACCTTAGCTGTATTTTTTTTTCACAGATGAGTCATCTCCACCCGAAGATGAAGGAATCAGTTCATCTGAAAGATCTTTGAGTCCGGATGGTGATCTACAAAGAGAACCAATGGTTTATGAAGTATTTAATGTAAAAAATGAGACAATACTAATGAGATCCGGAAAGCCCATGGAAAAATGTATAAAACCAATTAAAGAACAACCAAAACCAATTTCTGATGACGAAGATGAGACAACTATTGAAGAAGTAATAGAAGAATTACGTAATATTATCAATGATGCTGAATCTGAACAATATGCAAAGGAGAAAATACTTGCAGAAGAAAAGATGTCCAAATATAAACAGCAATCTGAAATCATCGTTTCTGTTAAAGGCATAGAATCAAGGCAACACAGTGACCTGGAAAAGAAAGATTCAATCACCAGCACAAAACATAACATAATAATAACCGATGCTAATAACTACAACTCAAATAAAGTAATAATAGATTCAGATACTGAAATAATTCCAGTCAAGATCTTACCACAACCACCGAGAAAGTCAAAAAGTTTAGTCCACCTTTACATCCCCTCAGCTCAACAAGGTGTCATTTGTAACAATAAAAATGAATTGCCATATGATGAAGATAATCACTATTACTCTAGCGATGAAGGCTCAGATTCACTTTTGAGTGCTTCTAGATGTCAACCACAGTTACGACGCGAAGTTCAAGATATATACGTAAAAACCAATAATAGAGCACTACTCAATACAATAATGGATGCTAGAGAAAGAGCAATGGCAGCAGAACAAAGAGAAGTAATCAAAAGAACTAGACCAAGGTCTGGTGAAGATTATAATAGACGACCTGCAGTAAAAAAATCAGATTCATTTAAAAAGGTTAACAAATCAGCAGATGATCTGGATAATCCTTACTTCTCAGACGAAAACACGCCTTATGAAACAGTGACAAAACGTGAGAATAACAAAAATGATAATTATGAAACAACATTATTAAAACAACGCGAAGATTTCAATACGTTAATAGAATCTAAAAAATTAACAAAGAGTCTCGATCGTATCGACGAAGGTCTCGATTCAATGGTTGATATTGTACTAACATCTGAAAATAAATCATATGAAAGGAACGGAAAAATAACACAAATGCATTCCAATATGGACTTAGCTAGAGACTCAACAGGAAATATTGTCGTGAGGAGTCCGAGCAAAAGACGATTGTCTAGAAACGTGAGATCAAGACAAGATTCGAGAAGTTCAAGCAAAGTGAATCAAGATATTTATGAAACGAGTCATCAATCATCAGACAGCTCACATAGATTATATTTTCCAACATCACGAGTGAGTTCCAATTCTTACGATCAAGTCACAACAAACAGTGGAAGCAATACACCATTCGTCATCAAAACGGGTCGTACCAATGCGGGATTATACTCAGATCAAAATTACAATAATAATAGAGATAGAATAACTAATTTCGGATCATCAAGATTACAAAGTATGGCTCTCTCAGGTAAAGCCTTTGAAAGAACTTTATCACCGTCTGGAATGAGAAACGCAGGAATTAATAACAATTATAATGGTTTGGCAAAATTAACCGACATTCCATCGGGATTATATTAAATCTTTTAGATGTTCAGCCGCGAATTATAGTATTACTATTATTTTCATAAAATAGATCTCCTATTTTAATAATTCATATTATTATTTTCTTATTTATGAAATATGCATTACGTAATTTGGACGATTTTTAAATCGAAACACTTCAATGAAAAGTACTCGTCTAATATTTTGTAAATAGATTACAATTTAATAAACAATGTATTATTCTGTGTGCAATATCAAAATAACAATGTTGTATATAAATGAATATTGAACCTGTACCTTACATTAATGTTAAATGCCATACTTTTAAGAATTACGTTTGAAGAGATACACGTATGTAGAAGAGTTTGAAACAGTTATAGTTTAGAATAATGTAAAGTGCCTGAAGTGTACCTAATAATATTAGGATACTATTCTTTGTAAATGCAACTTTTTCTGAGTTATTATTTATTATAATTTAGAAATTAAAATCGATAGTTTGGTGGTGGTGGAAAAACAAAGAATTGGGGAAATCTTCTATAATTTGTTTTATAAAACCATCTATATGATTATACCTACTATAATTAGTTTTAAACTGTCTAAGTAATGTAAAAAAAGAGTATATACCCAGAACATCGCATACAATAGTTTGCAAACAGTACACACAAATTTCGAATAACTTGTCTATTTGAAATGTGGTATAATACAAACCATATTTTTTTTAAATAATTCGATACCTATCAAGATTTTCTCTCATAAGCAAATGATAATATTAATTATAGTTTATTTTAAATGTAAAATAAAATTTGTCTTGAGATTACATATTATTTAAGATTTTTCGTGTGTTTTTGATAATAATTATGTTATTTTATTGTACATAGGAACTGTAATTTACGACTCATTAAAAAACTGTATGTTCTTCAAGGCTTTGTTTTATTTATTTTTTTACCACAAAATAGGACTCTGCTCTATTTTTCATGTGATACTAACCATGAAAATATTGGCTGTTAATTTTCAAAGGTACGAGATTTCGGTCAAAATTTCGTCATTTGACGATTATTTTTAAGCCCTCAATATTGTATTGTGCCTAAATCAAATTTAATGACTCTAGTATATATTCAAGAGAAGAGAATTATATTTCGTCGGTACCGTCGTGGCCTATCACACAAGTGAGATAGCTAGTCGGCTAGCTATTATTAATATAATCAACATACAAATTAATCCTCTCCTTACCAATAAAATATGAAATACTCGAAACTAAATTAATATTAAAGAATATTTTTTATTTAATTTATTACATTGCACTGATAACGAGCAATTTTACATAAAAATACATCCATATTGAATACTGATAAGCATAGCATTAAGAGCTTATGAATTCTCTAAATTTATGAAGAGTTAAATCTGATGGAAAAGAGTTTACAGGTTAGCTTAGTATGATAATAAAGAATAATACAGTATCGCTTGTAAGCTCCTAATTTGAAGAGACCAAATAGCCTAGGTATCTTTAACAAATCGATCCAATTTAGAATTTACCTATATATATTTTATTTAAATATGTGAGTACAAAAAATAAACTAAAAATAAAAACAAATCAATAAATAAAAAGAAATACTTTGAGTGAATATTTAAAATTCTTATAAACCTTTTATTTATTACTTCATAATCTAATCATAATTATGTATGTATATTCATAGTATCATTAGGTATATATAATATTATTATGCAGTTATTACTCAAACATCTGGGCCGATTCTAGTTCCAAGTTCCAAGAGAATCAAAATTTGTAATTAAAAATCTAATCTCTAGCGTTGGAGTAGTGATGACACGTTGTCAATTTTCTCAGAGAATAAATTCAAAATTTTGGGCAATTCTCAGCAGTGATAAGCACCTTTTATCATCTGTGAAACATTAAATTATTATTTATTGGAAATCATCATATATAAGGAAATCATAAAAGTAGGAAAAAGGAGGTAAAAAAGCATAAGAATAGATAGGAAAAGGGACTAGGAAACAGATGCATATTTTGTGTGATAAAGTGATCCTTGACCGCCCGCTTGAAAGCGTGAAGAGTGGGGAGCAACCTTATTTTGGAAGGCAAACTATTCCAACAGCGAGTCGGATGCTGAGTTAGAATACAATAAATGCTTCTATACGGCGTATTTAAACCCATTAAAAGGTTGAGATATTCAATGAGAAGAAGATAGATTATTCCAGCAACGAGCACAACATTCTGAGAATGATTGAGAATAGAAATTGGTGTTATGTGTAGGAATTGCCAGAAGAAGCTCGTTGTTTTAACGCAACGCTATAACTCAAGTTCAAAAGGTGAAATAAAAACCCACGATCTCAATTTCTTTCAAAAAATCTTTGCTTATTGTGTAATATTTCATTACTCATTTTCTTTTCTTTCTCAAACCATGTTCATCACTATTCTTTTTGCAATATTCTTTTGAAAAACCTGGAATGGTCTCTGATCATAAGTAAACACAACAATACAACAGATAAAAGTGTAAATATGAAAATTTACCAGTAATTTCATTATTTCAGTGTCTTTCTCGTGTTTATCAATACCGGTCGGTCGTAGGTCAAGATACAGCGAAATTAACAACAATAAAATGTCGATAAAAATAATATTTACTCAAACTTTACTGTGCATCATTTCATTGTTAGTATGTACAAATAATGCGCAAAGTGTCAATGTGAACGATCTCTTGTTCAGTGGTTCATTGGAATATTTGGATTTATCTCACCCTTTTGACAATCGTACTACATTTTGGCCGGGAAATAGAAGGTTCGCTTTCACAAAGAAGTTTGCTGGGGTCAATACAAATGGAATTTGGTATGCATTTAATAGATTTTACTAATTTTATTATCCTCTTTGCATTTTACAGCCTGTAGTAAACTGAAAGAGAATACCTATCAATCATCATTAATTATTAACGTGAATGTATTTTAAATGCTCTTTAAAGACTGCAGCGGCGGTCTTAGGTTTTCCAGGTCCCGGGCCAATCACATCGTGCGCTCGAGGTGCAAAACCAATAAAAATTACCCTGAGACGAGCTGGTACCAAAATTTCAGAAAATATCTAGCATTTTAAATTCACAGAACTGGTTGACTATAAGAGATGACAGAAAAACTTTTTTATAGGAAAGTATTAACAAACAGAGGTGACACAATTGGCACAGAGACGCTCTCAATGGAGGAGGCTGGTTTTTGCCCTGTGCTCCCGAGAGGATCGTTGAGGGTGATGATGATGATGATTAACAAAGAAAAAATAATTATATTTTTTATATAATACGAGTACACATCGTTCACCGTTTATATGTAATTCCTAGACATACGCAATACAAACAACGTACATATGTAGGTTCCTAAGTCAGTTTTATTTGAATTTGAGTCCACCCATTTTTCCAGGTATTCATCAAACGAATTCTGCAGTGCTGAACATGGTGGCACTCACCTGGATGCTCCTTATCACTTTGGAGCAGATGGTTGGACTGTCGGACAAATTCCGTTTGAAAATCTGATTACACCGCGTAAGTTTTGTGTATTTTGGATATAGTTCGTATACATTTATAAGAAAATTGTTAGTAAAATATGAAGATTTTTCTTGATACTCCTCTGTATAATGTTTAAAGTCTTAAAGATAACAAGACCAGAGCCCGTAGACAATTTGTACTTGGCGATCGCCTACAAACGAATTTTCGTCAATAACTGCAACAATAACGCATAATTATACGGTACGTGTAGGTAGATTGTCGAAAAGTTCGCCAGTAGACGATCGCTAAGTACAAATTGTCTACGGGCTCTGTACTTCTGCTAAAATATAGAAATGAAACTATACAAGCTCCTCTTGCTAAGGCATAGGTATATGTGGAGTAGGTATCTAATAATATGACTGCAAGATTTGGTGATATCTATATCTGAAAGAAATAAAAAAAATATTCGAGGCGTTTGAGATTTAGTCTTGTAGAATTATAATTCTGGGAATATCCTAGAGGGATCACATCTCAAATGACAAAGTTCTAACATCAGAATCGAAAGAGGAAAGCGCCTGTTGAAAACCATTTGAGAAAAACGCGCTAGATGGATTGGACACATAGTCACGAAAATCTTCTAGAAAATATAATAGAAGAGACAAACCATAGGGGTCGCTCACGCCGAGAATTCCTCCACGATCTATTCGTGAATATGAGCTGCAGATCATAAGAAGACCTGAAAAGGGTTGCACAGGATATGTTGCAATGGAAAGAATGATGCAAGATTTTGCTGCGAATCAAACCAGAGGATTGAAATCAGAGACAGAGACGCGAATAATTTATATAATATGAATGCCAGAATTATATCATAATTTGACTGTAATTCCTTTCCAGTATTGGTGGTAGACCTCAGTAGTTTGGTGGCAGGGGATCCAGACTTTGTCCTTCAGAAGCATCACATGGATAACTTATTTCATTTGGATCCACGTAGAAATCATACGGTTATCTTCAGATTTGGCTGGAGTCAATTTTACGGAAACAATGCAAAATATCTTGGGACAGATACTCCCAACATAAGGAACATGAGATTTCCAGGTAACTATTGACTAAACATAATTTATACTTGTAAGCTACAGTTCATCATATTGGTTTATAACAAGCTCAACTCTTCTTCTCCACGACTTCCTGTCCCCAGCCTGTCGTTACAGATTTTCATACTTATTACAATGCATCCTCAGGAACTTTTGATCCGTGTAGTTGTTTTTGATAAATCTCCGAAATTTCTCCTGTCGTTTATGCCATCAACGATACTAATGAACAAGTTAAGGTACCGGATATTAGAAAAAAATACACCTTTTTAGGAAGTTGGAAGATACTAGATTTATAAAAAAAAATCTCTTCTTAGGTATCAGTGAAGAAGTAGCCAAATGGATAACAGAGACATCCACAAATTTGGTCGGAATAGGAGTGGATACTCCATCGGTAGATGCTGGTGCATCCACTTCATATCCAGCTCACAGGACATTCGCCGCACGAAACATCTTCACGCTGGAAAACGTCAAGATCGACAAGACTCTGCCAAGTACTAAGTTTATGTATTTTTTTTACCGGAATGTGTTTTTATAATTCCTTTAGTTCCTCGCAGAACCTACTGGGTGAACCTGGGTGTAACTAGTTCAATTAGGTGCACCTTGTGGTATTTCGTGGAACAGGCTGCCAGTGGTGTTGCAGTGTGATCAACTAGCTCCAAAACAAAGTTGAAAGACTGGATTAATTATTAACAACCTGTAAATAGTCGAGTGACAAAAAGTCAAAGTACGACAAAATAAATTGTCGTATGAATTCATCTATCACCAATTTATAAAAATATTTTGTTTCCAGGTAATCTGTGTGCCATAATGGTAATGCCAATGAAGATACAAGACGGTACTGGAGCTCCTGTCAGAATAACAGCAATTTGTCCAAGACTTCATGGACATAATTTGTTCTAGAGTACTTAGGACAGAACAGTGTAATTATGTAGCACCTTATAGAACCAGTCAATATCTTTTGAGAGCCAGTCAATATATTTTCTACAATTTATTTTTCTACAATCTTTCTAGAACCAATTAATATCTTTACTACAATTCTGTATGCTTGTTATAGAAATTATATCACAATCAATAATTAATATTTTGTATTTGTATCCTATATTGAAGCAGTTTCATTTGAAAAAAAATCTAATATCCTGGTGGTCGGTAGTCGGTGATGGGAATCCTGGACTGAACGTCCTAATGAGAGACCTTAAGTTCAAATTTTCCACTGCAGACCTACTTTACCTTCAGGTCAAAAGCATAATATTACTCGCCGTGAAGGTGTATTAGAGTATATTTAGGTTTATTATAAGCCCATATTCCTTTTTAATATAAAAAAAAAATGTTGCACTTTATCCGTACCATCACTGCATATTCTACACGTGAGACAGTTTGCAGCCTAAATCAATGTAATAAACATGCAACTGGAATAGGATAGTATATAATAGTTCGTCGGTAGCCTGGAGGTAGTGTCTTGGCCTTCAGAACAAATGGTCCGTGGTTCGATCCCGGCCGGCAAACTCCCCTTTCACGGTACAAGCTTTTAGCTTAGTGTGAAAGGTGTATAAGGTTTTATTTGGGTTTATAACAAAACCCAGATATATCTTTTTTAAATAAAAAAAAACTTGTCCTCTTCATGACTTTATTAATTTAATTGAAATCATATAAAACAAGTTTATTTATTTTTAAATGTCTTTATTGGGTATACCTAAATAAAACAAAGAATAATATAAGTATCATAAAATAGTTTTGCTAATAATTATTAATATTAAAATTTACTCTGAATAATGCACAACAGCAAAGGAAAATTAATTTAATATTGATAACTTCAAAAATATATTATATCTATAATATAATAATATTCAAAATAGTTTAATAATTAATAATATTATGTTTCACCATATATTGAGTTACAAAAAATAGCTTTAGCGTATACACAACACAATGTATAATAAACATTAGGATTTATATAAAGCTACGTACAAATTTTCAAAAACAATACTGTGCAGCGCAATTCTTTTAACATTTATAACAAATACAAAAAAAAAGATACCTGAGGACTACGGGAATCAAAGCCTTTAAAAAAGACGCATTTTGATTAAGAGGAAATCAATCAATGTAGAGGAAGCGCAGAAGGCATGTTAAAACAAGTTTTGATGACATGTCACCTCTCTGCATACCCCATAAAGATAAAGAGGATGAGAGATTATATATAGATATAAATATATAGCTGTACCTACTACCTTGAAACATCATCTGCAAAAATATATTTTATTTCAAATAATGGCAGACAATAATTTTATTTGGGATGTGATTAAAAAGGATTTAATAATATGTTGCATAAAGCTAATATGTTCAAAATCCCTTATTAGCAGGATTGCTAGCTGTAGAATTTGGAGTTCGTTTGAATTTTTTTTGCACAGTATTGCTTCTAAATGGTAATTCTTATTATTTAACACAACACAGCATACACATTTTTTTGAGAGGCACCAGTATTTTGTGGATCGATAGAAACTACAAAAAGAAATAAAACTTCTCTTAAACTGTCCGTTCTTATCAAAAATACAATATCCCGAAGATGGTCTTGATACCTATGTTGATAAGTTACACAATAATTCTTGTGAATAGAATTTAAAGTTCTACTCTTCTTACTATTGGTGAACAATTTGAAAATTGGATTGCAATTATGATTCACAGCATATTTTTATTCCATGAACTGGCAAATGTTTTTTCTCGTAATAGAAATAAAGCTGAATTCCACGAATAACTTAAAATAAATACAATATTGTTTTGGAATTGGTATGTTAAATATATCACCAATATCTTCACTACTTTCAGATTTTAAATAGAATGATATGGTAAATATTTTTGCACATTCATTCTTGGACCTTTTTTATTTTTCTGATGTTAAATTGCACCTAGGCTCTTTAGTCAGGAAACAAATATTGACAAAACAACATATTTTAATTACCTAAGTAGGCAGAGATCTAAAAATGGAATTATATTTTATATGACATTAATTTTTAAGTCTAAACAATGTAAAAAATATTCAATGAGTATCAGGAAAACATAAAACACAGAAGCATCTAAAAGGGAAATAATAGACTGAAGAAATCAAAATAATTTTTATATCAATGATATTTGATTGTGGGGTAATTTTTTTCAGCAAGTATCAGGAGATCAAAATATAAAGGAGTAAGTAACTGGGAAGTAAAATAATTGATTGATAAAACCGTATTTAATGGTAGGGTCAGCAGGTATCAGGATAACCTGAACAGAATTTGGAAGTTGCCAGAACAAAATACTGCCTTTTCAATGCCTATATAATCCCATTCCTCTTATATGGCTGAATCTTGGCACCTAACCAAGGATCAAGAGCAGAAGATACTAAGAATTATGACAATGAGGATCTTATGAGAATTGTTAGGTGGCAAGATGTCACTGATGATACTGTGAACCAATGAACTCAGCAAAGATTTATAGTATAATTATGTAACACAAGGGAGACAATGGTTCTGGCTGGGTCATGTTTTGAGAATGTCTAATATTAATTACCTATCAAGAGAATGATTGCTTTGACTTGGACATCCCTCTTTCACAGTATACCATTCCCATGACAACATCAGAGCGCTAGGAATGTCGTGTGGAAAGGTAACTAAACTGGTGCAAATACGCCCTGAATGGAGGAGGCTGGTTACTGCCCTGTGCTCCAGAAAGGAAAGGCAATTGATTAATTGATCAGGAAAACATAACACAAAGGAGTAGGTGATTGGGAAATAAGGTAACTGATATAACCAAAATAATTTTATATTAATTTATATATTTAATGGTGGGGTAATCATGAACCCTGCATTATTCTATACATGGAGAATTAATATAGCATCAAAAATAATATGTAGTACATAAAAGAAATAACAAAATTCAAACAATATATGTTTAGAATATTACAAATTGTAAAAGATACGCATTTTACTTTGGTATAATACTAAATGATAGGCAAATCAAAGAATTCTGAAAAAAACATATTAAAAATGAAATAAAAAAAATAATCTAAAAATCATATGCTGTATGATGAAGTATTATTTTAATGATATTTAATAACTTTAAAGACAAGTGAATTTGATTATTTCAACAAGAAATATCATTATTTTAACATGAAATGTTGACTAATATCAATGAACAATCAAATTTTAGTTTAATATTCAAATTAACTATAATACTGGAAAAATATTTATTAAAAATTCGCACCTTTTCTTTGGGAGTTAAATAACAATACTATCTATACAAAATACTCTCAACTGGAAGGGGGGATGGGGGTAGTATTCTAAACAATACTCTATTTTTCAATGTTATATTTAACGGCTCTTATTTAAGTGATCATCAAAAATATACTAAAATCGTCACCAAAAAAAAGTTTTATTTCCAAAAACTTGACCAAAAAATAATTCTACCAAAATATTCAAATATTATTATTGTAGTCGTGGATAGTGAAATAATAAAAAGGGTCATGTCATTTTAAGCATGATAGTGTAGAAAGAGACTTTTTAATGAATTTACTTAAATGTTATGAATGATTTTTGTTATTATTATTACAACTAATAATGAGAAGATTTGGCTATCAATCTACTATTTTGGCAGTCAATCTATTTATTTTATGGTCAAATGTATTTTTTGGTGGTCATACCGAAATATTTTGATGATCGGAATATGAAATATTTGGTGGTATTGTTTTGGTGTTAATTTTACTTTTTTGATTATCGTTTTATTTTTCTGATGATCGGTGACTAGGATCAAAAAAATTATTTGATGATCATTTATATAATACCGTTATTTATCACACTACTGAATCAATACATTGTCATAGTAGAAAAATACAAACTTATTATTCTCAATAGAAAATGGAGAAATAAAATTTATATTTAGTAGAACATACATACATACATCAATAAATTGAGTAAAATGTTTCAAAAAATTAATTTCACTTATTAGACTAGGCATAATTATGTAATGATTAAAGATGATAATTATAGGAGAGTATATTAAAAAAATGCTTAAATTCACTGTCAAATATTTGAGGAAATGCTGGGGTATGATATCACCCAATTCAAATGAAATTTGAAATAAGGGAGTAATTACGCATTTGAGATTGATAGAGATATTTCATTATATACCCATCCTATGTATTATTTCAATGATGTAAAAATATTTTGATAAAATCATACTACATATTATCAAAACTTAGCATGCATGGAATATAAAAATATAACAATACTGAAAAGAACACAACAGAAAATATATAGGATAGAATGTAATCAATTATAATATGTTTATTATCTTAATCCATAATTGATAATTATTAAAAAATTGCGTAGAATGTCAATCCTTCATAAAATACTTTTAACTGCAAACATATGAGTGATTCGGCATCAAGATTGAACAAATCCAAAAATGACGTATTTTTAATACATATACAAATACAATTATTCTTTGTGTAGAATTGCACAAAACTGCATTATCCAAAACAGTTGAATTCTATCAAGTTTATGGAAAAAATAACGGAGAAAGTCGACGCTAATATGAAAACCAGGCTTAATACAGATATTTTTATAATAGGTTTAATAAAATATTTATACACAGTATAAATATATTTTATATTATAAAAATGACTCGCAATTGTTACATAGCAGTGATGGAAATTAATGCTATTTCACATAAATTTTAATTAGCGGTGCTAAGATGTCAGTTAGCAAACAATTACTACTACTACTACTACTATACCATCACGGCATATCCCACAAGTGGGGTAGCCAGCAGATCAGCTGCATGTAAGAAACATGCAAACTGTCCTCTTCTTGCCAATATAAAATCAAGACATTCAATCAAACAATTACTGCTATGCTAATATTAAATCAGGATGGAAAAAGTACACTGGTAACTAATAATATACTTTCTCATAAAAGAGGGTTACTGTTACTTGTATTGCTGTAAATATTTGGAAGAATGCTTCATCCCTTTTTACTGAGTAGTATCAACCTAATATGTGTAGTTTGCATTTCAAAGATAAGATTGCTAAATGCTAATTTAAATTAGTTTCGTATGCTATCGTTCATCGTACGTGTAGGGCATGTCGGTTTATGCTGCGATTGCGAAGTTTCGCAGCTTAGCATTAGCAAATTAATCAATTTTCAAATAGCGTTTGCTAAGACTATTTTACCTTTAGCAGATTAGCATAGACTGTCCATGCTTATTTTTCCATCACTGTTACATAGTAAATGCTTCGAAAATGAGTGAAAATCTATTTAATTTTTTGCCTCTACCGACATTCTGCTAGAAATATATCAGTCCACTCTCGATTCCAAGTCACTCAATCAATCTATATTTCTGTTTCTGATAACATTAGCATACTTTCTTCAAATACTATGGAATTATTTGTGATATTATTGGTACATTTAAGTAAAAATATAACAATATTTTATTGCTCTTTTCTGGAATACATCGCTTGTGTTTGAAAAGACATAATTAATACTACTTTATTGCGTTTTTAACTTAGGACTAAATTATGTAAAATTATTGCTGAGGGGCAAAATATACATCAATACATATTTGACAGAGATAATACTGCCATGCTTTAATATAAGTGGAAAAAGTTTACTACACAACTCAAATTTTTAATAGAATAGTAAAAAAAATACATTTCATTGACCATTCTAGAAATTTAACTTAACCATGTTGAACAAAAAGATGTGATATTGAATATGTGATAAAATGGCTGTGGGTTCAATTGGGTCTGCGGAACTACCAAATAAGGTGACATTGTCTTTTCTATGCCTTATATTATGATAACATACAACAATTATATTCTTGCTCTGCTAAAATAATTGAGCAACCGAAACCAACCATCAATCCTCTGTAATATCTCAATGTGTCAACTCGTGACAATTTCAACTGCTAGTAATGCTGACTCAATACAAATAATGGTAATTTTAGTCTGACACAATTGGCATAAAGACACTCTGAATGGAGGAGGCTAGTTTCTGCTCTGCCCTGTACTCCTGGGAGGAGCGTTGAAGGGTGATTGAATCGAGTTGAAGTTGGTGTGGCTTGAGAGATTTTTGCACAGTACACTACTCCATATTTTACAAGCTAAAACATAGTAATATGAATATAAATCTAACTATTAAAATATGTAAACATTATGTATATTGAGCACTTACGAATCTCACAAAATAACTAAATATAATAAAAATGTAGTATACAATATTATTGTTGAAAGAGTGAACATTTGAGCCAATGTCAATAAAAATAAACAGTTTATATTTATATAAATGACTGGATGCATTACAAAATAAAAAAAAACATATATGTATATTAAAAAACAAATGGCACTATTTAAATAGGATAATTATATAATCTGTAAAAATAGCAGCGACCATTATAATATAGATAGCACTTTTGATATCTTCACGATTTAGTCAACGATTCTATGAAATCTCTAATGTATACCAATCTTTTATCAAAACAAATTTCACAATGAATGATAAGAACAAATGACAATGAATTTATACAGAGTGAGTCCTGAATATAAGATGTTGATTGGTATTTTTTTTTAAAAAATCTATCAAATGACAAAAGAATAATATTTTCATATCATATTGGTCAATCTGTAAATGTATGGCTATTTTCGTAACCATACATTTTGTTTACTATATGCAATATGTATTTTCGTTCATAGTTAATTTATGTACATTTTCCCACGTTATCAATAAAAATGACAAAGGGGAGTTTCACAGAATCCGTGACAAATACATAGAAAAATTTTCATACATACGCAATACTTGTTTTCCTGGAATAATTATAATAATATGTAATACAAAAAGCCCATACATTTACACAACATTATATAATAATAAACAGGATACCCTCTTAGTATAAAAATCCTTAAAATTAATTCATCAATCATCATTTTTATTAGAAATGGGGTGGCTATCGATGTAGCCGACTAACCTACTAACCATCTATTTCGGCACTCAAATGGCCAATTAGTTGACAATGCCGATTTTTGATTTTAGTTAAGTTCGGGTACACTAGGAAACCTTCGTTTTGTTTCATTTGCTACACAACTTTTTACATGTCTGTGTACTGAAAAATTTGGTTTCTATTTTAGTGTCTCATCCAGCTTCATTGTTCTTGTATAAATGACAACAGAAAAGCTTATTAGTAAGTACCAGCTACTTATTTCTTTAGTTTTTATACAGCTCATTAAGTGATGACTTGTCGATATCTTTTGCCGATCATTCACCATATATAAATGTGAGTGGATAGCCGGCTTTATCTACAACTCGTCCCATTTCTAATTTTTACTATTATTATCATTATAAAACAGTATCTTTAATCTTTCCAATCTTTTTTGATTTCAAATGTCCACTCCCACTGAAGGTGCGAGTTCTTGTCATCGTCTGTGAAGAGACTGTTGATGGTGTAGGAACCTCTGGCCATCATGCCGCTGGGTGCATCCTCAGGAGGTGTGGTATACGACTGGATTTCAGTCTTTGGTGGGTATGATCCAACCATATGAGACATCTTGTCAACTGAAAAAATAAAAGAAAGAACATAAATCTTCGTGAAAAACTATACACAAAGTGCAATAGAATATTCAGTGATTGCAAGATCAAAAGATTCAATTTATTTATTTATTTATTCTTTACTGTACATTAATTACCAACAATTACATAAAAGGTACACATTCAAGTTAGATACAATCATTATATATACAGAGGGCGAGTTTATTGCAAAGGCGCAATCTCTTCCAACTAACCCGAAGGAGTTAACATCTTAAAATTGGGATAAAAAATTACAATCACTTGTGATGAACTAAAAAAACATTCCCAGTCTATCTATTTTGTTATTTACAAGATTTTTCCATTTATTTATGATATACCTAAGTGATTTAGAATTTCTGACATCCGATGTAGATATCTTCTCCAGTGGTAAATTAATTGACAACAACTGTAGAAATGTGCTATTTAAATTAATATGATGTGCTGGAATATCACAATGTATTTGCCATTTAAAATTCACCATATTTATTTTATCACCTTCCTAAGCCTCATCAAAGGCATAACAAGAAAAAATTTATGTTATGCAAAAACTGCGACACATTAAAATAACACAATCAATACCATTTCCATATTGACATAGGTAATAGATATTTGAAAAATTTATCAATGCATTTTCAAACGTATCGAGAAAAATTTCCAGTAATGGATCTATTAAGAATAAAAATCCTTGAGTGACTTACGTAATAACACAAGTATATAGCTACATGGAACTATACACATACGTAAATTAATCAGCAGTTACAAATTTAGTGAAATAATAACTTTTAACAGACCATCTCATTGGTAACTGAATATTGGATCTTGTATTTGTGATTAATAGAACGACAATTCAACAATGCGATATTTTAAATTATAAAAAAATTGGGGTACAAGGTATTGCAAAACCTCAATTATAATTTATTTTGACTAATAAACTATGCAACATAAAATAACCGAAAATAGATTAAGATGGTACAGACACATTTTAAGACTACCACAGGACAATATGATCAAAAAGACAATGGACGTAGAAGTAGGATCCAGAAGACCAGGCAGACCAGTTACCACCGAGATGTCCACAATTGCAAGGGACCTGAAGGAGGCAGAGTTGCGCTCGGAGAATGCAGGGGACTGGAAAACTTGGAAGACGAGGACTAGGAGAGCCGACCCCAAGTAAATGGGATGTAAATAAGGCGAGGGTAAAGAAAAAGAAGAATAAACTATGCAACTTAAGCCTTACGCCGGCCATTCGGAATGTTTTCTATGGCATGGAGAGCAAACCCAGTACATTCAATACATTCAGTCCACATTAGTCCGTGACAACTAAGTAACTATACATATTATGTGCATACGTTTACTTTAAATATGAATTTAAAAACTATAGCATTATGATAGTAATTAAACACACAGACTATATCTATTATACACATTTACAGACACCTGTTAAGACGCAGCAAGTAAGCATATTGTAATAATATATCAATGTATTATAAATAGTGATGCAAGTCGAGTTCTCTATCTATATATGGGAGTGAGGCATTTACATAATATGAGGTATGCGCTATTGTTTCAAATATTAATATTATATACGATTGCAATTTATTAGTATTAACTAGTCTATATTGTATAAAACATAATATTTTAATAACACCACAGTATGTTAACACTCTGTTGTGTGTTGCACTAATCTACTACAAAGTATAACCAGTCTTTTTCATCTTCTACAAATATCTATACTTGAGGTGAAATTAAAGAAGACTGGTTCCTTCAGCACAGGGAATTTGTAAACTATATTGATAAAAACCCCGCAGATGATGATGATTCTAGATGATTTTGTTTTGACACCATTCAACAGTCCTTAGACTGTCTCAAGGGCGCCTATTATTTTTATTTAACTATTATAAAAAGTTTGAAAGTGCAGAGTAAAGAATTGGTATCCCACTCTTTTCTGTAAGTTTTCAAGTGTCCTGTAAAAGTTAGGTGTTCATCTACAATTCGTTGATGAGGCATACCACCCATCCCGAATGTCAATTTTTTTACTGACATGGAGAGAGCAATCTGCATGTTTATTACTTGCAATTAGTCCACTACCCTACATGTAAATGTTGTCTTATACGTGAGGTTTTACGAACACCTGCTTTTAACAGGACATTCAAAAACTAATGGAAAAGCGTGTGAGACCAATTCATTGCCGGGGAGAAATTAAATATAATATTTGCTTATACGTCAATGGACTCACATTATTTATTTTCACATAACATTTGTTCAACCGAAAAAGTAACAGTACAGGCCCCTGAGTCAATAACACATTTTCACATTACGTTTTCGTTCCGTTAACGTTCGAGTATAGACGAAGTTGCAAGCAAGTGTCAATTTCGCTGCTAAGATACACAATAGTTACGAAAATTAACACTTTGGCGCAACATCGTCTACATTTGAACGCTAACCTAACGTGAAAATGTGTTATTGACTCAGGCCTCTGATATGTATCACAAAGACTGAACAATTCTTTCATTAGCTACATAATGTGTACACATTTAGAGTACCAGACAACCGATAAAAAAATTGAAGTCAATCGAAATATTGGTTCATTATAATTCCAAGCACACAACGTTGTGTGAAGGTTGATTCACCATCCTTAGCACAAGAAACTAATAATAATAATGATAATAATCAGACTATTCAAATGTATCTACTGTCGATAATAAAATGCAAAACAGACCAATCAGAATATAACAATAATTACAATTATTTATACATAATACGAAAATCAAACCAAAAAGTCAACTAGTTTCATACTACTAATAATAATAAAATATAAATTTAAAACACCATTACGTACCAGGGCCTTTTTTAAGAGATCCCAAAGTAGGCAAGGAAACAATATATAAACATCATTAGTAAATTACAATAAAAAGAAATCAAAGAAACAAATAAATCAAAATGATGTAAAACAAATTATACTAGAAAATATATTATACAACACCTAAGACTAAATAGCGAATAGGAGATTATTACAGATAGCACATTGTTTAAATTTCATTATAAACTCGATAAAAAATGCTGGTAAAACTTGCAGACCAAAATTGGAATTGAATCTCAATATCGTAGAATCGCAATGTGATGTAAATAATTTAACGCGAAATAATTTGTAACACTTTAAACTAAATTCATTCTACATTTTAAATCTGGCGAAGCATATATTTTTTATAAATTACATTCTATTTATTTTAAAAGAAAATAGTTAAATAGTTTTATAGTTAATGAAGAAAGTTTAAGTGGTATTGTATATAATGGAATTAAGAATTAATATTCTACAATTGATTCCATTTTCAGGCCATTAGACCACTGGCAAACCACTAATAGGAGATGCCATAGTAAATAACAAGTATTCAATTTCATGGAAAATCCAAATTCATTTAGATATTAGTTTACACAACTACAGGATACAATTAACTACCTTTGTGTACAGGAACTACAGGAAGATAAAAAAAAACACGAGAGGAAGTGTAAGGATATTGTTGTTGGCGTTTATTTAATAGCAGTACTAATAATACAGCTTATCACTGTCCCGTGTGGTTATAACATACCATATTGTTACATGGTACATTACCAACCAATAAATAGCGACGATAACATTGCAAACCATGTGCACGAGAGATAATATTTTAAAAAATCTATTGCTCAATCATTATTTTAACCATACCTTCTGTGAAGATAATGGCGGAAAAACGTGGTCACACATTGTATTTAACTATTTACTTAATGTTTATTATACATACTGATTTATGAAAATGAAAACTAATAATCTGAAATGCATGAATTTCAACATATCTGGCCCCAAAGTCAATACGCATTTTAGCCTTACGTTTTAGTATCGTTACTGTTCGAATATAGACGACGTAGCAAGCAAGTGTCAATTTCGTTACTAAGATACACAATAGTTACAAAAATTGACACTTTGGTGCAACTTCGTCTATATTCAAACAATTGCGACACGAATTGTCGCATTCAAAAAGATGTTCCTATTTATAATAGGCAAATTTATTTTAAAAAAGGAACCACAAATATATCTCCATAAGATTCACATTCAAGAAAAATATGCTATACCCTCCATATGTTTTTGTTAACCCATTCAATGCCAAACATTGAGTGAGATGAAAATCCTGCTGCCACCATACATTTATTATTTTAAGAGTTATTCATTAAGTAAATATAATAAAATATTTTTTTATTAAATCAACTTCTTCAAAAATACTTTTATCATTTCAAGATGCCATCATTCCATCCAATATTTACAATGCCAAGCCATTTCATTATGTTAGTAACTATATAGAATTTAATACTAGTATACTCGTAGCTGGCATTGAATGGGTCTTTTCAAGAGCCTTTTAAAACTGTAAATTTATTTGCCGAACTTGACGCACAAACATGTAAAAGGTTCGTGCAGTATATATTCCGCATTATATATTTTATATGCAGTATATATTTTTTAAAATCAGATTGACAATGTCCTCATCAGACGAAAGACGTCTCTCTCACATAATAAACCATTAGTAGAATAAAACATTTGTTTTATTATTTCGATAGGCACTTATATATTTATTAATCAATAGATAATGAATGAGATTAATGAATATTAACATACCTGGTACTCCCAATCTGTACGTCTTCTGTACATATCTTAATCCGTGTACAATCTCTCTTTGCACAATAAAGTCTATACGTATTCTATACTGGACACCTTCCTTAATAGTAAATACCTGCAAGCACAATATATTCATATTAATTATAATAGTGACATTAAAAATACGACAGAGGTGGAAGGTAGAACAAGGATGCATGGGCCCGTATTCCAGAGAAAACATAATATCCATTTTTTGTTAAAAGGATTGATTTAATTTTCGTTTTCAGTTTAAATGTTAGCTGTAAATGTTTTCACTGTTTTAAAATATGTATTTTGTACGTATTTTTCTAAATAAAGAATATTTTTGTTTAATTTACTGGTCATATCATATAAATAATATTGAATGAAACACAATTGAAAACTTTACAAAGCCATACCTCGTAACAACACTTTGACATATGCGCCCTTGTTCTAGAGACAACGGCAATAATATTCAGTTACATTGCCATTTGTAAAAGTGTTACAAATAGTTATAACTCTACTTAAAATATGATTACATTAAATTATACAATTATATCGTATAATGTTGCAACAATATTGACTATTGAAAGTGGGTTGTAAATGTTTCACATTGTAAATACTTTAAATTGGAATTTTTAAATAAAAACACAATCTTATTGCGATGTAAATTTTAGATAGCATCTCGTGATATTCCAAGTAAAGAAAGGGCAAGAAACTCTTCTCACCCCGAGTTAGAGAAAACAAAAAATAAATGCCAAATTGTTCACCCATTTTAAACAATCAAAAATCAACATAGAGTTAGAAGACAAATAAATAAACAACAAGAACCTGTTTCTTTAGGTCTGTTAGGTCACCAGTGAGGTCAAGCTCTAGATCGTCTCTATCCGTTACGCACAGAGCTAACTTTTTAACAATCACCTTCCTGGGATCCGTAGCATCTGGAATGTTCAAACACAACACATGCGGTGTGAGAAAAAAAAACAAAGATAGCTGGGATTAGACAAAACATTGTTAAGTTTTCAACTAGTAATCATTACACCTCAGATAAACCACAATGGTCACCATATAAACACTGCCCAAAATTTAAACAAAAAGTGTGTTTCGTCTTCCAACTTTCTGTTATTGAGAGTTGTTATTTAAATGTCTTGTTTAGCTAAGTCCAAAAACATGAAAGGTATCTCTCTCCCAATGAATATAATTAGTAAATGATGGAAGTAGCACATATATTTTTTTTTTACCAATTCTGTATGTGAAAAGGCTATTTTGAGTCCACCTCTATACACAATGTGAAATTAATTAAAGTTTATAAAAAAACAAGATAGGTTAGTTACGAACAATTGAAATGAAAGCAACACATTAATGTTTCCAAATCATTTTTACACCTAATATTCCTGGCATAACTACTGTTTTTTTATTGATATGGGTAAAAATGTTCAGTGTTTTCTTTTTAATCTTCAAAAAATGTTATTTTTTTTATTGCTTGCGCATAAATAATATTTCTATCATTATGATAGATAAAATTTGAACATCAGACATCAGAATAACAATATAGATTGTATGTATAATAAAATAGGAGCATTTGTAAATTTATTTGCGGTATAGCTTACGTAGATAAAATTTAAATTTAGAACTATCTAGAGCCCTAAGTATAACACATTGTGATTATTTCACATAGTTATCTAATCTTAACCATACCATTATTACAAACAATAATTAATACACTGAATTACGTATTGTGATACTGATAATATTTATATATTTGAATATTACAAACTCTTCACGCAACCAGGAAGCGATTTTACATTTTCGCGCTAATTAATTCAATAAATGTACAAAAGTATGATGATAAAACACATTTACGTAATTACGTAAAGGTTAACAAGAAGAAATTGCTCCTGTGAAAATCCTATCATTTAGCACAGTTCTTTTTTATATCACGTGTCGATTTGCATGTAATTTTGGAAGGTGAAAGTATTTAAACGTCGATTATTTAGAATTTTTATGTATATTATGTAGTATTTCACCTGGAGAATAAGAATCTGGTGGAATTTTGCAGTTCTTTTAAACACAAAAATATTTGCATTTTTCATATAAAAAAAAACTAGCACAAAATAACACCAGATCTAACCTAACCTAATCGACAATCAGTCAAACGTAATAATTGTAAATAAATGTGCTATAGCTAAAAATAACAATCTAGACCTAACCTAACCTACAATCAGTTAAATATAAAAAATTTATATGGCAAGCACATACAAAAATACATTTATCTAATTTGGTGCTAACCAACGCAATCCAATCAACAAAATTCTACCAGATTCTTATACTCCTGATAAAACACTACACATCAAAAGACAAATGTAATATAATATTAATATTGTGTTAAATTTCACATACCAACAATAACTTGTCCTTGTTGAGCCTGACCAAGCAAGGCTTCTTTATATTTCCGTAAAGACTCATCTTCCTGATCGGCTGCGATAATTTGTTCAATGCTCTTCTCTGGTGGAGGCCTGTAGGTGGATTGGATTTCATCCTCACCTTCATCAGGGGTAACGGCTACTTCATTTTCATTAGACATATTGGCAACTATAAGAAACGATTGAGAAATATTTACATAAAACACACAAGATGTAATGAAACACTTGGCACATCTGTAATGTTTGACAAATGAATATTTTATGTAGAAGTTCAAAAGCAATGCAAGTCAATAATCTACTCTTCATGTATAATGCGGGCTGATAAAATTAATGAGGTGTGTACAAGTACACAGTCGTATTACTAATAAGCTATAATTATAATATTACTTGATTTTCAATATCCACAAATATCTCAGGCGGATATTTAATATTCAATGGTTAAAGTATGACCTCAACTTCGCACTTAACTTCATAAACAGCACGTGCGATATAAATCAATAAAAAGAAGCCTAGTAGAGATATTTTTATCAAGTACGTTAATTTATATGAATCATTTCAGTTGATACCATATACCGGCATATATATTGCATCAATGGCAAGCCAATGAAATGACATCGCGCATTCGCAATAAATCATAGTTAGGTACTCAGTCAAAATTAAATAATTTTAATTAATAAAGGGCATTTCGACTTACCAGAATATACTGAAAATAAACCTACACAAAATAAAAGTTTACAAAAACTGCCGTCGCGGCGAAACAAAGATTTATTTTCTGGAATAAAAATGACGGGGCGGTTTATTTCCGGTTACGTCTGTTCGTATAAGCAACGCATTATTTTTTCTGTAACTTTTACAAATGCCTGTTCGTAAAACCAACTATTTTATTCAGGAGATGTTTTCTTGGGCTATTCACATTTATTAATTTATTAACTATTAACACGTCGAAAACGAAGAAGTGTTAACCAGGGTTGGCGAAAAAAGGCAACTCCTCAAAAGAATCTGCCAACAACGAGCTAATTGGATTGGCCACAACATCAGGCACCCAGGACTGCTCATCGCAATCGCAGAGGGCAGGACCGAAGGCACAAATGGCAGAGGTCGACCGAGAGACGCCTATATGGATCAACTGAAGAGGGACATGAGCTGTGGCTCATATATGGAGTTGAAGAGACTAGCTGAGAATAGGGAGGAGTGGAGAAATAAGTCAAAACTCGTTGCAGACCAATCCAATGGATTGTAACTCATTATATATATATTCACATTTGTTCACTTTCAGTGATCACTCTGGAAGATCCTCCAAAATGAAAAGGTGTGAACAGACGTTTCATCAATAGTAATCACTATAGATGATGGAAGAAAACAATTATCACCCGACAGAATTTCGATGAAAGGTCCTTTCACTGAAACGACCATAAACAAGTTTTATCTACCGAATAATAAATAATAATTAGTATAGAAGCCAAACTTTGAACAAATAATTCGTTCTTTGGAAATCTACTGGCAAAGCGATACTTTTTGAGGAGGTTACATAGCTTTGCTTTGCTTTCGTTGTAGGCGGGAAATTTAAAATCTTATATTCTTTAGTAATCTATAGGTATTGAAGCTCTTTAGATGTCTCGAGTTGTTGGGATAGCCTAGTATTCAAAGCATTTTTAAAATTCAAGGTAATAAACTTTGATTTACATGAACAATAATAATTTAAGGAAAACGGTACTTAATAGCAACTTAAAATCTTTAATAAATAATTTACAAAAATTAGATTTACCGGTTAATTTATACATTAAAATTCAAAAATCTATTATAATAAACACTTGTAATATTGTAAAAAAAGTTTCTGAACACAGATATTTCAGGCACCATGCTGGTATTTTGATCCCGCGTTTTGAGCCTAATCCTTTGATATCCTGTATATCTGGATTGGTGAATTTTGCCCGGCATTAGACTGTTAAGTTTTTGTGTGATCATGACTGATCATATGGAGACTTATCTGGTTGTATAATGCTGAGAAGTGTGGATGGCAATTCTGCCGCCGCGTAAATTGAAAATGTAGACTATAATCTTCAGAACTTCCAAGTGAGTATAATATCTAATATTCTCCATATTATATTCTATATTTGTATGGCGGCTTGAAATGCCTGGTTTTATCTCATTATTTGTCTTATTCTCTATGAAATAATATTGAAAGTCAGAATCATAATATACAAAATTATCATGCTGTCGAGAATAATATTAATTTGTTTTAATTTTTAATTAGTGTTATTTTCATGTTTTGATTTGTTTAATATTTTAAACGTTTAAACGTCAAACCATTGTACAACATAACTGTAATCTAAGTATTGACATGGTAGTGAGAGGAAGGATGAACAAGTGTGAATAGACGTGTTCATTTTCGATGAACAGGTTTGACCCTGACACTCAGGGCTGGGTTCACGATAGCATGAATATCGCTCGACGTCGAGTGACCTGAGCGACCATGAAGTTGCAGTGAGTGGCGAATGTCACCCCAGATATCGTGAACAGCTTTGAGCGTTTTATGATCCAAATGTCATTGTAATGGCGCCATTTTCGCAAGATTCATTCGCGATCTGAAAAATCTGCACTAACTATTTTAATTTCTCTTCCATTTCACTTCTTTAACAAAAAAAATATGATTTTCTATGTTGAAAAATTGTGTACGACAAGAATACACCATAATTACGATTAACTTCGCAATTGTTTTGACAGCCATCATCACTCAAACGTCAAGTTAACTGTCAGAGCGATAATCACCCTGCTATGAATTCGGTTGTTCGGTTGTACGCCCGACGACATCCTGAACGCGAAAGTGCGAGTCGTCGGGTGACTCGCTCCGGGCGCGTGAACGGCCGGAGCGTCGTCGAGTGATCACTCGACGACTCTATGAACGCTGCCCTGGATGATCATCCAATGTGAAGCAATGTGAATGCTACTCTACACAATGTGTTGTCATCAAATACCGCTTTATTTTCTTTTGTCTGGTGCCTCCACATTTATGAATATTATTTCACGAGCGCTAATATTAGCAAATGTCAACATCGCATATTATCTGACATGACAATGTTTTGAAAATTGACGTTTAAATTGTCATAGTTTTTAGACAATTTTGTCTATTTTTAATTAATAATAATGATTTGTTTATAATTATAAAAATAAGTTCTTTATATAATGTTAATTTCTACCAAAATCAGTTATCATTGTACGGGTCACCATTTTTAATGTCTCACATACTAAATGTAAGTACAGAATAAATAATAAACGAAAATGGAATGATAATGTAATTTATTTTTATTTTATAGTCTTCATAAATACCTGCCATTATATCCTTATTAACTTGGAACTAAAAATCATTAAAATAGCCTTTAATTATGGATCCGAAAAAACGTTTTAAAATTTCTTACATAACCTGTCAATTGTAAACAGAAAATAGTCACATTGCCAAAACTGCTTGTAATTAATTATACCTATAAAGCAGTAATTATTGTTGTTCGTAACTTTTGTTTATTTTTTTTTTTCAGAAACTATTAGTTAGCAGTGTAAGGAACTGTTCCAATGACTTCAATAAGATAACTATTGAATTAATAAGATTATTCAGTGATGGTGCCAATAAAACTAGCGATATAAAAAGAAAAAGACCAATTTATACTCCTGAAGATCCCGTGAGTACTGAATATACCCATGACAATCCTGTGAGTACTGATAATAACACATCTACAATAGCCAAGTACCCCTATGTCAATCCTGAATGCAACCCTGATGATCCCGAATGTATTTATGATAATTCCAGAATAAAATATACATCTGCCAATCCTGAATATCCTCTTGAAGATTCTGACCCAACCTCTGTCCATTCTGAATACAATGCCAAGAATCCAGTGAGTGGTAACACTAGACTAATTTTTATAAATGTTTATTCGTGAAATTTTTAATATTTAGAACCATTTTCATTGTACGAAAAACCTGTACAATTTGTACAGAATCCGACTGTTGCACTTTAAAGATTATTAATGTGAGCTACATAAAATTTTGACATGGTCGAAATAAAATAGCCTACTTTGTGACATTTGAGAATATTACTTTATTGTGAAATATTTTTTTCTGTTCACAAATCAATAATATGAGGCTTTATAAAATAAATACCAAGAATATAGTATTCAAAATATTGTCCAAACTATTTAATCCTGATTTATATCATTGTATAAATATTCAGTTATATTATTTGATGTAAAAAAGTAAAATAATATTTTTTATATTGCAATAAGATTGAACTTGTTCTAGGCTGAGATATGTTTTATGGATACCTACTAACACAAGTGAACTGTAATTGTCAATTAATTATCTTGCCCTTCAACACTCCTATCAGAAGCATAGGGCAGAAACCAGCCTCCTTCATTCAATATTATACAATACTTTATTATTTTTATGTTTTTAGGCATCTATAGACAAACCTCCTACCACCTGTTGTATGTCAGGTTGCAGTAACTGCGTGTACATCGCGTGGGCAGAAGCGCTATCAAAACAAATGGCTACGGTTGATCCAGAAGTAGCCAAGAAAATATTAGATAAAGTAGACGACCCTGCAATGAAATCTTTTCTTAAAATGGAACTGAGAAATCTAGGCATCATTGAATAAGTAATTCAGTCTCATCTTTGTCCATTTATTGTGTGTTCATAATATGTATATAAATATGTCAATATTGTTGTTGATTTCTTGCCATTTAAGCTGTACATAAATGTTTATAAAACCATACATTTATATTTTTTGTGTTCCATTCTCATTCTAGGTTGTTGGAAGATTTTACTATATGCAGCAGTGATAAGCTCACCCTCCGTATATTAAATTTTACATGTGTGTTTCAATTGTTATGGATAATAATAATTCTCGTAACCAATGTTCATTGAAGAAATACCCACCTCACGCTTCTGTTTATTTGCGTATGAAGAATAAAGTAAATTATTTTTTTATTATCCTTTCAGATTAAGGTTTCAGATTGATTTTTGTTCTCCTTCAAACATTTTTGAGCCTGTTGATGGATAAAGGTTTCACTTTGACTTTTTAAAAGTCCATATCATAGGCATGTCAAAAATCCCTCTTGATTCGCACTGTTTTAATCACTGGCTATTTCAAAAATTTTAGGAAATAGGGTCATGGATGAATGTTGCTGAACATATAAAAGAAGAGTTTCAATTTATAATGTATGTATTTGGCATAATTTTAATTTAATACAAAAATATTTAATATAAGATCAATAAAAAAGTAGTTTTTGTTAAAAAAAATACTTCTACTCATCTAGTTTTTGGAATATAAAACTTCTCTAAATGTTACTTTCAAAATTATTGACAGTTCATACATGATCACGTAATTTTAATATTGTAATTAATTCACTTAAATTGTTAAGCAATATTTAACAGTTAATAAAATATTCTCAAATTAATTCAAGAAGTCAATGCAATACAAATTCAAACACGCCATAGAAATAAAAATAATTGATCAAGTTCCATTTCAGAAAATAAAAAGAAAATTCAGTTGAACGCTGAATCAGAACATACATAAATCCAAAACTGTTAACTCCTCTTGGTGTGAAAAAATAAAATATAAATTGTATTTGATGCTATTAGCGATATTTTTTCAAAATAAATAAAAAATATTCGAAAATAGACAGTAGCGGTATACAATCTTAAATTACTTTTATTTTATGGTTTGTCAAAGAATAAAATAATCTGAACCAGATACGGCTCCTTCCATTAGATTATATCATAATATATTTATAGTTAACTTATCATTTTATAAGTTGCTTATTTTCTACACAAATAATTATTTAGATTTTGTTTATAATTTTATTAAATATAATCTTTGGGTCAAAGCATCACAGTGATAATCATGATTTATGTGGCAAATTATAATTAAACAATGATCATAAAAGTAAATTACATTCATTAACCATTATTAAATATGAAATAAAATTAAAAGCAGCGATGATAAAGATGATTTACATTGCATAACATTATATTTATGTAACACAGGTATGTTTCACAGGCAGACATGTATCATAATAAACCTAATTATCATTATGATTTTGTGGAGACCCCACTACTCACACTCTTTCTGTAAGTTTTCAAATGTTCTGTAAGAGCAATAAACATCTTGAATTTGGTGTTGAGGTCTGCCACCCGTCTTGCATGCGTTAAATTTTATTCAACGATTGGGAGGACCTATATATTTATTATTCTTCGATTTGTGGGAGATGTCATGTTGATATAAATAGCTATATATTCTACTCGTTGATTTCTGTATTAAATATATGCATCTATAAATCTTGTCTATATAAAAATTAGTAAGTATCTCTTTTGAAGCTTTTTGAAAAGTCTCCAGACTCGTTTTAAAATTACCTTATTTTAACTATTACAGAAATATTCGGAATAGAAATCTTGGAATGTAAAAGTACGTCAAGAATAATCTAATTAAATATAGTAAGGTAAGTTAACATGTGTTTTACAATTCTTAAAATAATTAATGCTACATTTGAAGATCCTGGTTAGGATAATAGTACATAACCTCAGAAGTTTAAAAAAATGTGTAATCTCTTTAATGTGCTCCAAAAGATAAATTGAATTCGCTTGCCCTAAATCACTCGCAAACGAGTGGATGGCCTTGAGAAGAATAGAATAGAATTCGATGGCATAGTGCACAGATGTGGTAAGTGCCGCAGAGATGATTTTACAGGGGAGCATTTTGAAAGTTTAACTATTGCTTTGTTCATGAATTTGAAAACTTATTTAATACATCATCATAATTACTGATTTATTATTTACAACTTACCATATTCGTGCACAATAATCCTTGAAAAAAATCATTTTTTTGTGTACTTATCTTTTTACCTTGATTTGACCAAAAATTGTACTTACAACATCTGTGCATTATGCCATCGTATATATCATTAACAAATAATTAATACCTACAGCAATACATATTTAAAATATTTTTTCTCCTTTGATATAGGTAGTGAAAATATAAATGGTTATTTTTTTGTATGACTACACTTATGGCGTTATATTACTGGTAGGTAGGTACACTTTTTTGTGAATTATTTTTATCTTTATCATACATTTTTTCACAATACATATTATTATAGGGAATAATCTCTAGTTTCTGGAAGGATCAAACATGATATAAATATAAATAATGATTAGATTTCTAAAAAGATCAACTAGTAGGTGTAAAACCTACGTTATATTTTTAAATGTTATGCTATATTTAATGTCCTGGTTCCATCGCACGGAGAGCAAACGTAGAAAGTGGGTATACCTTTGTACTTCTCTTTTATGGCTTTCATGACTTGATTGATAGAATTTTTGTTTACCTAAAAAAAATAAGTATTAATAAAGTTGTTTATTTATGCGAATAGATAGGTACTCCTCGGAATACTATTAAAATATCATAATAGCTTTAAGTCTGGCTTCAATCAGATAATAAGATTGATGATATCTTTGGAAAAAGTTTTAAAAATAAATTCAGCTATTACTGTAACTATTTACCCACATTCGTATTGGATAATTTGGGTTATGTAATTTGAAACAAGTGTTTCTTTCCACTATAGATTATTGATTCCAAGAGACGACATCTCTCTCGGAATCAATAATCTATATTAGAAAGAAACACTTGTTTCAAATTACATAATTATAGAATTCTACTATGTGGGCACCGACACAATTAATGGATAATTAGGGGATTTTTAAATTTGGAAATGAGTTTACATTATCTCTTATTAGTTAGGTAGGTACATTTTTGTGTAAAGGATTAGGCTTAGGTAATAAATGTTGCAGAGAGTAATTATTTATTTATTATTTGTTGAGAAAATGTATCAATACATTGGGGGTGTAAATACATAGGTACATAAGTACATGTGAATCGATAAAATATTATACCGGATTTGTTATTGAAAATTTGACATTATCATTTTAATTATAATGAATTTCCAAAATGTTAACACAAAAACATTTGATTTATTATCATTTTTCATTTATTCTTAACGATTTTATCAATCCTACTGCTCCAATAAATAAATTAATAAATAATCATATAGTTTGTCAATGACTTTATAAGTCGAAATCAGAGGTCACTACTCAATAATAATTTTATGTAAAACTATAATCAATTGTGTTTTTTCCATGTATAAACATAGAGTTTTACAAAATTAATGTCGACTCAATAAATAAATAAAATATGTTCAATGAAAATAGTTATTCATTAAGTAAAAAATAACTGTAGGCGGAAAAATGTTGCTATTTATATATGTATAGGTATCTTTAAGAAATAGTGTTTTTAAATTTACCAGTGTTACAGTGCAGCCTCCAAATCCACCTCCAGTCATCCTAGATCCCATGACTCCTGGAATTGATCTCGCCACATCCACTAACGCATCCAGTTCTGGACATGAGACTTCAAACAGATCCCTCAAGGAATCGTGGGACTCGTTCATCAGTCGACCCATCTTGAAAAATGAAACAAGATTATGTGGACATTTTATTTATTTTATCCAGGGGAAATATCCAAAACTAATTAGTTAAAGTATGTCAAAATAATTTAGGGACATGTAATATCTAAGCAACCAGCTACCACCTGTCTAGAAGATGAACCCATATTACCTATTTTGAATAAAACTAAACTGGCCATTGGAAAAAGTACCTAACTATGAAAATGTATTATTTAACAAAGAAGTTGATGGGCAGAGTCTGTGGGTAGAGTCTCAGACTATCAATCGAGAGACCCAAGTTCAGTTCCACCCGCTGCTAATTTACTCCACCTTCACAACACAAGCATATTACTTGCTATAAGAGTATGTGGGATGTTTTGGGTTTATTTCGAATCCAGATTTATTTCAAAAAAACTTATATCAGTGGAATAATTCAGCAGAATTTTTTGTATATGTTAGAATACTAGAATTATGTATTTGGAATGTGGTACTGAACGATCGGAAATTTTGATGCCAAAATTTTCTAGATTTTCATAAATACAGATATAAGTATGTACCTTTTTATAATCTCCAGCCTGTAATGCCTCAGCCGCATCAATGGTCCTCTGAATCTCTGCTATTACGTGACGTGCTCTGTTGATTGTCACTTCATCCACTTTCAAGTTTTCTAGAGCTATGGAACAACAAAAAAAAAACATTTACTTACGAGTCTCAAACCATTTTACTAAGTTGTTTATATCTCGTTTGAAATTACGAGGAAGTGTAATATTGGCTAAGCTGAAGCATTGGGATGTAGGTACTCTATGAAATAATAGAAAAAAATAAAATATGTATGTTTATCTCTTAATGTTCGATCCCAGGTACCGGCAAACTCCCCTTTCACGACACAAGCTTTTAGCTTACTGTGAAAGGTGTATAAGGTTTATAACAAAACCCAGATATATCTTTTTTTAAAAAAAAAAAAAAAAAAAAAAAAAAAAAAAAAAAAAAAAAAAAAAAAAAAAAAAAAAAAATGCTGAACAAAAGATGGAAACAAACTCTCCCCGATTTATGATTTTCGCGACTGATATATAACTGGTAAAGTATGGTTATTATTCAAGCCATTAAGCTTGCCTGAGCTTTGTGAACATAAATAATATGCTGTATAAACTATCAATAGCCTCACGCCGTATCCCAAGCGGGGTAGGCAGAGATGTTGGAACGCCATATACATCCATCCTTAGATACTTCTACCGCTTCCTCTACATTCATAAAATTTCTCATACACGCACGCCGTTTCTCTACATAGCCTATACCCCCTTTTTCAAACTATCAGAAAATGACCCAGCCAGACAAAACCCTTCCAGATCGCAGATTAGTGTTTTTGCAATGTGTATCAACGAAATAATATAATGATAATTATTATGTTCAACACCTACTTTTTAATTCTTCAAGTTGCACAGTTCGCAATGATGGTTCACCGAGTAACGTAGCAGCATTCTGACACTGTGCTCTTCTCTGAGGGTACTCACTCCCTGTAAGCTTGTGTTTTACATTTGAATTGGTAATCAGGAACACGTTTTCTTCAGACTCTAGAGGAATCAGCATGGCATCAATTGATCTTAAAAAAAATCATGGATAAACTGACTAACAAAAACAGAAATTAATTTTGCAATAATATTGAAAAATACTTTGATAACTTTTGTACCTGCAGTCTATCAGAAGGGCATTATTTTTTCTTCCCATTGTCGATATGAATTGGTCCATAATTCCACAAGGCATTTTGGCGTATTCGTGCTCTGCTCTTTGGCATAAAAGTGCTTTGTCTCGTGGTCTAAAAATAAATTCAAAAATGCACGCACGGTTTTGTCTTAGAAATAACATTGGCATAAAATTTCCTCTATGTTCTTATAGGTATAATGTAGAATATTGTAAGTTTATTTATGTTTATATATTTGAAACTTATTTGCCATAATTTGGTTTAACGAAATATCATGTAAGCTTACGACTTGAAAACATAATATTTCTCTGCGGCCATTTGAGAACTGAAATTTCGTATTTTTCTGTTTTTGGTACCGTAATTCGGGGTCAAAAGAGACAGCGTGGTGAATAGAGACAATTTTAAAATCAAATTTTAACAAGAAATCGTGGACATTAGGCTTAGGGTAAAGAGAATGTGTTATTTTTATTTTGTTACATGGCAATACATATTTGCGTATGGTAATAAGTGAGCTCTTGAAACATCTGTCAAAATTTTCTATAAACGTCTGATAAGGTGAGCTGCAGGAACAGTGTAAGATTTGTGCTACGTAACTTTGGTTTTAATATTAGAATAAGTAAGTATGTTGTACTTTTTTATACATTAAGATACAATATTTATCTATCTATTATATTAATTTAACTTCCATTTTAATGCTGTGTGTGTACTTGAATGTGTTTAAACAACAAGTTCCTTTTTTTTTAAGAACATTGGGGTTATTAGAGACGCCTAAAGGGTGAATAGAGACACCATATGAGGTTAATAGAGACGCCATTAGGGTAAATAGAGACAGTAGTGGGGTAAATAGAGACATCAATAATCGTGCTTCAATATTTGCAAATATATAAATTTTTATTTATGGTTTACATTAAACGCGATTATTTTTTGTTTTCAGGATACGTATACAAAATGCCTCGCAATTATAAGCCCAATCCAAGGAGCAAAAAAAGTTACATAAAGCATTCCGATGAGAGCATACAAGCGGCACTCAAGGATATGAGTGAGAATAATCTGTCGTATAGAGAAGTAGCCGCAAAACACAAAATTCATCGTTCCGTGTTGAACAGACATGCGACACGGGACATGAAAAATCAAGGAGGGCAAACTGCACTGAATCCAGCCATTGAAAAGTATATCATTGAAAATCTGAATACGTGTGCAGAATGGGGCTATCCGATGGATATACTAGACTTAAGGATAATTGTCAAAGGATACCTGGACAAATTGGGGGTCGTAGTGAAAAAATTTAAAAATAATATGCCTGGAAAGGAATTTGGGGCATCCTTCCTTAAGAGGCACAGAGATAAAATAACCTTGAGGGTAAGCCAAAACATCAAAAGATCAAGAGCCGAAATTACGGCTGACGAAATTAACAGATATTTTAACAATTTAACAGAAAGTTTGAAAGATGTGCCTCAAGCTAATATTATCAATTATGACGAAACTAATTTGGCTGACGATCCAGCAAAAAAGAAAATTATAGCCAAGCGAGGGACAAAATATCCGGAACGCGTAATAAACCATAGCAAGTCATCGACATCTCTAATGTTTGCTGCTTCAGCAGATGGACAACTTTTGCCGCCTTTTGTCGTCTACAAATCACTACATTTGTACGATACATGGACCACAAATGGTCCTAAGGGTACAAAATACAATAGGAGTCCCAGTGGCTGGTTTGATGGCATTTGCTTTGAAGCGTGGGTGAAAGAAATAGCGCTTGAATATTTCAAGGATAAACCTGGGAAAAAGATACTTATTGGAGACAACTTGTCTTCTCATTTGTCCCTCGATTTAATTAAATTGTGCAAGGAATTAGATGTACATTTTGTGTTTCTACCAGCTAATTCCACACATCTGACCCAACCACTAGACGTATCGTTCTTTCGTCCTCTGAAGCTTGCATGGAGAGAAATACTTTTGGAGTGGAAAAAGGCAGAAGGCAGAAAGGAGTCAAGCATTCCAAAAGGGTGCTTTCCTCGATTATTGAAGAAACTGTTGTCAAGAATTCAGAACAATGCAAAACAAAAATTATATCCGGTTTTTTTAAAACTGGTATTTCTCCTATCGATAGGACAGAAGTTTTGTCTCGATTACCTGGATTTGAAGCAACAACGAATAGTGAAGAAAGTCGAAAAGCTGTAGACACAAGCGTAGTAAATATTCTTAAGGAACTGCGTTATCCTGATAATGCGAAAAAAATTGTTAAGACCAAAAAGAAAATATCGATTGAACCTGGAAAAAGTGCATCTAATATTGATGACATAGACGTCGTTCATGAAAATAGAGAAGACATCTCAAAATGTCGAGGAAATTTTAAAGGTAAAGGAAAAGGCCCAGGAAAGAGGTCAAAGATTAAACCCAATGAAAATGTAAACAATGAAGAAAATCAGTTAGTTGCAATTTTTGATGGCACTGGTCAATGCTTAGAACAGGTGATTCCTTCATATAATGCTTCTGAAGAAATGGTGATTAATGATGACCCTGTTGAAGAAATGATTATCGACGATCCTTCGAATTCCATACAGATTAACCATATATCTTGCAAAATGTGCAACACTAAAAAGCATGGAAAATCAAATTGGGCGAAATGCATGGTCTGCAAGTGTTTGGTGTGTCCTGCGTGTACAGAAGGAAATGTTGCTTTTGATTATATATGCCTTCAGTGCTTATGTTTCGGCGACGAATAGATAGTTTTTTTAGATTAGATTTTTATGTTTCAAAAATTATTCTTAAATCTTGTTATTAATATGGTTGGTAATAAATATACATATCTTCTTTAATATTTTGCGTTTTATTAAAAAATATATACAACATCAGAAACGTTAAGTTTTACTTCCTATTTATTTCTCAGTGTCTCTAATGACCCCAAACAGGACTCTATTGACCCCACTCACGGGTAAATAGAGACATTGCACAAAATTAATATTTTCTCGCGATATTTCAATCATTCACTCACGGTATCATTAAATATGGATAGGGGGATACTAGAGACATCTTTTAATAAACAAATAGCTACACTAGCCTCAATCGTTATAATGATATTGAGTCATAAAGTGCAAAGTATGTCTCTATTCACCCCGATTTACGGTATGGGGAAAATTCTCCACAAAATGTAAAGGATCAACTGACATTGACTACCTCACATATGGTAAATGGTTAATGGGACAAAGCTTGAAGTTTTATTAAAGAACATATGTAACTATATTATTCAATTATCTTCGTGCTCATGATTAATACTTACAAAAGAGTAGTTTTAGTAAGAGCTTCCAAAAATGTACAAGTTGCCACTTCTAAAGACGCACTACTTGACAGACCACCTCCCAAAGGAACACTGGTGATGATTGACATGTTGAAGCCTATCATATCTCCTGCAAGCATTCAACATTTCTTTTTCATAAAAGAAAATTTCTCAGTCCATGAATTCTTGATAAGTAGGTACATATGTATGTATTACCTCAAAGATAGAGTCAGAAATTATGAAATAAGGAAAAGGTAGATATAATTATGTAAAACTGAGGATATTGTGCACTGGGGCAGAATGAAAAGACGGTTCAGCAGGGCTACTCTTGACAAAACTAAACACGATCTTAATCTAGTCTTGATCTTGATCATACGACGCACGAAGTGACTATTGGCCAAAAATACACGCAAATGGATCGCGCGTTAGCGGTAGCGAGGTGTTTTTGACCAAGAGTAACCCTGCAGGAGGGATTATGTGAATTGCACAAGCAGTGACAGAGTTGCCTAGATTGCTGCAAAAAAACTTACACCATTAAGTCGACGACTACCAGGAAAGTCACCTAAGAGGCTAAAGGACGGCTAGATTCAAACATCACAAGATAAACTTTATTCCAAATAAACAGATGATTGATCTAACAGAAATAGAAAAAAAAGAAGTAAATTTACGAGGCTTACATTTTCGTTCATATCTTACCTGTAAAATTAGCCACAACTCCTTTGACATAATTAGCCCATTGTGGTTCACCTGGTTTCAATGATTTCTCTCCGTTGGGGAAGTTCTTGGAAATCTCGAACAGAGTCTTACTAACTTCATCACCAACTGGTGCCAGAGTTGTCACAGTGCACATTCGACTACCACTCGGAGATCCGACTACAATTGTGACAAGAGGCAAGGCCTTGAAAACATAAACAATAAATTAATTTAAAAATTTCATAATGAATGCAAGAGTCTGGTGTTCGCACCGTGTTAAAAAATAAGGTTATGAAGAGACATAAGGAATAGAATATTATAACATAAGAAAAAAATATAAAGTTATATGTTTTTTTTTTAATAATCTTGTGTCCATGCTTTTGTTTGCTTTCATTATAAATAAGAACCTAGACTCGCGTACCTACATCTCTATAATAGGTAGGTACGTTGTCATTGAGTAAAAGTTAAGTTGCACTTAACTATCTATAACTATTCCATTAGCGTCATGCAGCTTTGTACCTACATACAACATCTACTGGAAAAATAAATATTATTTCCGAAGAAGTACTTAAACGGTTAACTGATTAGCAAGTTAATAAAGTTTCGTTAAAATTATGCTTAACTTTTAAGTAAATCTATAAAAAATTAACTGTTAATTTTCGTTAAATTAAGCCCGCTATTTTTTCTATGAGGTGATTTTTATACTCATCAGTGATTTTTCAAAGATTTGGTACAAACGCCAGTACTGGGTTTTTGAAAAAGGATCAGAACCTTATTATTTTCTTTTATTGCATCATTTACATATACTGTACCGTTTCCATAATTCAAATCACCTCAAGGGCGAATCTACACTATTATGTCACTTTATAATTTATTTTTTAATTATATAACAACAAATTTTGTAAAATGTAACTGTGACATATTTTGAGTTGAGTGAATTTGTATATTTCATCATATAGAAACAGCACAATTAAATGAAATTCACTGTTCACATTATTTATAGTCGGCCGGTGTGGCGCGGAGGTAACGCTCTTGCCTTTGAGTCACGAGGTCCCGGGTTCGATTCCCGGCCAGAGCAAAGTGAAGAATGACCTTTTTCAAATTGTCCTGGGTCTGGGTGTTACATGTATATTGTATATGTGTGTAGTGAATTGTATATGTGTGTATCGTCGCGTTAGTAGGATATCGTTTTTTCCTACCCATAATACAAGATTCATCTTAATTTGGGACTAGCTCGATCTGTGTGAATTGTCTATGTATGTTATATTATGTTATGTTATGTCAAAAAGTGAAGAAGTTATGGGGTCAGGCAGTTACAAAAGTGCTATCTACGTTAACTTTTTATTTCTAACTTTTTCAAGCTTAGTTCTTCGTTTCAGGTCCTAGCTATCTGAAATTAAATGTTATAAGAAATTGCAACTCGCATAACATTTAAAAACAATATTTAACTATTAACTGAGTTAAATTTTGATTAACACTGCCTGATTATTTCCTTTATCATAGCCTTTGGAGTACCTACTCAATTGTTTGATCCTAGAACGTTCATAGCTACTAAAGGTATATATAGAAACTATCATACCTTCATTAAAATATCATGTTTCAAAATACATACAACTTTTATTAAGTCAACAATTATGAATATCATGAGTACTAACTGTGGACAATGTCGTGTTTACTTTCATATGCACTTCGTGGTCACTCTATTATCATTGCCACCTTGACTGAAGTCTATAAAAACGTATATTGTTTGATTTTTTTTGCTTTGTGAATGTCTTTTCTCTTCATATTGAAGGAAAAATGAATACACATCGATAGGCATAGGTAATTATTTGTTATGACAAAGTTTGTTAAAACCTATGATTCATTAAATTCAATACTCATAAATATTTTTTCAATTGTATCCAATCTAGAAATTGTTTGGTATATTTTTATCTTCAGATTGTTAATAACCCATCCTTATTTTATTTCGAATAAGAGTTGGGTAACATCGTTATTGCACACATGAGAAAAGTCTGTTTTCCGATTCTGTACTTGAGAAAAGAACTGTGAAGGGATAAAAAACAAAATACAAGAGTATCACGTACGTGTTTCATTGCTAAAAAAATATACTGTCTGAAAATATACTGAAAACTGAATACAATCATGATAGAGAGACTTCGTGTTTATTAAAAACCTTCAATAGAATAATAAATTTATATTATCTATCAATCAGTTCATTACACAAACAATAATAAAGATGATTTATAAATTATAAATAAATATTCCTCTTTTGTTTACAAAACAAAATTCACAATAATTGTTGGCATTACCTGATAAATCTCATGTTTACCTGGTAACATCAAGTTTATCTATTTAAAAATTTACAAACATCGGGGTTATATTTATTTATTTATTCATTTAAAAATTTACAAACATCGGGGTTATATTTATTTATTTATTCATCCTACGGCAAAAGCCCTTATTATTTATTACAATAATGTGAACTTCATTCTGTTTTCCGTAAATAAAATTATATTATGATTCTGTTTTGCATCTTATCCTTATGTGTATGAAGAAACATATCGTAGGTACATAATTTTATGAAATATTTTTGCGAGCTGTGTAAATATTTTTTGTTAATATTTTGCAACGGCTATCATCAGTAATTTTGTATACAAAAGTATTTATGTATATACAAAATTAAACGTCAGCAAAATTAAACGGCTTCAGGCAAAAATCTCTATGTGGTTTATAAAAGATAATCCGATCACCCAACAAGGTTAATAAAATATCGAGAATATTCGAAGGGTTACTCGAAAATCAGAATAATTATAAAATGTGAATAATTGTGCGTATCTTGTTATGTACAATTTGCTTGAAAGGGAAAAAATCACGAAAGTCATTAACCAACCACTTTTAGTTTGAGATTCTAGGTTACATGAGACGTGGATCTTACTGAAGAAGGATGAAAGCAGTATAAATGTAGTAGAAATGAGATCGTTGAGAAAGATGTGTGAAAAAGTCTGGAGGGATCATGAGTATAACAGTACTATAGAGAAGAAAGTGGAATGAATGTTGGTATGATAACCAAGGTGAATGTGAATGAGTTACGTTGATTTGGGCACTTGGAAAGAATGAATGATAACAAAGTTACAAAAATATATATGTGCCTGAGACAAAGGGTACTCGTGGCTTGATTATGAAGAGCAGATCTTCAAAGACGGACATGTGTTTAGTATGATTAAAGAAGTAGTTATGTGTAGTAACTATGAGAAATTGTATGACTATAATGGGAGCGAAAAGCTTCTGCAAGAACAGGAGGAAGTAGCGATTCTTTCTGCCTACGCCACAAGGGAAGCGGCGTGATGGTGTGTATGTATGTAGTGTTCTAGGTTACATTTCCAGTCATGTAATTACTCAAGAATATATCCAGGAACATATGTGAAACGACAACCAGGAGATGTTCAAAAACTAAAGCGAAGTAGTTATATATTAGACTAAACAAAAATAGCATTTAAGCTGGCATCTGCCCTTCCCCTGAAATAATTCCGTGGACGCCTTTACGTCACGTTATGAATAGCAATTAAACATAAAAGTCTAAATATTGAAATATCTGAATATTAAAATTAATCTTTATTCAGCTGACGAAACGTCGTGAATATGCGATTTTTTCAACCAGTCCGAACATTAAATGCAAGTAGGTTTGTTATATTTTTCTATTACTGAAATTATCTACTCATATATAGGTACACCAAAACAGCTGCAGAATAATACTTAGGTATTAAAGCTGGTTAAGATATAAAAAAAAACAAAACGTTCCAAATATTTTTATCAATTGTTCTTATTATCATCCCGCAATTAAAAACAAATATTTTTAAGTGATCCTTTGATACCGCAAAGTTGTTTAACTTCAGATAAAATCAGCGGTTCCGAAACGATATGCTGTGTTATTTATATTAATTAATTAATAATTATCATTTTGCCTGACAAAAATAATGGATTGTGTTTGGTTTTAATTTATACTTTGTGAGATAATAATTTAAAGTAAACAAAAAATTCCTATCAATCGACATTAGTATGTTATTATACGCTACATAATTTAATTTAATGTTGATTTTTGTCTAATAGAATCTTATGGAAAATCAAATAAATTGGATATCTTTAATAAATTTAGTCAAACTATTGAAACGAGTCGATTTTCTTAAAGAAATTAACATAACATGCATAGACAATTCACACAGATCGAGCTATTTCCAAACTAAGATATAATAGAACACATGAAAACTTACGGAAAAGAGTGGGAGACCAACTTTTTGCCGGTTTCTCCATGGAACAGTAAACATCTCGTAAAAAATCAAACAAGGTTAAAGACCTGATTGTTCAGGAGGTGTAATTATGTAAATAAACCCTTGCGGCGATCTTTCACCAAAATGGCGAATTAATTTCATAACAAATTGTCTAGTTTATGATTTAATATATTATTATTATTTTTGTAATTTAACACCTTCAGTTCAGTGATGATGTTAGTCAACCATCTTGAATGTCTTCACTTTTATAGGCACCGAAAGCACTTGCTCGTTTATTACATACAGCCAGTCCATTGGCTGCCTCACTAGTAAGAAATCCCGTGATGGTATGAATGAATGAATTAATTAATGTGGTAATATTTTGACTTACCATAGGAAGCACATATCCATCGTTATAATCTGTGTGTTCACCAATCAGATTAACTCTTCCAGGAGCACAGGCTGCTATCGTAGGAGCATCGCCAAACTCACGAATGAACTCTTCTTTTACTTTTGCTAGCAGCTCTTCTATGGATGGGATTTCGGTTAGCATTCTGAAACAAAAAAAAAACATTTTTTTTAGAAATTTCTTTTATTGTTCATGAATATGTTACTGGAGTTCAATCATTGAATTTACTATTTAAATTTAAAAAAAATTCAATACATTTATCAATTTGACGGAAACATATAGCAGCACGGCCGAACCCAGGCAAAGTATGGCGGTAGCTGCCCCCTCTAAGAACTCGAAAATATTAGAAAAGTAGGCAAAATTCGTCGTGAAGTATGAAACTCCCCTTCACTAGATATCAAACTAAATATAAGGTGGTTCCGAAATTGTTGAACAAAAATACGAAAAGATCGTGAAAAAATTATTTCTTTACCAAAATAAAAATTTGGCGACAAGAGAGAGAGAGAGAGAGACCAAGAAAACCTTACACACATGTATCAAGTGGTGATAAATGTACGTAGAAAAGTCTGGCAGGGGACAAGGAAAAGTAGAAAAGAAGCACCAGGATATAAATAATCTTGAATTCAGCGATGATGCATGCTACCCGTTCTGATTATATCTTTTTATGACAGAATGGACATCAAACACGTTCGTTATAAAAAAATAATATGCCGTGATGGACAGATAAATGTAAACACAAATACAGTTATACACTGGGCGTAATCAGAAATCAGAATAAATGTAGATTTTTTTTTTTTTAGATATGATACGATTACCCACAGGTATTCTTCGTGTTGAATAATATAATATCTTCAATCAAGCGCGGTACTAGGTAGAGAAAATTGGTTATGGTTGGTTTGATGGAAGTATCGCACCTATCAATAAATATTAATGTTCATATTGTGAATGTCGCGGACATTTTATCATATATTTATGAAAAAATAATTAAGGTAGGTATTGAAAAATATTGTTTTGTGAACCTTTAGCGACATCAAATATGTTACATTGTAAATTCTTATCATACATAGTTATGCATTCACAATTTTTTATTTATTATTTTATTTATTGATTTATTTATTTCTTAATAAATTATAATTTACATACAAACTTTATTGATGCTACCCAACTAGGTATATCCTGTATTAGGGCAAACATCTCACAAACATATCAATCATATATAAACATATATACACAATTACAAAAAGCATTCATCTCCTAAATATACACAATCACATTCATAACAAGAAAATACTGCACTGTAAACTGTCCATACATGAAATAATACACAAAAAAACCATTTCTCCATATAAAATAAGAAGAAAAAAAACAACATATTCCTCAACCATACACAACCCCACACCACATACTAACACACGTACATCATCCCACACAAAACAAATCACGGAACAACTCTCAAAATCGCAAAATTACTTATATATTTTTCTATCATTGAATAGAATTTATTGTTCTACATTCTGTGGTTATTGTAGTCAAGGCAAAACAGCAAATTATTGAAATGCATAAAACAGTTAAGTCGTGCGTACTAATGATAAAATTTGAACATAATATTTCAGAGCTTGCTGCTTTAGATTTTGGATGAATAATAGAGAAATTGTACAATACAAACATAATTATACGTTTAGTTAATAAAATTAAACTTCTGATACTGCAAAGCAACATTTCCCGGAAGTAATTGTGAGCAGAAAATGCTGTAAACACATTATATATTGTATTAACATTATTTATCTCTGTACTATCGAGGAATTGAAAACGTTATATTTTACAAATTTTCACCGATATTATTTTGATCGCTAGTAGGTGTTGATGATGTTGAGACTTTTTCCTACTATTTAACAAATATCGTCCCTCTTCTGACTAACATTGAAGAGAGACCCACCTCACACCCGGATATTTCAGGAGTCATAGACTCCTATTTATCCGCACAACTGAACAATTTACATTTAGCCAGATACGACTGTTAGTCAGAAGAGGGACGATATATACCTATATTTTCCTATTTCATTTTGCTTTGGGATATGAGGAAGGAGGTGATCACCAGCAGGTGGAGCAACCAAACATAGGAGGCCACGCAGAGTGCCTACACTATACGGAGCTCTGGCCATGGCAGCGATCGTATTTTATAGCAACCAATGAGAAATATAATGGAGTAAGTATTCTGATCACCAATCCTCATTACAAAGTGACCGATGAAGAAAATGAAGAATACAATTATATTCGTTTTGTGCATATCAAGATGCCATACTTAAAACATGGTTATGTGATTACGCACAAAAGTAGACCCATAACTTAAGTTTCATTCACCTAATATCGTGTTCCCGAAATGTGAGGTTTAAAATTATATAATTTTAAATAGAACATTGTGACCTAGATGAACTATTTGTAAAATTATAAATCCTGCCAATTCATTATTTAACAAACATTTAATATCCACAACAAAAGGCTTACCAACTATTTTGTAAAATTATTGTTGTGTTCAATTTCTGTGTATGCTCAACTATTGATACTCGTGACATGATAGTCGCCAATTCGTCACGCAATAGAAAATAAAAGTAATAAATTATAGTTCTAATAATAGTAATTAATAATAGTTCTCTACAAACAACTGCCTACTCTGATTGTGTGACACCAGCTTACTCACAAACTGACAATAATATTATTCCCACTCTATGTTTGAACAAAATTATTCCTTATTAATATCCAAATTTGAAATATCGGTAAAATATTGATTAAAGAAGAATATTGGTTTTAATTAAACAAAGGATGACAAATTTTTATGTTAATAAGATTTTAAATATATGTAGTGATTAATAGTGATTGAGGATTCACATATATGTCAAATTCGAATGAAAGAATAAGGAGCATTTTGTTTATAGCATTATGTAAAATTCGAATGAAAGAATTAGAAGCGTTTTGATTCATTTCCTAATTTTATTTATTTGGCTTTTCAACAGGTTTCTACAAATGTGAAAAAGTAGACATTTATGTCATCATCTCTTTAACATAATAAAACATAAATAAGTGAATTCTAAAAAAAAAACAATCAAATAAAAACTTATGAATATAAACTACTGAAATAGGTGTGTTACAGAAAAAGCTTTAGGCAAATTTTTAATCATATATAATAGAATTGAAATGTTATTCCAACAATTCAAAAAGTTTAACTTAAAAGAATAAAAATAGAAAAATGAGACTCAGGGTGCGTTAAAAGGATTAAAATTAAGGATGAAGAGATTAGAGGAAAGGAACGCTAGCGTGTTCGTAGGAGTATCGTCAACAAGGAAATCATCCCTGATTTACACCGTGACAAAGGATAATTAAAAAATGTTTATATCTTGGAATATAAAGTTATATTCCTGACAAGAACGACAATTAAATCTATTTCTAGCATAACTCAAGTCGGGAACAAAAATGTCAATCACATTATTTATCTATTTGTGTCATCACAAAAATTACGACACTTAGAATAATAACTGGTAGATAGGTACAATGATAAAAATAATTAAACTTGTTATATTATAGATTATTGTGGCGTCTTCTGATTGTAAAAGTCTTCGTGTCTATAATTATTATATTGATTGTCTAGTTCCATAACTCAACAAGTCAATAATTTAGGAAATTTGATTTAATTGGTAATACACACAATTAACGCCACAAACAGATAACTATTTATATTCAAACGGTTCCCTTAATGTGTTTTCATATATTTTTGTTTTATTTTGTAGTATTATTTTTTGTAAAAGGCAATTGCCGTATTTAATAAAGAAATAAATATATTAATATTTAGCTATAGAGAAAAATCCGTAATACAGGAGAGACGATGGTCCTGGCTGGGACATGTTTTGAGAATGCCTAATGATGGTTGGCCAAAAAGAGCACTGGTCTTCCGTCCGCAGGGGTTCCGTCGGCCCGGGCGTCCCTCTTTCACAATACACCGTTCCTATGACAACGATATCAGAGCGCAAGGAATGTCGTGGAAAGAGGTGACGCAATTGGCACAGAGACGCTCTGAATGGAGGAGGCTGGTTTCTGCCCTGTGCTCCCGAGAGGAACGTTGAGGGCGATGATGATGATGATAGTGAAAAAATCGGAATGTACCTACAATATATTTTCAATTCCCCAAATACATATTTCGTGTTGTTGAATTATTGAACTGAACAAAGACAACGTATGTCTTGAACAGTGCGATTATTATATAGTACCTATATTCTATTATTATGTTTATAGCATAATAAAAATATATCAAAACTACAAAAATGGCGATTCTCGAATATATTTACATTTCTACTTATTAATTTATTTATGGAACTGGACAGTCGATACATATAATTTATATTCACTGTGTCGGTGTTTATATAGGTAGTAGAACCGTTCTTCTGTCGTTGTCAAAGGGACGATGTATTTTGACAGAGGAACCATAGCAGGTGTATTAATTTCTCACTACCTGTGACAAACGTCGACGTCTTTTGTCGATGTCCCATTTTGCATAAACCAATTATTATTATTATGCTTGTTTTGGAGGGTCTCCAATAAATCGTGACTCTTCTTAGAATGTGTTTAATTGTGATTTTAGTTTTAAAATTTTGAAAATCAGTTGCTTTTCGTACTTATTCCACGCTTATTTTTAAAAACTAAAGATTTATAAGATAAGAGAAGAAAGTTATCTGATTTAATGATTCTATTCAAGTTAATACACGATTTTATATACTGCCCAGATCTATTGTGTAGGATAAACTTTCATACACCATTGAGAGTTACTCGAAAATCCTTACCATTTTACTACGTATGGTCAGAATTCATCCCTCAAAAGAATTCAGCGTTTGGGAAATGAGTTTGCTGAAGGGGTTGACAAATTTCAATCATCATTAGTCCAATATATGTAAGTCATATATGACAGAAACCATGTTGAGAATTCAGAGGATGTGAATTTGCTAATGTAATTGCTGTAATGTTGAGTGATATAGATTGATCTGTGTTGTCGTTTTTACTGTTGAATATAAATTGATCCATCTTTTTATATTCAGTCTGTCTTGTTATTTTTATTAGTAACTATAATTAATGAGTTTTCACATGTATTTAAAATTTCACATCTTTGACATTTTACATATTAGTATTGTGGTTTGAATTTTTATATTCTGTACGTGTACCTATATGTTGTATTTTTAAATTTTATTATCTATTATGTTGTTTCTTTTATATTGTCTTCTGTAAGTTTGTTATATCTTTGACATTTGTATATGTATGTGTTTTGTTTTCAATTTTATTGATGTAAAAATTATTTATATATAACATATAAAAAGGCTTTTCATGTAGATAAATAAAAAAATAAAATAAAATAAATGTGGGTTTTGTAATACACCTAAAAGCACCTGAAATTCACATGAAAATCAACATGAAAGCCTTTTAAATAATTATCCTCATACAGTACAAGTAGTTTTAATATAAGTATTTTTGAAATAAATATATACAAATGTGTGAAACCACATAAATGTGCTAATATCATAAAAATATTGTTTGCGACAGTTCATATTTTGCAGTTATAAAGTATTATTGCATTCCAGAATTGTGTTTCGAATGAAATAATGTACCGACCACCTGGTGCACTTCATAACAATAATTTTCCACTATAAACCATGTTATTATATTGTTTTACATAAAATACAATAAAAATATTATGACCCATTTCATTGACACTCCATTTACATAAAATAAAATCTTATATATAAAATTCTTGTGTCACGGTGTTTGTTATCATACTCCTCCGAAACGGCTGAACCGATTTTGATACAATTTTGTGTGCTTATCGGGTAGGTTTGAGAATCGGCCAACATCTTTTTATCATACCCCTAAAGGTTAAGGGTGGTCCACCCCGAATTTTTTATTTTATTTTTTAGTCATAACACATAACACATAACATAACACGTGTAGACAATTCACACAGACCGTCAATTTGATTAATTTTTATTTCTTTATGGTGAGGCATCAAAAAATATATACAGCCCTAAATTTTCACCCTTCTACCATCAATCCCTATTTTTTAATAGCGATATTAGTATATGGCAAAAGTATATGGCAAAATAGCGCTTGCCGGGTCAGCTAGTAATAATATAAGTTTAATCAACGGTCGTAATAACAACTGATAATTTCAAAAGATAAATATGATACAGATTGTAAATGTACCTAACACGTGAAATTGTCATATACCTAAGGCTTAGATAAAAAAAACTTAACGTCGCTCATATGAGAGTCGGTCGGTGGATGGCGCTGGTAGTAGCTGCCTGAAACCTCTGACGTCTCATTTTTCAAAATTAAATATTATTATATTATAATTGTTCAAATTAACAAAATTTTAATACATTTTTATAGTTTCAATAGTTTTACAAAGTTAAATTTTTGGGTGTTATTATTTGAAAACTAGTTAAAAATTTCAAATTCCTAAAATGTGAATTAGTGAATAATATTTGTGACAAATTAATAATACCTTCGATTGGAACTCACGTGAAATTCTCGCATTTTAGTCAAATTTGTGACAATCATAAGTGTTTTCAAAATTCTTTAATAGTTAAATAAAAATAAAAGGCGCCCTTGGGACGGTCTAGGGACTGTTAAATGGCGTCAAAACAAAATCATCCATAATCATCATCATCATATCCAACCTCATAATACAATGGTTTATTGTAGAAACATACTCGCAAAAACAATACAGATTATTTTACCTACATTTTAATGAATTAAAAATAGATAGGTTGAGTTCCGAATATCATAGAGTTAATAAAGAAAGATAAGAATGTTTACACAAGCGCAATATTAATTAAATAGTCAAGTATAATATTATCATAATAATATTTATCTAAATCAGTAAAGATAATAACCGACTCTACCTCGATGTTTCAGTTATTATAATTATGCCAATTCTCATTAGTTCATATGTACTTAATTATATGAAAAGTAAATCATATAAAGATAAAATGTATCATTTGATAAATATTTTATAATCTACCTTATCATCTACCTTTATCTCATAACAATCTAATATCTCCCTAAATTAATTTTAATTGATTATCTGGAAAATCCGTCTTCCACGTAGCAACTTAATTGGTATCTTACTTTTTAATTACCTATTTAAATTATCTTCCATTCATCATACATTCTTTTCGTATATTTTTCGTTGCCTACCAATAAATATATTTTCAATCTTATTTAATGAAAATTTCATATTATCCCTAAATAAGTATACGCTTTTTTTTAAAGATATATCTGGGTTTTGTTGGTTATAAACCCAAATACAACCTTATACACCTTTCACAGTAAGCTACTAAAAGCTTGTGTCGTGAAAGGGGAGTTTGCCGGCACCTGGGAACGAACCACGGACCCCATGTTCACTAGGCCAAGACTCTACCTCCAGGCTACCGACGAACTCTATTTACCTAAATTATCAAATAAAATAAAATAAAATAAATATTTATTATTTTGTTTTGTGTTACTGTTGAGTATGACTAACGTACGACCGGTTTCGCGGACTCCGAGTTCGCATCATCAGGTGTTGATCTATACTGGAGTCCGCGAAACCGGTCGTACGTTAGTCATACTCAACAGTAACACAAAACAAAATAATAAATATTTATTTTATTTTATTTGATAATTTAAAATGAAGTGTTACAAAGTAAATGCCGATACAATTAATCTATTTACCTACTTTATATAAAATCATTCATGTGTCAATCCAATAAAAATATCCTCGTATTATGTCACGAAATAGAAATAAATAATTATAACTTTGATCGGCGAGTAGCCAATCATGGATTTAACATGAAGTTTTGTAAAATTAATGTCGTAAGTTTTTCTTGTAAACAAGATATATTCTTATCAGATTATTAATCCAAATAAACAAAACTGATAATAATATTGTTTTGACATTAAATTGCAAAACATATAAATTTTCACAATACCTGTAATAAATTGTAAAAAACATAGGTATTTATTTATTAAATGTATTTATTGGTTTCCCTTGAAAAGAAAATATTCAATGAAATACTTCTTTTAGGATTTATAATTTTTGCTTTTTACCGAGAAATTCCTCATAAATTTTATTAAGAATTTTTTTTGGTTTAATATGAACTCATTTAATCAGAATTATTAAAAGGATTCTTTGTATTGGATTCATGAATACAATCAAAAGAAATAATTCCTTTCAATTTGTTTTAAATTAATCAAATTCTACATAAAACAATATACTAGTAAGATTTATATTTTATTTTTAAGGTAAACAAAATTCATTTGAATATGTCGATTATGAAATTAAAACAATAAAATATGCGGAAATAGGCAATTCAACACAATTACATTCTTATGCATTCCTCAGGATGGAACAAAGCTATTCCATTTCGAATAATTTTGAGTTCATTAAATTATCTTCCTCGTCAGCTTTTCTTATGCTATGTATTTTATAAATAATGTGAACAATATAATATCACTTATAGTTAAGTACCAAACATAGATTTTTTTATATAATAATATAAAAAAATCTATGTTTGGTACCTCATGTATTTTCAATGTAATAAAGTGAGGCACCATTTTTCGGCACTTTTGATAGAACGGTTGGCGAAAAGAAGTGTGGTAAATCGCTAAAAACGTCGACAAGAACTTCAAAAAATGTCCAATTACGTTTATATAAATGTAAAATATATATATATATATTTATAAAAATGCGAGAAATAGTCCATAAAATGTAGGAAACACTACACGTTTGCTACAGTTCTGTCAAAAATTCATAGATTTTTTGCCTCACTTTTGTAAACGAGTCAGGGTTCTAGGTTTTGTATGGAATTCTGTGACACCAAAAGGACTTTTCTGCTTTATTAACACTGTTTCTAAAAATATTCCAGAACAATATTTTTGCTGCTACATATTTTACTAGCTTTCTTAATTTGATTACACGTAAATGAGAATTTTATTACAATATGAACTTATTTTAACCTGTCCTTGCTCAGAAATAAACCATTTATTGATGATTCAATTCAATGAACTTGAAACAATTTTTTTTTAACAAAATAACCAAAATATTTACTCTGTACTAAAGTGTTGTTATCACAAAAAATCAATATTATTGAGATATATTAATGTAACATTCTCAACTTGACCAAGTTTGTGTAGAGAGTTTTAGCTACGTATCCTCTTTCTTCTGTGATAAAGATGTCCATAAAAGACACGAATGTACAAAGGAATAAAAACATTCTTCGAATAAAGACTTCGTGAATTATAACTTTTGAAAAAACTCCTTTAAATTGGTCCCCAACCAAAATATATAGTGCTTTATTATCATGATATCTCCCACAAGTATGATATGATAGTCAGCAGAATTACTATGAGTAACATGCAGGTCGTCATGGCAATAAAAAATAAGACAAACACAATGAGTTTAAACCTCATTTATATCACAGTACTGAATTGCCTTTTACTTATTAATTTATTCTTTTTGTATAATATCATCATCATATAACAGTGTTATTTATGATGATGATGTACAAAACAATACAAAATTTAAAATACTAGGACGATATGCAGTGGCGAAATCAAGTGATTTCTTCCATATAACTACAGTCCTTATAAGTCCTTATGTGAAGCTTTACGAATCACCGCCTTTAACATGACACTCGGAAACTTATAGAAAAGGGTAAAAGACCTATATAATCTTTACCGAAAACACTAAGAAATTAAAAAAAAAATATTGTTGTAACAAATAATCTCTATTGATCTCTGACTTCTGAAGTATTCAATTAGGTATCAACTGCGAAAAAAACAACCATCGTTAATGGAATGTCAATTGCTTACCTTATTGTTTAGTTGATTTCAAAACCCACGTAAATACACAATTATGTTTTGTATTCCCCGGAAAAATAGCAACAAGTGAGTTGAGCAACAATCACATAAGCGACTATCGCATACGGTTATCAATTGAATACTAACTATGATGTACTTACACTTAATTCAATAACACAAAACAGTTCATATTGGGTAGGTACATAAGTGTTTGTAAATTGACAATATAAATAATAAACGGAACCAATCCGACCATAATTCTGCATAACCAATCGTACCAATTATGTGTCCTGTTTAAAAGAAGTCACATAACATGCAATTTTAAATGTGGGTGCTGGGCATTGTTCTCTCTCTCTGTCTCTCACACACACTCATGTCATATTCATGTCAATGTCATCATGGGTATTACCTACTATTCTCCTGTTTTGTACCTACTGCTCAATTGCCTTATTACATATATGTATCATTCGAATGTTGAAGTTTTTCTCAATAACTTCAATGAAGAGTTCCTCTATTGAATATCGTGCCAAGTGAGTTAACTCTAATAATTTTGATATTATAAATATTTTGAATAAAGCAAAGGACTGAAAGCCATAATATGATACCACTTTTTCTCCCAAAAATTACTGTTACAAAGTTTACCTCTCGTGAAAAAATCTAAATACAAAATATAAATAAAGGAATCTACTATTCATCGGCTTAAGCGTCCCTCTTTCACAACACACCGTTCCTATGACAACGATATCAGAGACCAGGGAATATCGTGAGAAGAGGTGACGTGATTGGCACAGAGACGCTCTGAATGGAGGAGGCTGATTTCTACTCTGTGCTCCCGAGAGGAGCGTTGAGGGCGATGATGATGATGACTATTCATCTCCGGGTCATCATCGCAGCAATCTAATATATACCCAACTTTTATTCCAATCATACATATTTTCAACATTTGCAATCCGACCATATTATAAACGTTCGGATTGAATGGTCTGATTGTGTGCATATTGTTTTAAACCGTTATTAAAACAGCTTTTTATTATTGTTATTACTATTTTAGCTACTGATAATGCATACAATTATTGTCAGTCAAGTGTGTAGTATTGATAAGACGATGTGTTCAGTGCTGTGATAATGAACAATGGAACCCAAAGTATGTAAATAATCGGGCCTCCAGTAATTTGTCAAACATTTTTAACTACATATGTAACTTTCATCCCTCGGGTGTTGGGTAGAATGTCGATTTTATTTTTAATGTCGTACCATTTTTTTAACTTAGCGTTAAAAATAACTTTATGGAAAGAAATTATTTAAAAGATGGTTATTTAATTATTTGTGAACAATAAATAGACCAGCGTGATCATAATTATGGTTATTTTGATCTTTGTATTTAGCCTGCCCAACCTAACAAATATGTGGCCAATGCGCTGCTCCAAAACTAATCATCTACTACTATACTATAAAGATAACGGGTAAAGGAATTATACCAGATGATATAACACAAATTATGTGTCTCGAGAATGGTCATTACATCGTCAGCAACTGAAAAGAAAAATTTAATATTTTGAGGCATAAAAAAATAGAATGAAATGTATTATTTTTTCCAACGAATACTTGATTAAAAAACAAATGAACATCGCTTATTAATCTGAATTCTTCTTATTTGGGTATATGTTATGTAATATTTTTTACAAAATAGTGGGTATCTCGCAATTGTGATGTTACACAATACGATTTTGTTATTTAATAGCAACAAAATAATATATCAATGTAGGGTCCAAAATGCGGGGGCCCGTATGATACCTACTTCAGATAACACCGCCACTGGTGATAAGTGCAGAGCCGTCTTCGAATACAAATGACTGCATCTATAATTACATGAGCATTATACTTTTACTTATTGTATTTTTATTTTTAATCATACCTAAAGTATACCTGTATAACTGTATGAGACACGTCATAATTACGTTTTCAATACCTTAAGGTAGGCTACAAGAAATTTAACTGTAAAATTTAATTTTAAATCAAGAAATACGCTCATTCCATTTTATCTGGCAGATGTCTTTTATTGTTTCATTCATACATACCATAACGCCGCCTCCTTCGTGGGGTAGACGGAAAGGATTGAGCTCTACTTTCTTCAATCCACACCTATAGTGTCCATCTCTGTCATATAATTCCTCATGCATGCTCTACTATTCATTGTGCTCAACACGTGATCGTCCTGTAGAATCTGGTTTATATGAGCTTGCCATTTGATCTTAGGAGGCTACTTCTCCGATCGCCATTGTAATCTTTCATTGTTATAATATCAAAGTGAATTTAAAATTCATTTTTCATACCGCCATGCGACTTGTTAAATAATTAATTCTATGAACCGTGTGGATGAATATTGTTTTTCTTTTAAAATTTAAAAAAAAAAAATTACGCACCACCACGCACTTTAAATAGTGTGTAATATTAACAAACATAGGTACCATGCAGAAAAAGATTTGATAATATATTTTGTGAGATGTCTTCTGGTAGTCCCACAAAAGTACGACGAAATATTTAGCCGTTCAACATTTTTGTGAACAAATTAATCAAGGCCCAGATGTTTATGTAATTTACTTACGTAAGAATTTTAAGAAATACCAGATTCCCTGAATATGCCTACACGTGTAGGCAAAAACGTTTCAAACATAGTGGAAATCAAACTGTGTTAAATCATATTTTAATTTTTTATTTCATAAAAATTAAAATGGATTTCCACAGCATTAAAACAAAACTCTAAAATTATAAAAGAACTCCTTTTTTAGGTGTCTGATATATCTACGAACATTATTCTTAATGGAAAAACAATGTTCTTAATTGTATGGAAAAAAAGAGAAGTTAAAAATTAAAAAAAAAAATATCTACTTGCTGTAGAAATAATTGATTTTCTATGAAATCAATATTCATGAGAATCGCCACTACATTTTACCGTGGTTTACTATTCCAATCAAAACGACATTAATTAAAATATCGAATGCGACGATAAAATAAATTGCAAAATAATTATTTATCAGATTTTTTCCACGACAATATCACGTCTTTGTTTTATACTATTTCAGACTTTTTCATTTATTAGCAGAGACCTACGATATACAATCATGGCTGGAACGTGTACAGTTGCAATTATTGCATAAAGTTTATCACTTATATTGCCTCCTTTGACTTGAGTATATTTGTTACGTGCCTTCGATCGTCCCATTGTACAAAACAAATTAAATAATAATAGAGTAGGTACATATATTACATAGGTACATATGTATAAAATGTACTCCATACTACAATGATGTATGCGTATGTTCGACCATAATGTTTTATATTCTACATAATATGCACACACATACACACCTTCGTCAAAACATTTGAAGTATATTCGTTGACATCATGTCCCTATATGTATATACCTACATAAATATTAGAGATGCAACGGATATTAGGCAACTATTCAGTATTCTGCCTATTCGGCAACATTTTTCTATTCGGCCAAATGCCGAATATTTAGTCTATTATTCGGTGTTCTGCCGAGTAATAAATATAAAACTGGAAGGAACTAATAGATTGTAGATTGATGCTATTTCATTTTCAGCTGCAGATGCATAATTTTATTAATCCTCAAATACCTATCTAATTGATTAATTTAATTTGATATGGAGTGAAACAACATAATTATTATTAATGTTGGAACACAATTATTGCGAAAAAATGTACCGTGCTGCCAACCTAGTAGTAGGTATGTCTATGATATACCTACTACTAGGTTGGCAGCAAAGAATTGGTCTCCCACTCTTCTGCGTAAGTTTTCGAGTGTCCTGTAAAAGGCAGGTGTTGCAAAAAATAAGACATTTTACATCTTACATTCAGCGATGAGGCTTGCCATCCATCCTGAATGTCTTGATTTTATATTGGCACGAAGAGGACAGTTTGCATGTTTCTTACATGCAGCTGATCTGCTGGCTACCCCACTTGTGGGATATGCCGTGATGGTATAGTAGTAGTAGTAGTAGTATTTCATCATTTAATATAATGTTTGATTTTTCGACACTAAGTATTTTTATTATTATTATTGGATCACTTATACAGTATTGCGCTGTTTTTGTAATGAAATCACTTCAAGAGCGCATTCACAATATTATTTGTCACTTTAATTTATTTTTATTACCTTTAAAATACAAATCATGTAAACTATTTTTATTGTCACAAATTTTAGATATCAGATTTGTTTGTCATTGTTGTCTTTGTATTTTTTTGAATTTATGTAAACATGTAAAAGGCTTCTTGCCGTATATATTTCTATAATTAAATAAATATGTTATGTTTACATGTCATTTACATCTGTTTATTCTATGGCATAATATTATGTTGATTTCCCACCTGAATATCGCTTAACCTACATTTCATAAATAGACCATATGCGTGGGATACAAGTGTCTCAGGACAGGAGGTAGTAAACGTATTTCATATTTCGTATCATTAGTTTAATAACATGACAACTACTACTGCCGCAGCGTTAGCGTGAGGTATATACGATATCTTATTTTATGTAAACATTGCCTACATAAATTATATAAGTTATTATGATAAAACTATTTCCAATGTATTCCGTATATATATACTTTTTTTATTTTCCGAGATGAAAAATTTGTATAAAGCATAATACTTTTTACCTACATGTTTTCCTGTGTGCCATAAAAATATTTCAATCGATACATAGATAAAAATTTATCATGAATAACTATAGTATATCTACCTACTGAATTTATTTATTTATTTATTTAAACATACACGGCAAAAAGCCTTTTACATGTTAACAAAATACATACGTAGACACAACAATGACATAACAATATATAAAATAATTTATGGTGTCGAAGATCAAACAGTAATCAGGGAATACTATAATAACAATTGAAATAATAAACAAAAGAAGTAAAAAAATATCATTATAAAATCTATTCTATTCTATTTTTCTCAAGGCCATCCACTCGTTTGCGAGTGATTTAGGCCAATATGGAACAACGGGTTTATAACAATGATATTTGTATTAAAAAACAAAAAAAAAAACAAAAAACAATAATGAGGTGTTTCACAGCAAAATGAACCTTAATACAAAGACGGGGTAGTAAATAATAATGACAATACTTCATTCGATGCATCGCACAGCTGTTGTTTACACTAACACACAGCTACCTATTATAACTAATTATACCTATTCTAATTCAATAACAAGGTGACTCGAAAAGTTAAATATTTTTATTATTTACTTTGAGGAATTTTGTCATACATTTATACACCTCTATTGAGTTCAATGATAGTAAAAATTGCACATTAAGGGGGTATGTAATGCATTCCTCCACGAGATTATCCATGAATTCTGATCTGTCATATTTGGGGCACTCGAAAAATACATGGTCCAGAGATTCCTCATTGGTACCACATTCGCACTCAGGGGAGGGCATTATAAAATCAGTAGGTACATTATAAATACGATGAACGGAATAGGAATTTTAAAATTATTCAATAAATCAAAATGAACGAAATTAAAATAAAAATGTTGCTACTACTACTACTACTACTCTAACATCACGGCATATCCCACAAGTGGGGTATGCAGCAGACCAGAAGCATGCAAGAAATATGTAAGTTGTCCTCTCCGTACCAACAAAAAATTTAAATAAGTTAAAATGAAATGTTTTATTTTTTTCTTTATATTCTGTAAAAGGCTTTTAGCGGTATATTAGATAAATAAATAAAGTAGTCGGGATGTGTGGCAAATCTCGACGTTTAATTTAAGATGTGAGATGTTTTGCAGGACACTTGAAAACTTATGGAAAAGAGTAGGAGACCAATTATTTTCCGTTCACTGTGTCCGGGCTTTGGTAGTAGTTTTCCATAATGGAATTAGAAACGTTTTTTTTTTTAACTATATTGATTTTTATCGAGAGAGACCTCTTTCATATTTGAAGTCTCTTGATTGACAATGGATTGAAAATGTCCTTGAAAGACGAAAGACGTCTCTGTCAACGAAAATCAATACATTAAAGAAACATTTCTTTTGAAAATTTTTACCGAGAGACTTACGGAACATGATAAAAATAAAAAAAAGCGTATTTTTTTAAAGAAGTTATTTTTCAATTCGCACAACACATAAATTGTTTACTAGAGAGTAATACCAGAAATACCTTGGGATGATGTGAAAGTAATAGGTACCTACTTAGTAGTTTTATTGAAAACAAAATATAATTATTAATTTGAGATTATTCTACCCAAAAATAAATGCGATTATACAGTTCATTACTAATTCATGGAAAACATTTTTTAAGAAATAATTCTCAAAACGAAAACATCAGATACAAACAAGATTTGTTTGGTAAAATTCAATATTTTTTTTTGTAAAATTGTTTATCGAAATTTTACCCGAATAAAATCGGCGACTTATTTTTACAACAACAAAAAAAAATGAGCAACCTTTTGATCTTCGTATAAATGTTTGCTAACGTTTCATCTTACCTTTTTCAATAATCAAAGAAACGCAAAGGAAAATATTTTTAGATGTATTAATTTGAACATCGTTTTTTCACTAACAAAAAATAAACACAATTTTAAAAATGAATCTACTTATATAAATAAAAATGAGTTGACCATGTATGTTTCCCCATAACTTGATAACGGCTGAACCGATTTAACTGATTATTTTTTTGTTGTGTTTGTATTTATCAGGAGACGGTTTGCATGAAAGAAAATTTCTGGAAAACCCAACGGAAAAGTCGAAAATTCGGATTGTATTTTTGTATTAAAGTGACGTTTGTATGACAGTTCCGCTGTCACGTGTTGCCATAACGAAATTTTTTATGAAATTCACCCTGGCGACGCCGGGTAGGTACATCTAGTTTGAAATATTTCTAAAACAGATATTAAAGGGGGAATATTTTATGTCTAAAGGAATAATATTACTAATAGGCATCAAAGGAGGCTTCACATTAAACACCCACAGGTACAAGAAAAATAAACGAAACCTACAGGCCACTTATTCATTCTTAAAAAATGTTTATTATATTATCTTAAAATGTTTCAACAGAATAATCATTAAGGATTTTCATCAACATGTTTTTGGCACTGAATTCAAGGTATTGATTTTACTCCACCAAATGGAGTTATGCCAACCGTTCTAAAAGTCTCCTGATTTTTGTATTGCCACATATAGGACGACTTACATAACATACAGTTAGTTCACTGTGGTTTCCCTATACTTTTTAAAGAAGCAATGATAATCATGCAGTGGTAGTCGACGCAGGCAAAATAATATATGTAGGTCTCTCATTTTTCATTAAGTTTCCGAGTATTCTGTAAAAGACTTATTCGTAAAATATCACGAATTAGATCACCTTCAATTCGGTGCTACCTATTCTGAATATTTTTTCCCACATTTATCTTATTTTAATGCCCTGGAGAGGACAATTTGTTTATAACATTAACCTAGTATGCTGACTACCCCACATGTGGAATGTACTACTGTAAAGTTATAAAGAGACAGATTTATTTTAGTTAGAAGAAATTGCAATATTTCGATTAAACCACCTCTAATATGTTTTCACCGTTGTTTATGATTTAATGTTATTTTGTTTTTCTTACGATGCAAAGGCAATTATAAAATAAATAATTAAGATTTATGTTTTCTTAATCAACTAAACAGATAAATTCAGATACAATCTTATATCAGAAGAGCTTAGTACGAAATTATGTTAACGAAGTCAAAGTTCTTTGACAAACAATGAAAGAAATAAAATCTTTCGTTTTTGTTTTCTATAGAAAATACACACCCACATGATACAATCAACAGTGTCACGTACTTCATTTCGTAATGTTTATTTTTTTGTATTCTGTGCATAAGATGGAAACATCTTGCTTTTTTTATTATTGTTTTCGGATAAAAATCATACAGAATTTATCTTGATTTTGATTGATTAAATTCCTACCACAAAAATTTATAAAACGACTAGTAATTTACACAGTTATGTTGCTTACTAAAACGTTAGAGATAAATAAATTGCAATAATACTCGTATATGAGTATTCCAATCTTAACTTTTAAACCCAAAAAACTAATAGTAAACACGGATCATAACAAGTAACTAATCGAAATTTGCTAGTTTTCACATCAATAAAAAAGACGCCGTATTTTTATACTCTGACAAAAGCATAGTACAGTGTCTAGTCTAAGTTTTTCTTTAAGTGAATGAATAAGGAACAAAACTTCAATATAATTTATAACAATTGCATCTAGTTACAAAATTTGTTTTAGGTGTCTTCAATAATAATAGTTGAAACACACACCCAAACGGAATGACATACATTTTTTCAATTCATTGTTCATCAACAATTTTATTTTCATAAATTAAATATAGGTATTTCTATTTTCCGAATAAAAACGTGACATGGACATACAAAGAAAAAAGTACAATCAACGTGATTAAGTTATCGTATTCAAAAGAATATATATTTTTTTAAATACGAGTATATATAAAGACTTTTCCGTATTTTTTACAATCGCATTCTTTGCGTATAGAAGGCTTTTGATTTCTATGAAATTTCCATCGCATGCTTTTTCTTTTTATTTTGTCTTAATATTCCTTTTGATTTTGTACAAAGAATAAACAATGCTTTTACATCCAGACCATTTAAATGCTAACTGATTATATATTCACGACCATCTTTGCCTCAATGCCCTGATTAAAATGTCATTAGAGGAACGATACGTTGCCTTGTCGTAAAAGAGAATATTGAAAATCAAACTATCAATATATGATATTCCAGTACCGTCGTCTCAACTGTATCACCGAGAGTTGAGATTTCGTACGGACGTGACAAAAGTATCCAGTTGCATTAAAACATAATGATAAACTCACCCAACACAAATGTTTCTCTTTCAAAATACTCCGTGCATTTGATAATGATATCTAAGAAAAAAGAAACAAAGTAAAAATTAGGTACATGACTAATAAAAGTTGATGAATATTTAGATTTTTTTTTTTATTGTTTAACCGGATTTGGATGCAGATGACATAACCAATTAGATATCTCGATTGGAGAACCATGTTTACACAATGTAACATTGTGCAAAATTGGCTCTAGGCTGGCTTACGAGTAAGTGATCACTTAGGAGATCGCGATCCATTTGAGATCTGAAATATGAAATCCCAAAAAGATGGTTGTTTCTATATTTGCATAAAGCGTTTCTCGATTGGTGGACCTTACATCGTGATGTGAGAATGGTGGAATTGGTGAACGTTTTTCACAGACACCGAAAGTGATCACTTATTCCAGCCTAGAGCCAATTCCTAAGCGCCTTTCTCACTTCCTCCGATTAAATTTTGCACAGTGTTACACTGTGTAAACATGGTTCTCCAATCGAGATATCTTATTGGTTTAAATTTATCAAGCTTAATACAATGAAAAAAAGTATCGAGCAAAAAAAATATTTAAAGAAAACTGCGACAAAAATCTCACTGTGTAGACACGTATACATTATTTATACAAGCCATTATAGCTTTGCAATTTCTCATTTTTCGAATGCGTCATAGTATGTCGTAGATACTTGCAAATATAAATACATTAATCTTTTTAATTTACTTCTAAAAAGACGAAAATTATTTATGCGTGCTGAATTTTAAACAAAATCTTACGCTTTGCAATTTGTCCACGATTCTGAACGAATGTTTTAATTTGAAGATTATTTAACTAATTCTTTACATTGATTTCATGGCACGAAATCACGTATTCATTTAAAACTGAAAGATTTTAAGAATCAAAATTGACATTTCCAGGAATGTTTTTGATCAGGGTTATACCTTTCTTTTTTGACGGCTGAAAAGCTTTTCTAAATTTTTTGGCTTTTTTATTATAATATAACCAAACAATTCAATAGTAATTATGTTTGACATTTTTTGTGGAGTACCCAACTCTAGTTGGTCCCACTCTTTTCCGTCAGTTTTTAGAATGTCCAGTAAAAGACAGGTGTTTTAAAAAGTAAAGATATTTGATATCTTAAAATTCAACGATGAGGTTCTTAATTAATTGCTGGTACAGAGAGAACAGCTTGTATGTTATAACATGCAGCTTATCTGTGGGCCACCCCACTTGTAGGATATACCGTGATGCCACAATAGTAGTAATCTTATTTCATAGTGCTCGCTATCGATTGAATAGTCTGCCTTCCAGAATAAGATTGTTCCCCACTTTATAAGCCTTTAAAAGGAACTCGTCAAGGATTATTTTATCCCTCAAAATTTAACATCTGTGTCCTCATCCCTCTCCTGTATCCTAATTTCTACCTTGTGTCTTATTTTCTGCGAATTTTATAAATAAATTTATACCAAATTTGTTAAGTTGGAAGAAATCGCACCTATGCAGTAAAATACCCTCTGTATATTGATTATTTTTTATATTGCCATATTTACATGTAAAATTGCTTTAATCAATGCAAAGTTAAGAATAAATAAATAAATGTATATTTGGTTCGTTTATTTCGCTTTCATGATATAACACAAAAAAATATCGTCATATTATGGGTTAGTTGGAAGATATCGCGTCTACGATTAACTCGGCCATTGCACAGTATCATTTATTTGTATCACATTATCACATTTGTTTTATAACTTGGTAATTATGTGTGCTTCTTATTGTGCAATAAAGTTTATTATTATTATTATATTCACGTGTAAAATTGCTTGTAGCCAATGTACAGTCAAGAATAAACAAATACAAGTAAATGTATATCTTGGATCATTTCTTTCGCTTTCACGTTAAAAACAAGCTCATTACTTAGATTTGAAACAGACCTAGATTCATCTGTGAAAAACTTCAAATGTAGTAAACATATAAAATGAAGTGAAGCTTACAAATGACTGTATATAAATTGTCCTTAAAACGGATTTAGTACGTGATATGAAAATATTTCAGAATCGTTCGTTTCTATTCATAATACGAGTAAAGGATTCTCTTATCATTTAAGAATCATACACAATCTATATTTTAGTAGTGTCTCTTTGGTGTCGGCAACCCTTTTCTTTAAACAACTTTACTATATCGAAGTAATCTATCTAAGATGTGTACAATAATATCTCAGTACTTTGAACTTTGTTGGTTGTAGTATATTCTACGCCGTCTACTATCGGGAAACAATATAATTCAGCCCCGCACCAAGTTGACTCTGAAAATGTGGCTAGACAAAATATTTCACTACCATCTTTTGCCGTACAAATACTGTAGAAATTTACATTATTATCTACATATCTACTGTTACAAGATAAAATGAATTTTGCTTCTGTTATCGTTTGAGCTGAAACATTAAACATCCACGACACTGATTTGTGGAAGTAATAAATTTAATCTGTAAACGAAAATAATATTCATGGACAAAGAAAATAATAAAGATATGATAATATTTTACTCTCAATTAAGGTTTTTCATAAAATTCTTTATAAATATGAAAAATTTAGTCAACTAATTCATCATCTAATTTCTATATATCTTTCGTAATTATTATCTCAGCATATCTTTCAAGTGAGGTAGCCTGAGAAATATCTGCGAGTTACAAACATTCAAGTCATCCTCCCTTACCCAACAAGTAACAATGAATTTAAATTGTTAAGCTATGTACCTATCTAAAGATGATCAAAGAAAGTAAGATTGAGTTCCGTAGAGCGGTTGGAAGAAGGCAGCTTTCCTGGCTTCAGAACATTCGGGAGTGGACCGGGATGAGAATTATGGAGGAACTGTGTTGTGTTGTCCAGAACAGGAAAGATTTTTCCCAAGTGATCGTCAACGTTGGGGGATCCGACAAGACATCCGTAATGAAGAAAAAGAAATCACCTCTCTACGTTTATCAATCTAAATACTAAAGGATATGTACATTAAATAAAATAAAATTCTAGTTAAAATCATTAGACACCTACTTGAAATTTTCGTATTGAATTTTTGTTGTATCAAGAATATTTTTTACCTTAAAGGTAGTTTTATAATATTGGTTTATTATACACACACATATAATTCACAAAATGATACGCAAAAAGCCATAGTATATTTACCTCAATGACCTATGAAAATCTGTAAAACATCCATTAGCCTTTAAGGTTCAACATGAAGGTGTTAAACTTCTTGAAAGCCTCTTTATTATCCTATAATAATAATGCTTAAGCCTTCAACCCTGCTGCTGTCATATTTACATAAAGATGTATCTACTATATCAATATTTATGACAACATAATGTCCATCAGGTATATAAAAATAAAAATAATATCTAGGTACTCCATAGAATTTCACACTATGCAAATTAAATTATGTAAAAATAATATCTACTCCATAATACGAGTAGGTCTGGTTTAAGGATCAATTTTTTAGTGACACAAAAATTAGTCTGCATAATAGAAGACCATATTAGACCAAGTACGGTTTGTTTTCATTTAATTGTCACCGAATTTTATGATAAAAATTTTGAATGATTATTTTTAAAGATTAAAATTAATCGATAATCGAAAGTTTACGACTTTTCACCTAGAAATGCTCAAACTTGAGTCGATAAACGAGTAATGAAGCTTTAAGTGCAGAACCGCTATGTTAATTAAACTTCCAGTAATTAAAACCAAATTTTGGTTAAAAACAATATCTGAATTTATTAAAGAGGTCTCAACAACAATTGCTTTTTACAATTAAGAATACAAAGAAGAACATAATTTAAAATTGACTGCTTTTATTATAAAAAATTCAAGCCATAATTACTCAATTTTGCTTATCTATGCAAGCTAAATGAGCGTTGAAAATACCATAAAAAAATATACAATAGGTAATGTCTATCTTGGTTTTAGTGTAAAATGCCTACATTAACTATATACTCTGTTAACAATATTAATTAATATCTACTATACATACCCAAGCGTGTTTCTATACTACGTAGACGATTCACAACAACATGCTGCTAACAGAGGGTTGTTTTCATTCTGAATTCAGTCCTACGACAACTTTCTCGTGGCGTAGACGCGCATCAGTATTCTTCTCTTCGACGATATTTCTCTCGGATATTTTGATCGCGTAACCTTTAATAACGTAAACAGATTATGTTATTATTTTCATAACAAATAACCAGCTTTTAATACTACATTTTATGTACGGCGGTTTTCCTAATTGCTTTGTAATATGTTAATGTGTGGGTTTTTATTATATTTTTATTTCATTATATATTTCCATTAAATAATAATTACATTGTTGCGTATATGTGAACTGAATCTTTATATTTGTTTATTTTATTTTTATTGGATACAACATCGATCATTTTAAAGTATAATAAAATTATCAGTTTACAACTAAACGCACAGAGGGCGATTTTATCGCTAAATTGCGATATCTTCCAACTTATCTCGGGTGCTTTTATGTACAAGGTATTATAAAATTATTAAATAATTTTTTTAAAGTACATTATTTTTTAATTTTCGTTTTAATCCAGGTGTAATTTGTACAATAAAACATTTATACATCTAATTTTTTGATCTTCAAGAAAAGTACCTAATGAATTATTTATTTGATGAATTGTATTTAATTTTTTAGCCAAATTTTTGCAATGTGATCTTTTAAGTAGCCATCTGTAATAATAACATAACATACATAGACATTTCATACAGATCGAGCTAGTCCCAAACTAAGATGAATCTTGTATTATGGGTACTAACGCGACGATACACACATATACAGACATATATAATAATTATAGAAATATATTTTAAAGCTACAAAAACATAATTATTTGCAATAATCATTTTTAAATTATTATTAATAAATCAACTCGTAGAGCTGTTTATCTGGAACAAGATGAAAATCTTTTTTTTTCATAATCGTCGAGTGTCTGGCAAAAAATATCTCCCACTTTTTTCGGAACTCATTGAGTTGGTAGGCCCCAATGTCAGATATCTGTCAAATATAGTTTTCTATGGAGGAAAATTGTTGCTACAATAATATTATTTGGATTTTTTGGCGAAATATTTCTTTTTTTTTATTTGCAAAAATAAAATCTAATTCGAATATAAACTTAAGGAAATTTGTATTCGAAGTAGATTTTAGACAAAAATAAAATCTACCTCGAATATAATTTTTAGGAAGTTTGTATTCGAATTAGATTTTAATTTTGCCGGTTTTATTTTATTTTTGCTTATTTTATTTTTGCCGGCAATAATAAAATGAAACCGGCAAAAATAAAATCTAACTCGAATACAAATTTCTTAAACTTTGTATTCGAGATAGATTTTATTTTTGCTGGTTTTATTTTATTTTTGCAGGTACTGGGTACCCTTCTTCTGGAAGATGGTATGTTGGCATAAATAGGTAAATAGATAGATTATGGCTTTAAAATTGTATTAAAATAATGTTTAAAAACTTTTTACATTCACGATGTTTCTTGAATGACTCGAACATTTTAAGTACCTACGTTTTTTTGCAAAAATGTCAAAGCGCTCGATTTATTTTACTCAATTGATATAAAAAGGAAACGATTACTCTGTTTTTTTTTTAAACATATCGCTTTTCATTGTAAATTGTTGAAATTGTTTCTTGTTGAAAGTCATGATTTATTAAACAATACTGAAGATCAAATGATTCTATCAATCATATTCAGTACTAGCCATGAATATTACATTGTTCAACATATTGACGAATTATCTCAATTATGCCAGGTTTGCATATGGATTATTTTCACTTAATCTTTATACTACTACTACTACACCATAAATAAATATGCAGATCGTCTTCCCCGTTCCAACAACAAAGAAAATATTCGAGATGGGTGACAAACCTCATCGCTGAATTTGAGATGTAAAATATTAATATCGATCCTTTCTGCCTACCCCGCGAGGGAAGCAACATGATGGTATGTATGTATGTATGTATATATGTATGTAAAATATCAATATTTTTTTCGAACACCTGTCCTTTACATGACATTCAAAAACATAAGAAATAGAATACGAGACCAATTTTTCGCAGAGTACCTACTCCACGGAATCTAAATTTTTATCATATTTGATATACTAAACAAAAACACTGTTTACTTTTCACTATTGATTCATTACTCGAGTACTTTCATCAAGTTAGCTTGACATTTTCAAGAGAACGTGATGAAACAAGAAAATGTGAAGCTAACTTGACGAAAGCACTCGAGTATCAAATCAACAGTGAAAAGTAAATAGTGTTTTTGTTAATATTAAATATGTTTAAAATGTCTTTTCACAACGTGAACACACAAACTCTAGATCATTTAAATGTTTATCCTTAACCTAATATATCCTCGAAGTATCTAGTCAAATTTAAAAAAAAAAACAAAATAAGTATTTAAAACTAAAAAAAATTGCTTGAAATACGTGAAATAAAATGCAGTATGTTATACCTATTAATTACAAAACAGATATTATTGTACAACTTCCCGGTTATAACATTTTCTGTTTAGTGATTGTGTATGCCACCAAGCCTGAATGTCTTAACTTCTTTTGCCTCAGAATGAACAACTTGCATGTTTTTGCGTGTCTTTGATTCACTGGCTGCCCCACTAGTAAGAAAAGCCGTGATGATATGAATTCATGAATGGAATATTATAAGATATCTCTCAGTCGAAACTTATTTCAATAAATCTATGTGTTGTTTATAACATAATTATATGAGAAGACAGGATTAAGATGTTCTAAGGGAATTTTTTGGGTTACCCGAGATAGGAATATATTCTCTCATGTAATAGTCAACTTTGAGAAGACCTGATATGACTCAGAGAGAAGATATATTGTTTACGTTGAAAGCTCTGATTTAATAATTCAGTATATGTACATAATAATAATGAGACACACACACACACACATATATATATATGGACAATTTGTAAAGCCCCGTTTACTCATAACATGACCTCAAAGGCGCCGTATATCGTATCCATCACCCAAAACTCCCAGCAAAAAGGTATGTCTTCAGCCCTCTTATATACTATGTATGTTAGGGTGTCCCTTATTTGGTCGAAAAAAATTTTTTTTCAGTTATTGAAACGCATACCCTCTAATTGTGTTTATTAGCCTATTACTTACCCAAATACAGAATTTAAGCTTTCTACGTTGTTTGGAACCCGTGCCGACAGAGCCTCAAAGTTTTAGAAAAAAGCTGCTGAAAGCGTCTTTTAAATTTAGCTGTAGATCATCACTTAATACCACTATGTTAGCTAAATATTGATGAAAACACAAATTTATATGGAGCATTTCTTATAATTATCAAAATAAGTTAACAAAAATGATATTTATTAATTCGATATATCCTCTAAAAAGTCTCTCTTTTACAGTCTAGGTACATTTTTCTATGTTCATGCACCCAACGTCATAAGAACTGATTCTATTCTTCGTCTGCGGTTATCAAACCATGAAAGCCTTGGATTAGTTTATCAGCTCTTTCAGCTGTGTCATTCACTGCTTTTAAGCTAGATATCTTTTTTTAAGCTTCCACAAATGCCACGATTTCTTTATACGAAGATACACCTTCTTGAAGGAAAGTGCTGTCAAGTTTTAGTTGTGAAAATAAATCTTTGCTCTTGACGAATACAAAATAACTCAAAATTTTTCCTATTAAAAATTAAGGCTACTTGTAGAATACATAAAAAGAACATGGTATAACATATTAAATAAATTGAGCACTACTACCTAACACATAGAGAGCCAGACATCTGTTCCTTCGATTGTTCATATGTCTTACCGAAATCACCAAAGTTTTCTTTTTTTGTAAATTTTCTACAGTGGTCCCTTTGGTCTGCTCATCAATTTTATCATAAAAATTAAAAGGACGGCTATTTCTTTTGACAAATATCACAAAATGTTGACTGAACTTGTTTTAAGTCGCTTTGGAAATCAGCTTGTCAATTCTTTCGTTACCATTTAATGTTTAAAAAAAAAAACACAAGTCTTGATTTGGCGCTTTCAACACCAAACAGCATTCAAGCAAGGACTTTACATACATGAACTACCACAATAAACAAACAAACATCTAGTAAAGTTTCTTTGTCCTTAGTGCCCATTTTAAACTAAGACTGCAATAAACATATTTTTGAAGAGTAAATAGCTCTTCTCATCCATCGTGTTTGATGCATTGCGCCAATAGATCTGATTTTAAAAATATGTGGATGCCAGAGGCTCTCTCAGGCATATCAAAGCTGTGTAAAGCAGCAGGTGCCAACAAGCTCTCTGAAACCATACGCTTTAATCTCTTTTTCTCTTCTACTAGTTTTTTCAGCCTTGCTTTTTTTCAATTTCAGCCATTTTTTTTTGTCAACACCCGCTAAGCATCCTGTACGTCTTGGTTCTCTTTGATTTTACAATAATTTATTATCTTCTCTGGTTTTTAGTCTTTTGAGAGCATCGGCGAATACAATATCGCATATATTATCCAATTCAAGTGGAAATTCTCCTCACGGTGCCGATGAAAATCCTGAATCTTCTTGCTATTTTTTGGCAGCTCTTTCCAGACCTAATAAAAATCCCCTGACCTCTTAACACGGTTATTAACAGCTCTATTAGGTATTGTAACCTTTTCCCAGAATGTAATGCATACGCGAATGACTAGATTTTGCTTTCACTAACCTTCAACTTGATATCGCGTATGTCGAAAGACAGAACTGCGAGAACTTGACGATTGGACGGTTATTTTGCACCTGTCATCTATTGATTTACTTCACCAACCAAGAAAAAACTGTTTACATTGCTTCTTAGTTCTACTGACATCTTTGAAATATAAAAAAAATCCGCGATAATTACCAGAAAACCCGAGACTGAGTGACAATAACAGTGGGCATTCACTGCCCCTGGGAAGTAATTTGTATGAAGATGTTTCCGTGCAAGTCGGCACGAGTTGCACTGTTCCGAATAAGATAAAAATTGGTTTTTGAGTGTTTTAGGACCAAATGAACAAAATAAGAGCCTATGCGTCGTAAAATTAAAACTTTGAAAAATAAGGGACACCCTAATGTATGTACACTATACATGATAATAAAGGTCACATTTAAACCCTGTTATTGCCCTTATTAATATTGTACATTTAATTAATTAATTATCATACCGAATGTATTAAATTGTTCAACTTTGTTAACAGTTGTTTAAGATATAACCTGGGGTAACATAACCCAAAATAACTTTTCCCTCCAGATTTGAAAATCATCTGTTTTGTCTTGTGATAACTTTGTCGATAAGATTACATTATTATTATGGAGACACAAAATATCTTCTTTCAAAACAGAGAGAATAGATTCCAGACAAAATACTTAGAAGGTGTTTGATAACGTGTTTCTGAATATACACTCTCTTTGCTTAAAAAATATTAGTAGATTACTTTTATATTTCCAGTCAAATATCAGCAAAAAGCTTCAAAGTATGTGAGGTTGAATAAAAAACTGCGTACATTAAGTTCCATGCGATAGAAATGTCCTAATATTAAGATATTATACTGTATATTTACAAAGTTTTTGTAAGATTTTTGACGAACTGTATGGCTCTCTATCATAATACAGCATTTCTATACAACTACCACAAATCATTGGAAATATCGTAGAGACAGGTGTTTTAAATATCGCAGAAGTGCTTTGAATGAAGAACGCTTCTTGCGTTCCCGAGTAAAATATTGAACACTGAAAAAATCGCCAACCGTTTCATGCCAAATAACTTTTTTTACATATTAAAAACCATTTGTTAGGGCTCTCAGTCGAAAACTGAATGATGCAGATAAAAACCTTACTCGACAGACATCTTTATACCTACCATTGTTTCTTCTTTATGGACTTATGAGGTTTCCTCACGAATGAATAAATTTAATATTATATATTTTGTTTCAGTCCGTGATTGAAAATTTACATCACGAATATGATTTATACAAAACCCTCTTAAAATAATATTTGCCGAACTAAGGACCCTTGAAAATAATAAAAAACTTTTTTGTTACCCTTCATAAGTTTCATATTGCTTAGAAACACAATGTACAGTACATATATCATCTAAGTATCGTTATGAAACTGTATTTCCATAGGATGTACATAGGTAATATTATAGGACGGGAATGAACTGTATACTCAAGCTCAACAAAGTATTACTATCCAATAATAATATATTCTCAACAATACTTGTAGATTATATCGCGAGAACTCAACAAGTTGTGAAAAACGTCAATATACTCGTGTTTGTCGTTAGTTCATTGAACAAATATAGGATGTAATATGAGACTTTATATTGAAGATACATATTAGCATTTGTGTCGAGCTTTCTCGAGCTTTCTTTCATAAAACTTTATGTTTTTAATAAGTCTATCTTAAAGGAAAATAATTATTTTAATTACAACCACCACTTTTATTTGATGTCCCATTACAATATCAACGTGAATGCTAACTTGTATTAAGAATGGAGAGAATATTCTGTTCCAAATACGATATTTTTTTTTTTTTAAAAGATATATCTGGGTTTTTGTTATAAACCCAAATACAACCTTATACACCTTTCACAGTAAGCTAAAAGCTTGTGTCGTGAAAGGGGAGTTTGCCGGCACCTGGGATCGAACCCCGGGCCCCTTGTTCACAAGGCCGAGACTCTACCTCCAGGTTACCGACGAACGAACATAAAGTAAAATGATAAAAAAAAACTTAGCATAAGTAGGAAGAATCACTTCATAGTGCTAATCTTGCCACTGCATATCAGTATAGTATTTTGTAATTTCATTCATTTCTTTGTAATCTAGATCATGAAATTGAAAAAATAAATATCAAAATTTACTTATTTTTAATATAGGTACTGCTCTTTTGTTCTTCTCTTTCATGAGACAATTGAAGCAACCTGTAATATGAAACTATTAAAATAATAATATATCACTCCTGATGAAAAACTGTTACAGAATTTAATTTAACCTTTTGTGTTGTGATGAAAATAGAATATTTACTTGTTCATGTATGATATGTAAACATTTTATTGTATACAGTCCGTCTAGCCGTAGTGAAAGCATTAACATTTCTCAATACAGAAAATGATTGAAAATCATTCCATGTAAATCCATCACTGTTTATCTTTCAATAGATTTTTCACTGCGTACGAGTATACCAAAGACATTTCAAAATTTTTTCAAATATTGTACAAAAAACAATTTGTTGGCCATTCGCCTTTTGTAACCAATGGGATATTTAAATAGATTGCTCGTAAGTTTGGGATGATAACAATCCATCACCGGTTTTACAAGCAATTTGAGTGCGATCCTTCTAAGTAACCCTTCAGACAGTTGAATGACTGGTCAACTGGAGACGGGACAATTCATTAATCAAAAACGTCTTGAAATTTTTTTCAATTTATTATTTCACAACTCTTTTATAAGTATATTAATCCATTCGTTTTTCGGGGATATTTATCGAATCAATTTAATCATTGAAAAGTTACTTGAGAAGTTTTATTATATTCTCAAGATTTTTTCTATCTGTTATCGTTTAAGAATACAATTCTTATACGAATGTTAAAGCTTAACGGTTTTAAAGTTGAAATAATTCCTATTTAGTAAATTGATTGATATTTCCTTTATTATTCAATACTTTTTTTCAAGAATATCTCCATAAAATATTTTTGCTTTATTTTTATTTTGTCTGATTTTTGTGTGCTAGAGTTAAAGACATCTTTAGATTGGTTTTTCAATACTCTCGACCCTCTGCTGTAAATTATTAGTCTCATTTGATTTTATTCAAAAGTTTTTAACATGTTACCTAAACCTGATGTTTTACAGATAATATTTTCAAAAAACAATTGGTTCATTTTTTATCTACCGATGCACCTATTCAGTGATGAGGTTTGCCACCCATCCTGAATGTCTTATTTTTTGTTGACACGGAGAGGGCAGCTTGCTTGTATATTACACGCAGCGGGTCTGCTGCCTACCCCACTTATGGAATAAGTCATTAATGAAAAAGCGTGGAGAGAAGAATTCACATATAGAATATAGACCATACTTTTTTCAAACATGGATTAAATAGTCAGTTTAGAATTATTAATAAGATCACATCGCCCTTATTTAATTGGGATAAAGCGATGAATTATATTCAACATTAAGTTAATTAATTACTTGTTGCGCCCTCTCGGTAGCTAGTCGGCACTTAATATAATAGTTAATCTTAAGCTTTTTACTATGTCCAATTTCTCGGAATCCATTTATAGGCAAAAAAATATTTCATAATTAATACATGATGTAATTAATTAAAATGATATTTTCATCTTTATTTAAACTAATATCTGCCAACGCGCGTTATATTATTAAAAAATATATTTGTTTACATTTGACCTACAAAAAGTAGATTCGAATTTCGTATCATATATAACATAACATAACATAACATAACATGTATAGACATTTCACACAGACCGAGCTAGTCCCAAACTAAGATTGTTGTGTTATGATATAATTGTGTTATGACTCCGCAAGGACCACGGCAAAGAATAGACCCCCCACACTTTTCTGTAGGTAAGTTTTCCTGCGTTTTGCAAAAGTTAGGTATTCGTGAAATATCACAAATAAAGGTATGCCACTAAATAAACTATTACCCTCCTTTACACGAGACTTGTCTCTATAAGGAGGATGTTTAGATTTAAGTTTTATCAAATAGTCTATGTATTGTAATGTCTGTATAATTATTGTTAAATAAAATAAATAAATAAAAATAAAACAAATGTATAAATTTTGAAATTTAGTTAATAAAAAATAAAAAAATGAAACACTGTATAACTTTCACTAATTAATATATTGCTTAGAAGCTTTTCGAACCTTCGTCCATCCTCAGTAATAAATATCTTGTAATAATTTTTTTTTTTTAAATATATCTGGGTTTTTGTTATAAACCCAAATACAACCTTATACACTTTTCACAGTAAGCTTAAAGCTTGTGTTGTGAAAGGGGTGATTGCCGGCACCTGGGATCGAACCACGGACCTCATGTGCACGAGACTCTACCTCCAGGCTACCGACGAACTAATTATAAGATATTTATTAATTTTTTTTATACGCGGCGGCAGAATTGCCATCCACACTTCTCAGCATTATACAACCAGATAAGTCTCCATATGATCAGTCATGGTCACACAAAAACTTAACAGTCTAATGCCGGGAAAAATTCACCTATCCAGATATACAGGATATCAAAGGATTAGGCTCAGAACGCGGGTTCAAAATACCAGCATTGTGCCTGAAATATCTGTGTTCAAAAACTTTTTTACAATATTACAAGTGTTTATTTTAATAGATTTTTGAATTTTAATGTACAAATTAACCGGTAAATCTAATTTTTGTAAATTATTTATTAAAGATTTCGGAGTTACCCCTGTAGCTGACATGACTAAAGGTATTATTATAAACGGACCTAGAATAATTATAAGATATTTATTAGTTATAAGATATTTATTACTGACGATGGACGTAGGTCCGAAAAGCTTCTAAGCAATATAATAATAATAAGAACACTTTATTGATCAGACAAAAAAATCATGAGCAATTGGCGAGCTTCCTCCAGGCAATATCTTCCAGCCTACCAATATATTAATTAGTGAAAGTTATACAGTGTTTCATTTTTTACTACCTAAATTTAAAAATGAATTTTCATAGTGGATGTTAGATATATTATCAATATCTAATATTTTTTTGTGTGTGTATCACTGGTGTTTATTGTATGTGTGCAATCTTCTTTGCATATCCTTCCCCCACTCCCTTCCTTATACCCCAGTGTGCTCACATAATTGTTACAAAAAACTCTCTCTTCTGCTGAAAACTTTGGTGATGTGCACACGCATATATATCAGTCATATATCAAACAGTTTCAATAGTGTAATTAAGTGATTGTGTTTAATTAAAGTAATTCAGTGATAATAAAAATCAATTAGTGATATTAAAACAAACAATTATATAAGGTGTTTAAGTGCAATACAAGAAAAAAAATAGAAATTTGGGGTGAGTTACAGCTTCCTATACAGTCCTAATTTCAGTAGTGATATTTAGCCTTTTAACAGGAAAATATTCTACATCCCTTTTGGTCCTTCGAGCCGGATACAGTTATCCTTTTTTCTATTTTATTTCAAAGCGATTTGCACATTTAGTATTCATTCAGTGATACATACTTCATACATAGGTAAATAGTAGATTCATATTTCAATTGCAACAAAGTATTGTGGGTAGCATTTTTTTTCACATTGATTTTGATTACTGTTCAACTGAAAACCATAGATAGTGCATAGTTGGCAATCAGCTGCAATTCAAGACGGCAGCCATCTTAGTTGTTTACATTTTTAAACGTCACTTTGACATAACTTTGTTTATTATTGTATTACTCAGTCAAACTTCAAAATGTCAGCTGAAATCAAATTTAATTTATCAAAGATGTCTCTTGATAAATTGTGCGAAATATCTGCTAGTATTAATGAAGCAAATTATAATGATCCAACAATAAAGACGGCTTTTTTAACACGTTACGAAGATCTTGAGAAAAATTATGAGGAATTTCTTAAGTGTTATATTTCAGTTGAAGCTGCAAAAAAGGCAGGTTTTGATAAAGAAATGCATATGGCTATTTATCAGGATTATGAAGAAAAGATTTATTCTACAAAATCTGTTTATAATAGATACTACAAACAAAATTTAGAACAGAAAGTCGATACTGATATAAAACCAGAAATGAATTCGCATAATAGATTTCATATTCCGAACATTCAAATTCCTAGTTTTTCGGGTAAAATTACAGAGTATATCAACTTTAGAAACATTTTTAGAAGTCTCATTCATGATGATCCTACATTAAAGCCTATTCAAAAAATGCATTATTTAATGAGCTGTCTCAAAGAGGATGCTTTACAATTGATAAGACATTTGACATTGTGTGATGAGAATTATTCAGTAGCATTCAGTATCTTGGAGAATAGATATTATAATACACGTATCATTTCTGAAAAGCATTTGGACGCATTATTATCAGTACAACTTAATGCTAAAACTACATTACGTAATTTTCTAGACATTATCAATCAGAATGTTTTAGCATTGAAATCAATGAAGTTTAATTTTAGTGGAGAATCATTCATTTTACTACATTTAACATTGAAGAAGTTACCCATAGAATTGCGTAATAAATTTGAATTACAATATTCAAATGATGAAATGCCTACATTTTCTCAATTGGTAGATTTTTTAGAAAAACATTGCAAAGCAAACGAGGCATGCAGTTATCAACCCAGGGAGCGTAATACATTTACGAAACATCAAGTATCAGTTGTATCGAAGACACACACCAAATGTATTTGTTGCAACGGAGAGCATTATGTGTTTGCATGTTCCACATTCAGGAATATGGACGTACATGAGAGAAATAAATTAATTAAGAAATCTAATCTTTGTTGGAACTGCTTACATCCACACAGGGTGCAACAATGCACATCTAACAAGAGATGTAAAGTGTGCAGTGGGAAGCACAATAGCCTATTACACGTAGATAGAGTACATGCAAGCAGCATTGATACTTCTTCTTCTTCTCCACATAGAGAACCTGAAACTCATACAGTGACAGGTACATGTTTACAAACATCATTACAATCAACAGTCAAATTATGCAACGTCATTGTAGGTACAACCATGTTACATATTAGAGATGAACAAGGCCATTTTCATGAAATTCGGGGTTTAGTGGATCCAGGTAGTACATGTTCCATTATCTCAGAAGCGTGTGTGCAACGATTCAAATTAAAGAGAGAACGAGCAGCAATATCAATTACGGGAGTAGGTGGAGAAAATTCTCAGTATATTAATTATCAAATCAGGTGTACAATCAAACCTGTTCACAGTCAAGAACCACAACTTGATATTATTACATGCAGTATGAAGAGGATTACAAAGGATTTGCCATTGCAAAATATTAGTTTAGATGTTTACAATAAATTTACTGGTCTCAATCTTGCAGACAAAGATTTTCATATCTCACGTCCTATAGACATATTATTAGGAGGAGATATTTTCAATGAGATTATGAATGGAGAAAAAATTACATTGGACTCCACATTACCATCAGCTTATTCTACAATATTTGGTTGGGTAATTATAGGGAAGCTACCTAACGATATTTCAAAAGACAATATTCAAGTAACACATTCAGTTACATTGGATACTCTGATTCAAAACTTCTGGGAACTGGAGCAGGTTCCAGACATCACAGCAGTTAGTCCAGAAGATGAGAAGTGTGAAGAACATTTTTCAAGATCAATATCAAGAACAAAGGAGGGTCGATTCGTGGCGCGACTACCCTTTAGGGATATTACTCCGGAACTAGGAGAAACGAAAAATCTTGCTCTTAAAAGATTTTATTCATTGGAATATCGTCTTGAGAAGGATTCGGCTCTCAAAGTAGAATATACACAAGTTATAAATGAATATTTAAAGTTAAACCACATGGAAAAAGCCAACATATCTGAAATCAAATATTTTCTGCCTCACCACTGTGTTGTGAAAAACACACTTTCAACAACGCGTGTTCGAGTCGTTTTTGATGCGTCTATGAGGAGTAGTAACGGATATTCTTTAAATGACGTTATCATGGCAGGGCCGAAACTTCAAAAGAATATAGCAGATGTTCTACTAAGATTTCGTCAACACCAGGTAGCATTTATATGCGACGCACGTATGATGTTTAGGCAAATATGCATGCATCCTGATGATCGGAATTATCATGGAATTTTCTGGAGAGATTCACCAGACAAACCATTACAAGTTTTTAGACTTACAACAGTTACATTTGGTATCACTTCATCACCTTACCTAGCCAATAGGTGTTTATTACAGTTAGCAAGAGAAGGACAAACTTCACATCCCAATGCTAGTAGGATCATTCAAAATCAAATATACGTGGATGATTTTATCTGCGGAGCTGACAACCTTCAACAGGCCCTTGAATACAAAACAGAATTAATAGATCTCCTAGCAAAAGCCGGCTTCGAACTACGCAAGTTCGCTAGCAACAGCAAGGAGTTTCTGTACGATATACCTAGTGAATGCTGTCAAGAAATTCAATCCTTTGATTCAGAATGTGATATAGGTATTAAAGTATTAGGTATTCAGTGGATTCCATCAGGTGATTACTTTAAGTATAATGTGAATATACAAAACACGGCCATAACAAAACGAGCAATTTTATCAAACATAGCAAGGCTTTACGACCCTTGCGGATGGTTGACACCTGTCACATTTTACGCAAAATCTATACTCCAAGAGATTTGGCTCTTAAAAATAGGTTGGGATGACATAATCTCCAATCATATTTCAGACAAATGGAAGCAGTTCATCTTTCAATTAGGTGAAATACAAAACATTAAAATCTACAGATGTGTAGTTTCATTGGAAAAGAATGTAGATTATCAACTGCATGGTTTTTCAGATGCATCTGAGAAGGGTTTCGCAATAGCAATATATCTACGTTCAGAAGATCAGCAAGGAAACATAGATGTTAATTTATTAATGGGAAAGTCAAAGTTAGCACCTGTTAAACAAAAATTATCTATTCCAAGAATGGAACTCTGCGGTGTTCACTTACTTTCAAAATCATTGAGTTATATTCAAAATATTTTTGAATTTATTCATATTTCATCTGTATATGCGTGGTGTGATTCAAAAGTCGCACTTTCGTGGTTACGTACACCTCTTCACAAATTGAAATCATTTGAAGCCAACAGAGTATCACAAATTCATTCTATGTGTGATATAAACATATGGAGATATATACCATCGTCTTCTAATCCGTCAGATTGTGCGTCACGCGGCTTATCACCAAGTCACTTGATAAATCACAAACTTTGGTGGAAGCCACCAATGTTATTCAAATCTCCTTCTGAATGGCCAATAGAGAATATTACATCTAAACAAATTGTTGAAGACATTGTACCAGATACAGCATTAGTTCACATTGTAGAAAATCATACCAGTTGGGATATTTTGGAGAAGTTTAGTTCGTTTTCTAAACTTGTTAGAATAACAGCCTATTGTATGAGATTTATTCATAACATACGAAACAAAAAGAATAAGCGATCAGGATACATAACTGCCGTTGAATGGAAGGATGCTTTAGTAAAACTCATTAAACATGTACAATCAGTAGAATTTTCGAAGGATATCAAGTTAATAAAGCGTAATATGAGTCATCGTACTACATTTTGTAAGTTAAGACCATTTCTTGATTCAAGTGGTATCATACGAATAGATGGAAGATTACATAAATCTACTTTATCATACGAGGCAAAACATCCAATCGTCTTACCAAAATCTCATAATTTCACCTTGTTAATTGTTAAATATTATCACACTCTATTTTTACATGCAGGTCCATCATTAACATTGTCTAACATACGACAGAGATATTGGATTATTTCTGGACGAAGCATAGTTCGTCGAGTTATTCATCAGTGCATTAGATGTTTTCGCACGAAACCTAAGAATATAGAACCCTTGATGGCAACGTTGCCGCAAGTCAGAGTAAGTCAAGCAAGAATATTTTTAAAAACTGGATGTGATCTAGCTGGACCTTACTTCATCAAATCTTCTACATTACGTAATTCAAAAATACAGAAAGCGTACATATGTTTGTTTATTTGTATGGTTACAAAAGCCGTACATATTGAAATTGTTTCAGATTTATCTTCTTCAGCATTCTTAGCAGCATTAGATAGATTCATATCTAGGAGAGGACTGTGTTCAGACTTTTATTCTGATGGGGGCATGAATTTCGTAGGATTAAAAAATCATTTAAAGGAAGTTAACAAATTCTTACAAGATAATTCAACAGTAGAGAATATATCAGAATACTTAACAGAAAGACAAATAACATTCCATAGGAATCCAGCTGCAGCTCCCCACATGGGAGGACTGTGGGAACGGGCGATTTCGTCCATCAAATCTCACATGAAAAGGGTTGTTGGAGAGACAACGTTAACATTCGAGGAACTCTACACTTTAGCAACTAAGGTAGAAGCAGTTCTAAATTCAAGACCCATCTGTAACGTATCAGATAATCCCGAAGACTTGGATGTCCTAACACCAGGGCATTTCATTATAGGAGAACCTTTGTTAAACATTCCTGAAAAATGTGTAGAAAATACTAAGACTAATTTATTGGGAAGATGGGAATTGATAAAAAAATTCAGTCAGCAAATTTGGAGACGCTGGCATATTGAATATTTACATACTCTACATCAACGAGCAAAATGGACAGCTGATCGTATCAACGTTAAGTTAAACAACTTAGTTTTAATAAAAGATGATAATTTGCCTCCTTTACAATGGAAGTTGGCAAGAATTATAAAATTACATCCAGGAGACGACGGAGTAATTAGAGTAGTGGAGCTTCAAACAGCAAAGGGCTTCATAACAAGACCAATCGTAAAGGTCTGTCCACTACCAATAGAGTAATAAAGTTTACATTTAGGTATAGGATAAGTTATCAACGTAGGCTAATTTTATATATACATTTATAAGTTGTCGGATACACATGTATCTTCCGTTTAAATTAGTTCATGTACATTATGTAGGTCTGATTGAGTAAGCATACATTAGGAATTGAATTGAATCTTAAGGTTATGGTTTTCAACCATTGAAACAGTTACAATCATTTTGATGAGATTTTCATTCACATATTCCTACTTTTCGGGGTGGTGAGGATGTTAGATATATTATCAATATCTAATATTTTTTTGTGTGTGTATCACTGGTGTTTATTGTATGTGTGCAATCTTCTTTGCATATCCTTCCCCCACTCCCTTCCTTATACCCCAGTGTGCTCACATAATTGTTACAAAAAACTCTCTCTTCTGCTGAAAACTTTGGTGATGTGCACACGCATATATATCAGTCATATATCAAACAGTTTCAATAGTGTAATTAAGTGATTGTGTTTAATTAAAGTAATTCAGTGATAATAAAAATCAATTAGTGATATTAAAACAAACAATTATATAAGGTGTTTAAGTGCAATACAAGAAAAAAAATAGAAATTTGGGGTGAGTTACAGCTTCCTATACAGTCCTAATTTCAGTAGTGATATTTAGCCTTTTAACAGGAAAATATTCTACAGTGTTTCCTCTTCGAAAATATAAATTTTGATTAATAATTAGGTTATATTTGTTGTTTTTGCATCATTAGTATAATTATTTTATCTCTTAGAACTTGTGTAAAAAGCTCTAAGCCGTTCTAGAAATTAAAAAAAATTATATTTTATTGACACCTCTCTGTGTTTGTTTATTAAATGCGGCACTATTTGAATATTTATTAAATGCTGCTAGTTTGCTGGATACCATATGCCGTCATGATATAATAGTATCTTTCAAAATGATTCTACCCACTGTCGACCTACTCCACCTTCACGACACCAGTTTATTACTTACTGTGTACCAGTATATTATTTATCTGGGGCGTATTTGGGTTTATATCATTTTATTTAAAATCTAGATTTTTTTTATATTCTGTTACGTTTTCATTGGCATAAGATCATTGTAAATACAAAAAATACAAAAATATTCTAGTAGGTAATTATATATATACAGAAGCTCTTGAAAGCCGGCTCGCGTCCAATAAAATGTCACTGTGGATATACTATAAATAAGCGTTTTATTTATAATTTATTCAACATGAATTTCCACCAAGTACCGCCGGTTGAAAATATCAACTGTATATTTATACGTTAATCGTAGTTTTGTCATTTTACTGAATTATTCACACATCGCGAGTGAAGATACTAAGAATATTGTACATAGTGAAGATACAGATACTTCATCCGCACAAACTTAACAAAGCTCAAAAGGCACTTCATCCGCACAAATTTATTACTCTAAAACTTCGCTTTATTAGGAAACAGGAGAATTATGTTGAAGCTTGCGAATTGGCTAAGACTCATTTAAGAACACTTTGCCCATGGTACGTTCACCGATTCCATCAATTTCTGTTTTAAAATATTATGTTTGACATTTATGAGAATCATTCATTATTTTCTTACTTACCTACTTACTTCCGATGACCGAAAAGCCCTTGTTGGGCCTTTGCCTCTAAAACAAAAGATCTCTAAGCCTTTCTATATTGAGCAATGGTTTGTTAGTCGTCTTTAGCATTTAGCTCCTCTAGATCTCGGTTGATGTTATCTAACAATCTTTGTCTTGGTCTGCCTAACGGTCTTCTGCCCTCGAGTAAACCCAGCAGAATACGATAAAATTATAAATAGTCGCCCTTTCTTCTCAATCCGTGCATTATTTTCACGAAAGATTTTATTACCATAATAAAAATGGTTGATCGCTATTGAAAATATTTACTAAATTTATTGAGTCTATGTCATCTACATACCTATTGGAAATTACCTGTTGTTTATCTGTTGATAAACTTCATGCCATCACGTCATGTCCAACAATGTGAGTAACCAGTAGAATAACCATGCATAATAAACATACCAAACGTCTTCTCTTTGATGGATGGTACATTTCATCACTGAATTGAAAATATGAAATGCTTATTAGAAACATTTCACGAATATATGCCTATCACAGAACATTCTCCGAGTTACAAAAAATTATCACGAAAAAACATTTTTATATCTTCAGACAGTTTCGACGACGTAAACAAGAAAATGTTTAGAATGTTTAAAATAATTGTGTTGTTTTCAAAGAAGATTACACTTAAAATAAACATGCGAGTACAAAATAACACAAATGCCTATTTTTGACACAATAGGAGTCTTATAAAGGAAGCTTTTCTCTTGAAAGGATATAATTTTTTACACTCTTTGATTTTTTTTAAATAACTTCAATGTTTTATGACTTATGTCACACTGCTCTTTTAGCCTTTTGTTCAAAATGTTTTGAATCCATTGAATTACAGATTTATTTTAATCTAATTTTTGTAGTAAGATTAATAAAACGACGTGTTATTGAGTGAACATGCGTTGGTAAATTCAGAAGATACTCCATAATTTATTCATTCCTATTGTTAGAACCTTTCAGTTAGTACAGGCAGGCTTTGACTTTGAGATGGCAAAGATTATCAATTCTTAATTTCATATTTCATTATTCATAAAGATCACTTTGAGAAATTCTCTCTCTAAATCTTTAGATCTATTTTCCAAAGTACCAATTTTAAATTTTTAAATCAACATCGCAATTTGTGTATCGCGAAACGGTTACGTTCAAATTAAATTACCTTTCATAGAACCTTCAGTATCATGTTAATATTTGTACCTATGCGTAGGTATGTACATATTTTTATTAATTCTGATATTGAGCGAAAATACACTCCTCATGCACGCTCTTATACATCAATAATATTCGTTAGTATTGGTACCAATGTTAATATTTTTCTTTTTCATACTTTACATTATAAGTGGACATGTGAAAGAATGAATGAGGACAGAATGACTAAGAAAATATATTCTGTTGAGAGGAATATTGCATGGAGACGTGGATATCCGAGGATGATCAATTGGAAAGATCATTTGAATCAAATCCTACAGGACTGTCACGTGTTGAGCACTTTGAACAGGAGAGCATGCATGATGAATTGTATGACAGTGACGGAAGCGAAAGATGTATGCAAGGATAGAAGGAAGTGGCGCTCGAACCTTTCTGCCTACCCCGCGAGGAAAGCGGCTTGATGGTATGTATGAATATAATATATGTCCGTTTTATAAAATCTAGTTTTTTTGCCTCAAGCAACTAAAATATCCGAATGTCCTATAAAAGGTAACATCTAAAGTTCAGCCATGATGCATGGAACCCATCCTGAATGCCTGTTTTTTTTATTGACATGGAAAGGTTTATTACATGCAGTAAGTCCACTCACTGGAAAAAGATTACTCTTTAACAAAATTTATTAAAGTATTTTGTGACGACAAACTCAATCACAGGCTTAGAAAAGGCTTGGTAAAATATATGATATAGTCAGTATTTTTGTATGGCGTTGAAACATGGACCCTTAAAATGAGTAGCATGAACCTGCTAGGGGCAATAAAGATAAATCGAAGAATGCTTCGGACACCCTAGACCGATATGGTGAGCAATGCAAGGGATTTCAAATGAATAAGATTGTCAAATATCGAAATCTGGAAAGTGTCAGAGGAGAAAGTTTCTCCAACTGAACATCAAAGGTAGATCGGAATTCGAAAAGGTGATTGAAAAAGGTAGATCTCTTGGCTCTATAATAAACACGAATGGAAAGAAATGCAGAGCGTCGAGGAACTATTTCTGACTGTCTTAGATAAGGATACATTCTCACATGTGATAGTCAACGTCGGGGGTTTCGACACGACACATGAAGAAAAAGATAATATATGTAAATCGAGAGAAAATTAGAAAATGCTTTTATTCTACATCAAGTAAATTACTGCGAATGAAATTCTTAACCTTGAAATAGAGACGATTCATTAGGCACGTGTCATTTCAAATAAGTTTCTGGACCTAATGACTTAGAAGCGGCGACCAACACAAATATTTGTTTTCATAATTGAATTCACTAAGCTAAACGTGATTGCAAGTACAACCTACGAATAAACCTTTATATTACAAAACTCACTAAATAGAACACTTGTGCTTCTCAAAATTTACCTACTAAATAGAACTTTTTTTTTATTTCCATCACAATATCTCCCACAAGTCGTATTGCCAGAATACTAACTGAACTTAATAAACATGCGATTCGTACTCTTTACCCCAGTAAAAAAAAGACATTAAGAATGGACAATTTTCTTCAACGCTGAATAAAAGAAGAACAAGGTATCGACTACGTCACTTGTGGGAAGTGTCATGAACCATGATGTAATAGATAAAAGGATAAATAAGGAGACCCACACACCACCCGGATAAAATATATACTACCTGCAAGTTACGTCAAAGTTTATTGGTTCGAATAAATCATTGTTGGATTAACAACTCGATGATGCGAGTCTGACAAGTGTTCTTAAAATTAATACAGTGTAAAACTAGGTTACTCTCTAGCAAAATAATAATAGTCTTTATCCACGGTAGCTGAGATATTGTATAGGATATTTTCTACATGGGTAAGTTAGCAAATGGAACTGAACGATAAAACGCTTAAAATTCTTTTCACACGATCTAAACTTACTATAAAATATTCTAAGGACGTCTCTATACTAAAAACTTTGTGCGAAATTTTGTCATATTTTCAAAACAGAGAAAATATTAACATTAAAAAAATCTTCTGTCATATCACACACTAGATTATTTATTTTCCATGAGTGTTTCTAAGAACTAGAGTGAATTTTCCTCAGTACACAACAAACATACGTACGAGTATGATTTCATATAAAGGTAGAAGCCATTTACGTTAAATATATTTAATGTTATGGCATAAGAGATCTCCAGGATAGTCAGACCTCAAAAGACATATTTAGTTACCTACATATATCTATCCCATATGTTCATAACAAAGCAATAGTTAGATTAATTTTAAAATACTATAGTTAACATCGAGGTGGCTTCTCATTTCGTGTTTTGATCGTCTGCAAAGAATTAATTCTTCAGGGAGCCGTGGCCAGAAGCTTGAATAAATTTGTTTGCCGTTTATTATCTCCCTTGTAAGGCGAAAACTTAATTAGTCTCTCACTTAATTCAATCATGAATTTATACAAATAGGTTTGATATAACTTGTATAAGATAACTTAGTCGGTAATTTATATTCATGAAAGGTATAAAGCACAATATTTTGAACGTTAATTACAAAGATAATGGTATACCTTTGATATTTTTAATAATTTTATACACTTTGAGATGTTGAACAGGTAGTCTTCAAGACGTTTTTATATATCTCGAATAAACGAGGGGTATTAAGGAATATATTCGAAGCTCTTATTTCTTTTAATATCTTTACTTTTTAAGTTTTTATTTTTATTTATTAAGCATAAAAATATAATAACCTTAAACATAATCTTATTACAATATTAAATAATAATGCTCATGTATTTTACTGTTTAACCCTCCTTAAAAAGTAAACTTGTGCACAACTCCTTTACATGTAAAGGAGGGGAGCAGATTATATTGTATAAACCATTAAATAATTATACATAAGCATGACTGTTAAATCACAGAATCAAAAATTTCACTTTTTTACAAAAAAGGTTAAAAATTATTGAGACATTGCAAGTGATTGAATAACAATATCAATTTGTCATTTTATATCTTTACACGAGAATTTACCTATGAATTTAATAAAACACCTATTCTGTTTTTTTGAGGTGAAAAAATCTAATTTCAATAAATAATTTAAGTAATTTTATAAATAAAACAATCTACAAAAAGATAGAATAGAACCTTCTAACGTTGCTTTTATTGTCAATATTAATAAATAGGCATAAAGCTCGAAACGGAACCTTTTCAAGTTGCATTGATTGGCAATAATATTTTTAGCTATAAATTAAGCTCGTGATCAGATCAGCTGTGACTTAACATCTATCTATACTATCAAAGTATAAGTGAGAAAGACATTAAACTAAATGCATGTTATAAAACTTCAAGCCGTCCTCTCGGTGCACTAAAAATGAGACATTCAAAATAGGTGACATACATAATTGAAAATTTTTAGATAGATATTAAATATCTTGTACGTGATGTTATACGAAAACTTGCCGTCTTTTACAGAACACTCGAAAACTTAGAAAGTAAAAAGTTGGAGACTTATTTTGCCATGGACTCCAAAGACTTAAAATTTTACCTGTCAAGATACCTAGAATATTCATCTTCATCGTTAATATCCGGAGTGTTCGCGGAAATTGCATTGTTTGAGCCTACGCTATATTTACGAAATAATATTTTTGATATTAACAAGGCGTTTAACCTTCAGTTGTAAAAAAAATCCTTTGATCATTTCATATTTCATTATTCAAAAGGATCACACTGAGAAATTCTCTCTCTAAATCTTTAGATCTTTTTTACAAAGTATCAATTTTTAATTTCTAAATCGACATCGTAATATGTGTACCGTGAAACGGTAATATAAAAATCAAATTACCTTTCATAGAACCTTCAGTATCATGTAAATATTTGAGATAATTTCTGTAAGGTTAGGTATATATATTTATTGACTCTGATATTATAATGTAACTTCTATGAATATTTATCCTATATGTTACTTCTTATACTATTCACTGTGTCGGTGTTAAGGTAGCAGAATTCAATGTTTTATTTATTTCGTTTACTTCTTATCAATCAATCATCGCCCTCAACGCTCCTTTCGGGAGCACAGGGCAGAAACCAGCCTCCTCCATTCAGAGCGTCTCTGCGCCAATTGCGTCACCTCTTTCCACAACATTCGCTCTGATGTCGTTGTCATAGGAACGGTGTATTGTGAAAGAGGGACGCCCGGGCCGACAGAACAGTGCTCTTTTTGGCCAACTTCTTCTCCCCAAAGCACGAGCTACGCTCAATTTTGGGGAGTAATTGTATTAGGAAAATAAATGTATTGTGTTATTGTTCGATTATTGTAAAATGATATTGTGTTTAATAAACTGTTATTATTATTATTAACTATCATTGGGCATTCTCAAAACAAGTCCAAGTCAGGACCATCGTCTGTCCTGTATTACGGAGATTACAGGTCTCTGCTGGGTGCGCCGGCGCACAGTATCATTTGTAATATGTTCATACCATTTGACATCCAACATCCTTCTAAGACACTTGTTTTCAAAGCTTAGTATCTTCCGCTCTTGAGCCTTGGTTAAGTGCCAATACTCACAGCCATATAGAAGGATTGGGATGATGCACGCATTGAACAAGCGACATTTTGTCCTGATGCTGAGTCCAGACGCCTTCCAAGTTTTGTTCATGTTATTGAAAGCCCCGTTAGCAGCTCTTATACGGATTGGTAATTGAATGAATGAATGAATGAATGAATGAATGAATATTTATTTTCCAGGAAAAAATAACAATAAAATAATGAAGTACATACTACGTTATAAAATAAAGTATAAGTAATCTGTATGGATATTATTAATCAATTAAATACACAATATACCTATATACATTAGAAGAATTCCGACCGAAGATCACCCTCTGGCGTTATGGTTTCTCCCAGGTACCTGAATTTGCTAACCTGAGATATTTGGGAAGTACCAACCATTAGTTATTTCTTATACACCAATAATATTCGTAATTATTGGTACCTTTGTTAATATTATTCTTATTAAGTACGAATTTTGTATTTTTGTCGGTCGTCAAAAAGGTTAAATATAACCTCTGTATGAACTTCAACTTTAAAAGGTTTGCAAATGGCAAAATATGTATGATGATTTAACGTTTTATGTTTAATTGTATGGGTAAACAATTCATAAACTAACATCAAAAAATATGAAGCAATGATTTTTTCTAGATTTTATAGATATATTAATTAATTTTTGATTATATTTTATCATATCATAATCGTATTATATTATTTTACAAAAAATAATCGAGATTTAAATCAAATTTAATTACACCTGCACAGAAATACGGTTGAGTTGAAAATTACAAATATTCTTAATTAGTTCTTGGTTTTTTTTTTTTACAAAATCAACTCCTGGACCGAACGCTAGTGAACATTTCCATTAAAACGATGATATAAAATGTAAATATGAAGATTAATACAATTATTAATAATATTAACCGACTCTCAAGAGCTTTCTCCTTTCAGGCGTCGCGACGCACAGCGCGCGCCATTTTCAATTAGTTATCAGGTGACTTTTATGTGGCAGTTGATATAAATTAGTACCAAATGTTTCATAAGCAAAGTAATTTAAAAAACTCAGCTATTTTAAGCGCTTAGTTATGTATTTTCCTTCATTATTTATTTTCACGGCACCAATTTTACAACATTTTGCACGGCTTATTTGCAAACGAAATAAGCTTCTTACATTCTAAGCAATCATACCAACCACAAAGACGGCTTGGTTAAATGATGCTGAGATGAGATGCTGAGAAATAAAAGCTGGCAAAGATGTCAGGACTAGATTGCGATTTTGTACAAACAATTGTCTTTTTATTCTTCCGAAAATTTGTGAATAGAAACTTTTGCACTTCCCACTGATTATTATTGATTGTTTATGAAGCATCTTATACAATATTTTTGCGCTACATCTCTTATGGGATATCATACAAAACATGACGAAAAGATAACACATAGCGGAATAGAGTGGTTCTCGAGCGATCGCGCTTTCTTACACCTTTTCTTTTAGACTTTCTTGTATTTACAAGTATATTGCTTTCTTGGTCAATTTATTGGCCACAAAAACATGACTAATTAATTACAGTTTTCATTCATCATCCATTAGTCACAGAAACATGAAAAATTTAGTACAATTTTTATTATGCAGTCATAAATCCCATCACGACATTTTTCACAATTAGTATATTAGTCAGCGGACAAAGTGCATGCAATTAACATGCTTGTCATTCTCATTATGCCAATAAGTGTTAAAAAATTTGGAATGGGTGGCAAATCTCAACGATGAATATATTTGTAGATATTATTTTTTATACGCAGCACGCCTCGATACAGGGCAACCGAATGAGGCTGCTGTAACTTAATTGTAGCCATATTGGTGATTATATTGTCTCAGCTTTTGTATGTTTATTATCATTTTTGATTGAATAAAGTCTAATGCCTTATTTCATTAATTGTATCGGCATTAACTTTGTAACACTTCATTTTAAATTATCAAATAAAATAAAATAAATATTTATTATTTTTGTTTTATGTTACTGTTGAGTAAGACTAACGCACGACCGGTTTCGCGGGTATATATTTCGCGGGAGTATAATCAGCACCTGATGATGCGAACTCGAAGTCCGCGAAACCGGTCGTGCGTTAGTCTTACTCAACAGTAACATAAAACAAAAATAATTAATATTTATTTTATTTTATTTGATAATCTTATGCCTAAGTTTAGAACAGTTATCTTAGTCAAATTTATGTAATTATGGTGCGACATTTTCGTCATTTTTTGCAAAAAACTGCGACAAAATATCTATACACAATATATATATATATAATTTTTTTTTATTATTTCATTTATAAATACACAGTATACATTGATATTACAATAACAAAATAATATTACACATAGTAAAATGCTCCCTCTTCTTCTTCTTATTTCATTTTACGGCAATGCACCCGCAATCGAGTGAATTATGAAAATGCTCCCTCCATCAGCAACCAAATGCTTGTGCGGAGGGTCGGAAATATATAACGTTAAATATAAAAATCCTTTGGCAATTTTAAATAGAGTTGGTAATAAAATTTACTCTATTTTAGAAATGTAACTAATTGGAAGCATGTATGTGGTTTAACGAGTATGTTTACAAACTTAACAGGTATTCCGTGGTTTCAATGTTTACTCAACCTGTTTGTTTATTATTACACAAGCAGTTAATCGACAATAAAACCAGTTGATATAAACGGAGATATATTATTTATGAAAAAAAAAACAATCATATAACTCTAACATAGAACCAACGTAAAATTGTGCAAAATCTAATCGATAGGAGTTTGAAAGGTTTGCCGACACTAATTACTTGATTACATTTGGTCACAATGGACAACGTTCGACAACTTCGCCGTTCTCAGTGTCAACATGTTAGGTCCACCAATCGAAAAACATTTGACACAAATTATAGAATTGTTTTTTTTAGCAATCTCCTATTTCAGGTCTTAAATGAATTATGATTTGCCTTCTAAATGGCCCCGAAAATGATCAACACTTTTTTGACTGCTAGTTTGACAAGTCAGCAACAAATGCTGAGAATATTTAGTATTTTTTTTTTTAAATAGGTTGGGGCCCAATTCTCAGATATGACAAAACCGAAGACAATGTTTTATTTTTCTCATCTACGCTTTCTACCTGAACTCAGGAAAAATTCACATTATTTTTCAATTCAATCGCCCTTTGCTGTACATCCAGAGTAAACAGATGCTCTGATTGGAGGAGTTAAAGAAACCAGCTTCCTTTATTCAGAGCGTCTATGCTCTGATATCTTCACTTCATCATGGGAATGATGGATGTCAAAAAATAATCCTTCATATCATCGAAAATCTCACAAACGTGTGTAATATAATATGTAGACAGTTGTTACTGTAAGTACAATTTTTTCTACTAATTTAACTAAATCGTTTAATCATAAAGTAAAAACAGTTGAATTTCTTCTTTCAAGGATTTTCTTGAATTTAATTACATATCTCTATTGCCTTTCTTATCTGGAATTTTTTTCTCGCTTAATATTTTTTGAAGCTGATCTAATTTACAAATATATTTTCAGTTTAAAGTAGGAAGTACGTAATTAAATATTCAATACTTAACGAAATTTCCGTCTACATACTTTGAGAAAAAATCTAGCAATTTTGTTCCAAATATTTTCAGAAACTAAATTGGAATAACGAAATTTATACTTTAATGTAATATTATAAAAGTTATTTAATGTTTTATTGGAAATTTATAGATATTTTTTCATATACCAATATTTAAGTAGGTCAATCTGGCTTCTAAATAGGGTTGTGCATTTTATAATTACTATTAAATTCTAAGACTCACATTTATTATTAATTATTATTGCATCACAAACAATAGTTCATTCGATTTTGTATTGGGACATTACTGACTTTTTCCAGTGGCCAAACAGCTTTTGCAAGCTTTATTTTCCAAGTAATTCATCTCCAAGCCTTATCTTGTGCAGTGATTTGTCAGTTATTTCTAGCATCTGGCTTCTTCAGAATCCGAATGATTTTATGCTTCTGTATTTATTTATGAAAGCTGATATCAATGAATTTCGTCGATGGTCCGGCAAAGAATTGATCCCTCACACTTTTTTGTAAATTTTCGAATATCTTGTAAAAAGGTAAAACATCACGAGTAAGACATTTAACATCTTATTGATTATTCTCACGGAGTGGATAACTAGGATGTTTATTACACGCAGTTAATAAATTGGCATTTGTGGTAAATGATGCGATAATTAACATAGGTAGATAGTTATAAAAAAATATGTTTTTAATTATCTCATTTTCTATATATCAATACTGGCATATAGAATATCACTGAAAACTAATTCTATATTGTCTGAAAAGCTCAAATTATGACGTCATTATACTGCTCATGTTTACTGTATAAAAATCGTTAAATATATATTTTTTATTTTATTACTGACAATTTTATTTTTTTGTAAGATGTATTAATTGTATGTTTTTTTTTAATATTTTTTCACGAAGCACGCCTCGATACAGGGCAACCTAGTGAGATTGCTGCAACTTAATTGTAGCCAATTGGTGATATATTGTTTCAACGTTTGTACATTGATATTGATTGAATAAAGTATTTATTTATTTATAATTTAAATTCTATACAAAAGTACAGTATAAAATCATTTTTGTTTTTTTCTCTATTTTTAAAGTGATTTTTTTTACGATTTCAAAAGGATATTACATTTATTGCTTCGTCGTTAAATTTTACGTCAACTGAGTTTCATGGGTTTTCATGTCATTAGCCACAACTAACATAAAAAGCCGCTCAGCTAAGCGAATGGTGTAAGGCAATCATAAATATGGAGGAGGTACTCGTATGTGTGCGAGTCGCGCAACATTAATCTTGACTTTGTCATAAACTTACGTGATATAAAATAACATTCTGCATTGTATATAAAAAAATAATTTAAGATTTATATAAAAAATTAACTACGTGAAAACATATGCGTAGAATAGATTCATACATAAATATACTTGTTTATTTGTTCATTTCATGATCTTAGGCTTTCACAATAGATGGTAATAGTATGTAGAAGTTTACACCCTGAAGATGTCCGCCTTAGGTGTGGGTGAAACGTTGGGTTATATATTATCCTCAACATCATTCAATCCGGAATAAAACAAACACTTCTACTACTTATTCATTCATTGTACGGCAAGACTGCCTTTTTATTCATACACAAAATTATAGTATGTGAGCTTTATTCATGAATTCATTATTCAACTGTGCGTATTTATCTTCTTCTGACCCATATGGTTCTCTTTTGGACACAAAATAAAAGCCTTATTAATCCAAATATTTCAAACTTTTTATCTAAATTAACTTTGAATAATATATATTTACGCCGTACACTGAATTTTCACTAAAATAAAAGTGTAAAAGATTATGGAAGTTTTAACTTCTCGTTTGGAGTAGAGTTTTCGAGTTTTCTGTAAATAAAAGTTTTGAACATTTTTTTTTAATATGAACAAAAATGATGTTTGACTATACTGCTAGTGTAAAATTGTTAAAAATATATGAGATAAATAATGTCTTAATTTTTGTCGCCACGTAGAGGTCAACTTGCATGTTTATTACATGCAACTCGTATGCTGGCTACCCCACTTGTGGAATATACCGTGATGGTGCAGTAGTAGTAGTAAATAATAAGAATGAAAAAACAAGTAAATTAATACATTACAAAGACTTTAATTTTTTTCCTATAGAAAATATCGTTCAATAATCCTGTTGCGTCGTCTTATAACCATTAAGCCCATATATTTGAATAGACTCTCATATCAAATTGTGTTGTCAAAACATAGTCATTGAAATATTTAGAGATGTGATCATCTATGTCTTTAATGACTTTGGTTTATCTTACATAACTAACTTCTTCTATTATATATCCAAAGTTCTTAAGTCTAATGATATTCGAAGTACACTCTTATTATTCAAGTATTCCCGAACATCCCTTCAATTTAAAATAGTGCCGATTTCCCCTCAAAAGCATCCTGAAACTGAGTATTATCCCATCATCGTTGAGAATAAACTGAAGTTGATTCTATTTACACAATATTAAGTATCATTATGTAAACTTCCTTACGATAATTCTTCATGTAATCAAATATCTTTTTCACTTAGTTTGTTTTTAAGAAATAGAGTTGTTACAAAAGATTAGTAAAAAAAATCTTTTCACTGTAATCTCAAAACTTAACTAACACCTGTATTTGAAAACAGACAAAGAAAACTTTTCTTCTTTACATTGAAATAATAATCACATTATTCAAATCACATAAAATGAAGATTCGACGCAGTTTTTCAAATTCGTACTCATTTACATACATTATGTATGCAAATATATGGATCGTTGAGAAGAATGGTTGGTAAAACGCATCGTGATAGAGTGAAGAATGAGGATATTAGAAGAATGAGCGGATGCAAGAAGACTGTTGTGGACAGAATGCGTGTAAATAAATTGAGATGGTTTGGTCATGTGGAACGAATGAAAGAGGAAAGAATGACAAAGAGGATATACTTATCTGAAAGAAAGGGTGTGAGGAAACGCGGGCGTCCGAGAACCACGTGGCTTGATCACGTGGATCAAATTCTCAAGGACGGCCGCGTGTTGAGTAAGAGGAACCGACGTGCGTGTATGAGGAACTGTATGAATGTGGAGGAAGCGAGGGAAGTGTGTAAAGATAGATCTGTTTGGCGTTCCGTTCTCTCTGCCTACCCCACTTGGGACACGGCGTGAGGGTATAGTATAGATAGTATAGTAGTAATATATGGAACACCATGAAAAAAAGGATATGATACGAATGGTTAATCATCATTCAACTGACAATAAAATTCGTGCAAAAACAAATAACATTATTTTACAGCTTGCTTCACAGTTTAAGCAAAACATCTAAGTACCTTCTATTATTTTTGTTACAATAAGGTATTTTTTACGGTATAGAAGTACAAACTAATTGTTGGTACGAAAATGTATGAACTCGTTTTTGTAATAATGACTTTTATCAGACAAACAATGTAAAACTAATGCTTTCAGCTGCTACATTAACTTTCATATATTGAGACAAGTAAATGCAATGCAAATTTAGTTTGTCATTTCCATTTCTTATTTTCACAGTGACCACCATTTTTACAAACACCATTTCATTTGAGTTCGTCGGTAGCCTGGAGGTAGAGTCTCGGCGTCGTGAACAAGGGGTCCGTGGTTCGATACCAGGTACTGGCAAACTCTTGCAATAGCGATTTGTACAATGAAGTGAAGCAGTAAACCAATAAAGCTTCAGTCGCAGCTGGATGTTTGAAAGGTGTCATATTATGGAGGAACAAACACATGCTAGTAGAGAGTAAAGTCCGAATATACAAAACATGTATCAGGCCAATAATGACTTACGGCGTCGAAACAAGAGCAGACACAGCCTTTACGTGCTATCGCGGGAAAAACTCCCAGAGATAGTATTAGAAATACTGAGATTAGAAGGATATGCGACACGGAGGACATAGTGAGATGGAGTAGGAAGAGGAGACGATTCTGGAGAGACCATATAGACAGGATGGCTGAAAACAGGATCGCCCACATTGCTGCAAAAAAGACACCTTCTGGCTCACGTTTGCGAGGAAGAACACCAAAGAGATGGAAAGATAGCTGGTCCTCAGGGTCACAAGAGGGAATCACTTCCGAACCAACAGATCGATGATCTATCACACGAGGAAGAAGAAAAAAATAATTTAACATGATTTTTTTTTAAATGTTGAATAAATTTCAACGCAGATTTAATAATTTGTTTTTTATCTTCTTCTACAATGTTTAATTTTTGCATAAAAATAATCTGTTAATAATCTAAAATTTCTCAAATCAAGCTAGGTATGTTTCTTTATATTATTGGTACAACTTTTTTGCTCTCTATCAGGATGCAGTAATGTGTTGTTATATTGTTACCAATTTGATGAGCATTCTCTGAGCAATGTCGGATTCGAAATAATCAAAGCGATAACAATATGACACTTTGAAGATCTTCCTGGAATTTTGTAATCCTTAAATTGTCCTTGAACACCTACTACAGTATATCGAGATAAATAACACCCACTCCGTAATTTATTCTATTTATCAAGAAACTCTTGGAAAGTAACTTAAATACTTCATAGCTCTTTGTGCGTGCTACTGAATATAGAATTGCGCCACAAATTTTCATATACCTCTAACTGTTTGAACCTTCTGCAACCAATCTTTTATTTAAAACTAGCAATACCTCTACTCTTCAACCTCTTATACGGATTAATAATATTGAATGAACACAAATATCAAATTATCAGTCAAAATGAATAATTGTTTTGATTGGAATCCGAATTATAACATTAAACAATCATACTTAATATTCATTTTATTTGGTAATTTAAAATGAAGTATCACAAAGTTAATGGCGATATTATAATCAATGAAACAATTAATTTCAAAACTTATTTATGACGTTCCATACAACCCCGAAAAAATACAATTAAAAATATTGGACCAATATCTTTTTGGTGATATTTTACAATTGCTAGCCTCTTACAGAAAACTTGAAAAATACAGAGACGAACAAGACGACACCCATTTTGGGTAATCTATGGATTTTATGTAAAATTCTTTGATTTTGTTTGCGTTTTTATGGCATTTTACAAAACAAATACCTATTACCAATCTACGAGTGTTAAATTAAAACTCAGTTGAACCAAAATCAATATTGTCCAAGCCTTTGATAATGAATTTAATATACTTTCATATAACGCAATATCCGATTCTTATACTGACAATTCTAATAATACAATATTGATTAATATATCATTTATTTGGACAGCTCTGTCTCTACACAGCACCGTATAATAAATTATTTATGTCCATCCTTCTGACAATATTGACAATAATCCACGTATAGTAGGTACACTAAATTCACATACAATTTCAATAAATCTTAATATATATCTACCATACCGCCTTGTCAAAATTATAATAAATTAAATTTGAGCAATAGGATGAATATCAATATTGAAATTGAAGGGATTTAGGATAGGTACAATATTGATAAGTTGTATATTTTAAACTTGTTATCATCCGTAAATACACGCCATCACGCCGCTTTCCTCGCGGGGTAGGCAGAAAGGATCGAGCGCCACTTCCTTCTATCCTTGTCATACAATTGACATAGTCACTGTCATACAATTCCTCATACAAGCTCTCCTGTTCAATGTACTCAACACGTGATCGTCCTGTAGGATTTGATTTAAATGATCTTTTCATTCGATCCTCGACGTCCACGTCTCTGAGCACCATTCCTCTCATCCAAATATATCTTCTTAGTCATTCTGTCCTCATTTATTCTCTCCACGTACCCAAACCATCTTCACTTATTAACATTCATCCTTGTAATTACATCAACTTTCATTCCACATTCCTTTCGTATATCACTGTTACGCACACGATTTCCCAGACTTTTACCACACATACAATTAGGTAGGTATATAGATGTAAATGAAATAAGTAAGTTTTATCAGGTATATTACGGTCAGGAGAAGTTACGGCGCTCTTGAAATGGTCACAGATAATTTAACCACGTCATAATATAAACCTATGTAAACCGTCCATATTATTATGTAACTACTTTGTAAACACACCATTCTTTGCACAATATAACCGTAGGTGTGAAGTGCTGTTTTGAAAGATGTGTAGGTATTTAATTTTATGATAATACACCATTTTAACAAATCTCACAAGTGTCAGCGGACTAACTGAATGTAATAAATATGCTAATCGTCCACTCTGTACGATAAAAAAAATAATTCAAGACGGGTGGCATGTCTTATACCTGAGGTTTTACGATCACCTTCGTTTTGCAGGACACACGAATAATACTTCTGCTTAACCATTTCGGCATATTCCACAAGTGGGGTAGCCAGCAGACACAAACCTTCTTCTCAGTGCCAATAAACTCAGCATCCGTCCCCTAACCCCTTCCTATATTTTCCGGTCCTTTTGGAGTGTTAAGTGTGTGGATTGATTTTTTTTTTCATTGTGAATTATGTAGAGATTTTTCTTTTTTGTGTTCTTATTTTTATCGTTTTTTTTTGTGTTTAGTGTTAATATGACGCGATTAGATGGAAGAAATTACTATAAAGTGATAATCTCACCACTGCATATCATCACATTTTTTTCTTATTTAAACTGATTTTAATTAAATTTAAGTTGATTTTGTTATGTGAAAACAATTAAGACATTCAAGAGTGGTGTCATTTTGTGGTTCGAATCTTAAAAATTTCCGCTGGATTCGCTTACTGAAGTTATTTATATGGACTAAATAGAGGAAATAAATTCGAACAAACTACGAACAAGTGATTTGTATATTATCAACGCAATAGTGTGATCATTGTTAAAGTTGATCATACAACTCGCAGAATAAGCACTCATAAAAGCCTATATGCTATAACTAAATCGAGAACTATCAAACAGCGCACAGTTGTATGCTGTAATGCCGGTTTATAAAAAAGATTAAACATATTCAGTAAATAATTAAGTACTACTTAAACATATTCAATAAATAATTAAACACTGCTGTGGAAATATTACGCTTACAATTATCTTGAATGTGAAATTCAATGACAAAATGGTTTAACAAAGTTTTTTCATTCATGAAACAAGTGTATCTACCCACTCGTACTTTCTATAACTCATGTTTAAGATTCGTTGCTGATTTTTTTTTTGTTCAAGTATATTATTATGACAAAGGAAACTTGAATCGTGACTAGGTTGTGTAACTACTCGTATTAAAGAGGCTTTTTGAAATAAAATTACCTTCTTGTATTCTTCAAATATGAATAGAAAACGAAACATAATTTTACGATGATAAATAAACATATCATGTTTTCAGCATTTGATATAAATTACATTTCATCTTGCGTGAAATTTTTTTTAAAGTAGATTAAATGCCTACAAAACTTTATTTTCATTTATTAAATAAATAAACGGCTTATGCATTTTACAAAAAAAAAATTACAAAACAAAACAACAAATATACATTTGACATCCAATCAAAGTAGGCACTTATAAACTATGTAAACAATAAATAACTCTTTAAAAGTATATACTTACAAAACAATAGGTAGCAATAAAAATTTCCCGTAAAATTTACGGCGTAAATGACAGATATTCTGTAAAATAATGACATTCTACAACTTAAATTCAGCGATGGGTTTTGCCACCCATCCTGATATCTCATATTTCGTTGGCACGGAGAAGAAAGCTTGCATTTTATTACGATGATCTGCTGCCTAACTCACTTGTGGGATATGTAATGATGGCAGCATCACTCATCTATTGGGTGCAATAGTAGTTGAAGTAATGATGGAATAGTAGTTAAAATTGAGGCAGTTTCAGCGTAATACTGAAACATTAATTCACGCCTACAGATTTTGTCATTCTCTAAGAGTAGGCGGAGGAATAATAATTCTCTAATAAGAAGTTGTTACTGAGAAAGCTCTCTCAAACCTTCTCAAAGCTTCGTTATTTCCTTTAATGAATCACAACGGCGGCCTTTACGTGTAAGTACATCATTAAATACATTATAATTACCTTACTGTGTAAGTATGATCGAACTCCAGTTATTATTGTTTACAGGAAACAAGTATTTTATTTGTTGTTTTGATACATATTTGACCATTATGTTCGAAACAGTTTTCATCTTGTATGGGAACTACATCCATTTGGTAATGTTTTTGACACGTTTTAACTAATAATTCTTATTGATTATCAATTTTTAAACGTTTTTGTTTAGTAATTACATACGTTTTGGAAGTGTGAATGTATTTGTATGAATGTGTTATATTATGCGTGGGCGATTGTGAGATTTTATTGCTGAAGTGTGCACTGTTTGGATGTAAGACTTTTGAATAGTTTCTATTGATTACATTTTTATATTATATATCTTTCATTTGTTGTGTACCATGTTAAACTAAAGAAGTAATGAAAATGATCTAGAGTTTGTGTGTTCACATTGTGAAAAGACATTTTAAACATATTTGATATTAATAAAACACTGTTTTACTTTTCACTATTAATTTATTATTACTCAAGCGCTTTCGTCAAGTTAGCTTGACATTTTCAAGAGAACTAATTACAAGAAATTTTTTTCTCAAAGTCACATGCAACAACAACATTTTTTATATGTAGGTACCTAAAAACAGAAAAGAAGGGGTAAGGAAGTTAAAAAAAATTCTTGTAATTAGTTCTCTTGAAAATGTCAAGCTAACTTGACGAAAGCGCTTGAGTAATAATAAATTAATAGTGAAAAGTAAAACAGTGTTTTATTAATATCAAATATGTTTAAAGAAGTAATATAAATCGATGAAATCATTTAGCAAAATAAAGGGTAAGAATTAAAAAAACGAAGCTATTAATACGTGACTAATATTTTCTTTGAATCAGATAAAATACATTTTATGTTCCGTAACAAGATAAATAATAAAATTATACATAGGTATTGAAACGATTTTTTTAATAATTCTGAAAAATCTATCAGCTGTGGGAGTCTGTCATAATATTTGGGGGTACGTTTCATAATCAACAAAAAACTGCTTTTATAGAATTTCTTGAGATATTTATATCACTTTTTTAGGTGAAACTATGCCTAAATAAAATGATTGTGATCTTCTATTAGTTTCTAGGTATATAATTTGACGTGAAGGAAGGTTAAGAGGTTTTATTCATGGTGTCCTTTTGTGTCTCCGTTGATAATCAGACGCCACCACCATTTAACTTGATGACATTGAAGTTTTTGTTTAATAATTCGTACGTAACAGTCTGGGCTGTTGCTTGTTGCTATCAGGCATAACATAATATAATTATGTACCTACTATGAAGAAAGCAGTGGCAGGCTTTCCGAACATGCAAAAAAGCAGCTTATCTCTATAATGACTTTTATTGGCATGGAGATGATGACTTTCATGTTGTGCATGCAGTTAGTTCACTGCCTACTCCAGCAGATTCATATATGCAAACTACCAACTTATGTCATAACAATCATATATGTATTACTGCGAAATTTATTAGATCTATGTGGAGTTGATTTTTTAATTCCTATATTAAATTGAAAAGATATTTTTAAAGATAATAAACCGAATGATGAATGCTTAGAGCAAAACAGAATAAATACATATTACATATGTTGCTGCTCACTAAACATTCTGGGCTGTCCTTATATAAATGACTTAATATTCCTTTCGATTTTATTCGTGATCAATAAAAAAGGTATAATGTGTTATATCGAAGTTATTTTTTTTTTTGTATCATTGTATTAAGTTGCATATGGGACTACTACTTTTTTCATTTATACAGAACATTTTTATTTTTAAATACCTATGACAAAATCACTCAATATTGGGTGGAACGCCTAAGGAATGATCTGTTATATATTATAGAAACTTCACCTGAAATTATAATTGGGCAAAGTTAACTTCGCGACAAGGATTGGTTGCGAACAAGATCCTTATGAAGAACTGTCATTTTTTTTTTCTTTTTATTCTCTTACGACATAGCATTCTACAAGGATGAATGCTACCGAATAAAATGACGATGTTTTTTTCTAAGCTTAACAATATTTTAGTTTCATGCGTTTTATTTAAATAAATAGTCTAGTTCCACCACTGGAAGAAAGGTATAAATATTTTTTACTATAGTTAGCGTTAGAATAATACGTCTCGTCATTACGACTTATCCTTGATTAAATTACAAAAATAATGTGATCATTTTATAAAGGCCCATGTTATCATACACAAATACTTTTTAAAGTCATGAATATTAGGAAAATATAATTTTTAAATATATTTAATTTTCTAAAAAGAAGTTTTACAATACCATCTTCTACTACTATACCATCTCGACATATCCCATAAGTGGGGTACCAGCAGACCAGAAGCATATAATAATAAACATGCAAACTTTCCCCCTAAAACAAGTTAGTTTTGAAATGATCTGCCACATATTAGAAGTTGTTAATCAATCTTAGAAGATTGATAATCATCCTAGAAGTCGAAAGACGTCTCTCTTGTGTTTGTTAAATCTATTATTTCTATTTGTGCAATCACGGAATTCTACTATTTGTGTATACAATATGTGTAACTAGGCCAGTAACCAAAACAATAAATACCTGAATGATAATGATAATTCTGGATGATTTTGTTTTGACATCGTTTAACAGTCCCTAGACCATCTCAAGGGCGCCGGTAAAGAGTGCAGTTTTCAATTTGCTTCTAAGGCTGGTGATAGTGTGATTGTCTCTCAATGGCACCTGTAGGCGATTCCACGTAACCGGCCCAACAATACCAAAAACGCTCTTATAGAAGTTAGTCTTGCCCACAGAATTCCATACAAAACCTAGAACCCTGACTCGTTTACGAAAGTGAGGCAAAAAATCTATGAATTTTTGACAGAACGGTTGGCAAAAGTGTGTGGTGTTTCCTACATTTTATGAAGTATTTCTCGCATTTTTATTAAAATATATCATTTTTACATTTATAAAAACGTAATTGGACATTTTTTGAAGTTCTTGTCGACGTTTTAAGCGATTTACCACACTTTTTTTCGCCAACCGATCTGTCAAAAGTGCCGAAAAATGGTGCCTCACTTTATTACAATGAAAATACATACGAGTACTCCATCTAGGTATTATATATAAAAATCTATGGTCTTGCCGGCTCTATTGGGCTCAGTTTGTCTATTCACAACCAGTTCCAATAAATTGTGAGTGTCTTTGTAGTACATTTACGCCAGTAAAATATTGTCCATGATTATGAAAAAAAATATTGATATTTTATTATTAAAAATATTTAAGAAAAAAAAGTGTATCACTACGTAAACAAGTACAAAATCTTTTAATAAAGCAGAATTTAATTTAACAATTTTTTTCACAATATTCTACACTTTTTTAATTTGTGTAGCCTATGAGTTCATTAGCACTGAGAAAACTATTTAAACGAATTCCAATAAAATAGCTCGTAGTTATAAACTTAAATTTATTCCTTTGGTATTTTGCCATTTCAAAATATTTCAGAAAGCACCAAAGCGTATTGCTTAAAGGTTTTTAAATAATTTTCCTTGATCTTTTTGAATTCAAAGAAGAATATAATTTTGAAAATTAAGTAATACCTACGTGAATAAACGTAAAAATGTAGATATTTTTGATTTTTATCATTATTTAAACATATAGGTATGTTATCAAAATGTGCGAAATGAATTTAAAATAAATTTCCAACTTTTATGGCGTCTGCTGGCAACGTAGTATATTTTCAATCTGTAGACAAGAGTTCATTTTAGGAAAGTTTTGGATAAACAGATGGTCTAAGTGTTAGATATGTCATACCAAATAAACATCAACTCACTCAATAATAATGTGAAATGTTGTGTTTAGAATATTTACTAATTTTTTTATTGTTTAACCGGATTTGGGTGCATATGATAAAACCAATCAGAAACCTCGATTGGAGAACCATGTCTACACAATGCAACATTGTGCAGAATCTAACCGGAAGAAGTGAGAAAGGTTTGCTTCTAAGGTTTGCATAAAGCGTCTCTCGATTGGTGGACCTTACATCGTGACAGTGAGAATGGTGGAATTGGTGAACGTTGTCCATGGACACCGAAAGTGATCACTTAAGCCAGCCTTGAGCCAGTTCGTAAGCGTTGGGACACCTTTCTCACTTCTTCCGGTTAGATTCTGCACAATGTTGCATTGTGTAGACATGGTTCTCCAATCGAGGTTTCTGATGTGAAATGTTGTTTTTTCAATAAATAATGGAGTTTTAATTAGCATAAATCAATATTTATTCAACTGGTAAATATAATATTTTTGGATTAAATGGACAACGAGTATATTTTCATTGCAGTGTATGTAAATAACAACTATTAATACAGTGTTGCATGTTTTATCAATATCAATATTTGCTTAATTAATGTATGCATCTGTTAATTATATAGTAACACTAGCTGACTCGGCAAACGTTGTTTTGCCATATACATTTTTTATTTGCCATATATACTATACATATATCGACCGGATTTGAAAATGATTGAATTAGTAATATCGCTATAAAAATAGTGGTTGATAATAGAAGGGTGAAAAATTAGGGCTCTACGTATTTTTTTAATGCCTCACCATAAAAAAAATGTCCAAAAAATAAATAAAATAATAACCCTTAATTTTTAAGTGTATGATAAAAAATCTCGGCCGGTTCTCAGACCTACCCGATAAGCACACAAGATTTCATCAAAATCGGTCCAGCCATTTCGGAGGAGTATGATAACAAAAACCGTGACACGAGAATTTTATAATTTTATTAGATGAATAAAATTTATTATTTTTGTTCAGTATTTTTATTGAGTATAACTCGGACTCGGAGTCCAGTAAACCGGTCGTGCATTAGTTATACTCGAAAGTAACACTAAACAATTATAATTACTTATTAATTCATTTTGTTATAATATATTTCAAAGTAATGTGTTGCAATTTTAATGCCGATACTATCAATGCCATTTAGCAATGTTAACATAATTAATTATTTTTGTTCAGTATTTTTATTGAGTATAACTCGGACTCGGAGTCCAGTAAACCGGTCGTGCGTTAGTTATACTCGAAAGTAACACTAAACAATTATAATTACTTATTAATTCATTTTGTTATAATATATTTCAAAGTAATGTGTTGCAATTTTAATGCCGATACTATCAATGCCATTTAGCAATGTTAACATAATTAATTATTTTTGTTCAGTATTTTTATTGAGTATAACTCGGACTCGGAGTCCAGTAAACCGGTCGTGCATTAGTTATACTCGAAAGTAACACTAAACAATTATAATTACTTATTAATTCATTTTGTTATAATATATTTCAAAGTAATGTGTTGCAATTTTAATGCCGATACTATCAATGCCATTTAGCAATGTTAACATAATTAATTATTTTTGTTCAGTATTTTTATTGAGTATAACTCGGACTCGGAGTCCAGTAAACCGGTCGTGCGTTAGTTATACTCGAAAGTAACACTAAACAATTATAATTACTTATTAATTCATTTTGTTATAATATATTTCAAAGTAATGTGTTGCAATTTTAATGCCGATACTATCAATGCCATTTAGCAATGTTAACAATTAATTATTTTTGTTCAGTATTTTTATTGAGTATAACTCGGACTCGGAGTCCAGTAAACCGGTCGTGCGTTAGTTATACTCGAAAGTAACACTAAACAATTATAATTACTTATTAATTCATTTTGTTATAATATATTTCAAAGTAATGTGTTGCAATTTTAATGCCGATACTATCAATGCCATTTAGCAATGTTAACATAATTAATTATTTTTGTTCAGTATTTTTATTGAGTATAACTCGGACTCGGAGTCCAGTAAACCGGTCGTGCGTTAGTTATACTCGAAAGTAACACTAAACAATTATAATTACTTATTAATTCATTTTGTTATAATATATTTCAAAGTAATGTGTTGCAATTTTAATGCCGATACTATCAATGCCATTTAGCAATGTTAACATAATTAATTATTTTTGTTCAGTATTTTTATTGAGTATAACTCGGACTCGGAGTCCAGTAAACCGGTCGTGCATTAGTTATACTCGAAAGTAACACTAAACAATTATAATTACTTATTAATTCATTTTGTTATAATATATTTCAAAGTAATGTGTTGCAATTTTAATGCCGATACTATCAATGCCATTTAGCAATGTTAACATAATTAATTATTTTTTAACCAGATTCGGGAACAACGCGCAAATGACAAAACCGATCAGACGTCTCGATTGGACAACCATGTTTACACAATGTAATGTTGTGTGTAAAATCCAAACGCAAGAAGTGAGAAAAATGTCACAACACTTACAAATTGGCTCTAGGCTAGCTAATTGTAATGTTGTGTAAAATCCAAACGCAAGAAGTGAGAAAAACGTCACAACGCTTACAAATCGACCCTAGGCTAGCTAAAGTGATCACTTTCGGTGTCCACGTACCTACAGCGTTCATCATTCCGCCATTCTGACGATATAAGATTCACTATTCGAGAAACACTTAATGTATACCATCCATGGATACCGATCGTGATCACTTAAACCAGCCTTTAATCAATTCATTAGAGTTGAGACGCTTTTCTCACTTTCTTCGATTAGATTTTGCAAAATGTCACATTGTGTTAACATGGTTCTCCAGATGAGATGTTTGATTGGCTTTTTCTGTCATTTTATAATGCTTTTAAAAATGGATTTGGCTTTAGGTCCATATAAATAAGTAGCTGTTGCCAAATATAAATTTTGAATCAATTGTGAGAATCCTAAGTACTTATAATTCTCTCGATTCAATTTATTTTATGTTCAAATTTTAGTGTTATGAAAGTATATTTTGCTGTAATTTTTTTATAAATTAATTAATGAATAATTTATTCTTCCACTTAACAAGACATATGCATAAGTACAGCAAATGATACTAAATTGGGTTAGTTGGAAGATATCGCGTCCCTGCGATAAACTCGCCCATTGTGCAAAATTATTCGTTTATACCATGTAACCTTATCATTTGTATCCATATATTTTGTACAATAAAGTATATTATTATTGTTATTATTATTATTAAATATTAGATAAAATAAAGAATTTTATAATAATTTCATTTACTACAATATCTTCATGGCATTTCTCACAAGTGAGGTAGCCATCAAATCAACCGAATGTAATAAACATAATAATCCGTTTTTTAATTCTGATGTTATTTCGTTACCCACTAATAAATTCATAATATTCCGAAACTAAAATTTTGTAACAGTTTTTACCATCTCTATATAACAATAGTTTTAAAGGCTTTTTGGGTAAAAGTTCCTTTATGGGTCTTCAGATTAAGTACTATCTCTCTGAAAGTTAACTGAATCTATTGTAATCTTAGTAAGCATAGAAATGTATTCGAAAATTTAAGTTTGTTCATAACTCGAAACACACTTTTTCTAAAATTTATTAATTGTCAATAAAAAATCAGGAACATTTGTTTTTTTATTGAAACCCAGCACACTTGATAATATAACATTGCAAATAATAGTCAAAGGAAAACCGTTGTTCACATTTAACTAGTTGAATCTCTAGGTATGCGAATATATAGGGTGTCTCAAAATTAACGCAAGATTTGAATTTGCCGCCATTTTTGCAGTAAGTTGTTGGCAACCCTGAAATAAGAACAGCTTAACAGCTGAGAGTTTAGGGCTAGTAAAAAAGGAAGCCTAATGACCATGAACAGCAAAGAGAGTTCGTCAAATGGGTTATTAATCATCAACAAGTGGATGCTGATTTTTCAAACAAAATAGTCCAAAGCTATGAAGCACATTTTCACCTCGATGGCTTTGTTAATCGACAAAGTTGCCGTGTTTGAGGTTCGGAGAACCCACGTATGATTGGCGAACAACAAATGCACCCACAACGTGTCACTGTTTAGTGGCGATTTTAGGCAGGAGGCGTCATTGGACCATACTTTTTGGAAAATGAGGCTGGTCAAGCATCAACTGTTACTGGTGCCTGATATCGCGACATAACACAGTTCTTTGTGCCGAAATTGGATGCTATTGATGTGGCCAATATGTGGTTTCAACAAGACGGTGCCACATGCCATACAGTCAATGAAACAATTCAATAACTGCATGAGACATTTCCTAGTTGTATACTCTCTCGTTTCGGTGATCCGAATTGGCCCCTAGATTATGTGATTTAACACCATTAGATTTCTTTTTATGGGGTTATTTGAAGTCAAATGTCTATGTCAGCAAGCCCACAACCACACGTGCATTACAAGAGAAAATTAAATGCTGCATCAACGAAATTCAGCCACAATTATGCAGAAAGCTCATAAAAAATTTCGATGAAAGGGTGCGTATGTGCCAGCAAAGCCTTGGAGGACATTTGCCCGATGTGTTATTCCATAAATAACCCTATCCCATGTACTTTATGTTTCAATGAAAAATTAAAAATTTAAAGGCTTAAAACTCTTTTATGTTTAATTCAAATCTTGCGTTAATTTTGAGACACCCTATATAAACGACTTTAATATATTCAGACTTTTCTGAGTAATCATTTACTGTACCACACTTTATATCTCATTTGATACTCAAATTTCATTCTAGTTTATTCCTTGGTTCTGAATTTAGCTGAACAAATATTATCAATTAACGTTATAAGATATATTATCAAAGTTTAATATATAAATGGAATAAAGCTTTAATACGTCGTAAACTACATAAATCATATAAATTACAAATGGTTTAGAAGAGTAAAAGTAATTGAACCTGTGAAAGTTGTTTTAAACTAATTTTCAGTTATTTTGGAATAGTATATTATTATGTTTTTCAGTTGCAAATATGCTGGAACAAACTTATGTGAGTGAACATTTTCATAAAAAATAAGTAATTTTTTTAAATAAAAACAATGGAAAGTGAATCTAAAGAAGAACCAAATTGTTAAAATCTACCAACAAGATCATGGACGTGATTATAGAAATCAGGGGTTTGGACCAATATATTCGCAAAATTCATGTGACTAGAATGATATTTGTCACATTAAATGTTGTTTTGGCGACTATTGTAGTCATGTCTGATGCAGCCCCAAACAGAACATGTCCAATACTTTCTGGTCAAAGACAAGAGGAAGAAAAATTTAATCTAACGACTGAGATGTTTGGGGTCAATAATTTAGAAGAGACCATCATGCAAGAAGACTATGAAGCCACGTATGATGTGATTGCTTTGAGAACTGAACAACATCAAAAAGGTGCCACCGTTGATGATTACAAGTTCCTCTATGATTATTTGACGGGAACTGGAGTTCACGATTTCAATGAAACTATCACCATTGGATTCCTGGGAGCCTATGGAACTACACAGGTAAGAATTTTTGATATTTATTCTATTTCTTTATATCTATACAATCACTCATCTCTCATAAGCGAAGTAACAAACAAACTAACCTCTTGTACTGTATGTGCGTTATTCTATTATAATTTAACAACATAGATAACTGTTATTCTTCTTTATATTGTTTTTTTTTATATTATTGTCTAATGTGGTAGCTTTTTTTATCATTTTACTATTCTTTTATTTAAATCTGACAACCTTATGGGCTTCAAACTTAATATGAATTTTTAATTTGTGTGCACTTATAAATAGGGCGATATATTGATACCATTTTTTTGTTTGCATTGTTTGTTTTTATGCATATATATTGTCTGTAGTGTGCTGTTGATGTGGAATATATTAAAAAAAAAAAAAAAAAAACATTAACTAATGGTTTCGTTTGCCTAAATCAAGTTTTTCTTTCAATACAATGTTTTTATTTCCTTTTCTATCTATTTCCTTTCTCAGAATTGTCTTGTTATTGAAATTCAAATTTAATGTTTTTATGTGAACATGTTAGAAATGTTTTGAACGCAAAAATATTTAAAAAAGGATAACATACGGATATTTTGGTATTCGTGCTAAATGATAAATTCTTATATAGAGTTTTCGGAGACGGTACATTTTATTTTATTTAGAATCAATGAATTAAGTTATAACAGAAATCTATCATTTTTAGAACAAGTATTCTTCATGTTGCGCATATTATTTTTATAAATCATCATTTATTATTTTCATATAATGTTTTGTTAGTTAATGACTCGAAATTTCTATTAAAAAATATGAAAGTGTATTTTATTAATATTTTTAACTTTATCATGGATTAAATAAATCACTAAACTATAATGTAATAATAAACATAAAACAGAAATGTTTGATACATTTTAACTGATATTAATATTTACACAACAACAGACTGCTGATATTCATGAATATAATATAATGTAAATAATGTGTGTACGTGGTGAAAATAACAATTAATGAGATTATGTATTACGATTTTATGTAAATATAGACTAATATTTCATAGAGTTTCGAGTACCCCTCTATCATGTAGGTAGTATTTCATACAATATCAAGTAGATTAAGCACTGCTCATCCTTCAGAATATCTCGAATATTAATTATATTTCTTTGGATCATTAGCTCCTGATATTTTTTCATAGTTTTCCCTCACATCAACACAACTTTATTTGAATACTTCAATTAATTAAAAATGAAAAAGTAGAATTAAATGAAGCTTAATTAACACTCAATAGGTCATTCATATCAAATGAGTTATTATTATTTTATTCATATTATTTCAAGTTTAGTGATTTCCTCGAGACAAGTTTTGTAGGTAAATGTTGAGCTAAATTTGAAAATAAAGATGATTGTTTCTTTTTTAGTTTTACTTATGAATCAGTTCTGATGATGCTGATTCACTCATGAAAGCGCCAGGAGTTATTTGTGGTTAACGTTGAATACACTTTTGTGAAACAAATTTATTTTCAATTTGAAAGTAGATCTTCCCTTCCTCAACTTTATATTGCTTATTGTATTTGCAATGCTTGTAAAATATGAGATGAGATCTTGTGATCACCGTCCCAGAAAAGAGCTATCTTGTGGGACAGTGTAATTTCCCTGTCCTGTCAATAATGAGAAATATGCATAGACGCGCGGGTCCGTTAGCAGGCCAATATGGGATCCTACTTTTACGAAGACAACCATAATTTATCCATTGCTTGATTTTTGTGGGGGTTGCCCCTGGTTTGCTCGTCTGTGACCATTATTGGGAGCCCATGATAAGGTGTGATAATAAGATGAAATGATAGGACCATGCGCGATGCCCAAGATAATGTATGATACTGCGATCATTACGATAGTCTTATATTGAAACATTGTAAGGAGGGAAATAAAAAACTTTTCATTTCATTAAAAATGTCGTTTCACTATGTGTGTCAAATGAATAGGTGCATTAAATTTAATAATTAACAATGTTTGATACGTGAAATTGGTCTGTTAGTTAATCCATTTGTGGGAGTTGCCGTGATGAATTAGTAAGATACAAATATGGGGTATTTATAAATTATATAATGGTATAGATAATGTACGCAAACAAAATGTTGTACCTATATACAGTTCTTTATATAGGTACAACAGAAATTAGTTATTTGAATGCATAAACTTTGCGTAGCTAGTTAACATATTGCGTAGGTGACATACTTAAATCTTCCTTTGAGTTGTACAAAGATTTAAATTATAGTAGTCTTGCAAAATTTATTTTTTTTTAATAATAATTATTATTATTATTAAAAAAAATTAGTAAATGCTCAATTAATCTGAAAAACATTCATAGTTACTAAGCCTGTTTTGGCATTGATTTCCTAGTAAAATGCGAATTTGGAGAAATCATAAGATTTTAATGGTGAGTTTAGGAGACACACGTTTTGAAAATTGTACTGCAATTAACGAAAATTTGCCTTAAAAAATAGAAAGTAAATATATTATTTTATTTTCATTTTTACCTTTAACAATTATTCCTGTTTACTGCTAAACATAAGCCCTTCATTTGTTTCTCAAGGCATTTTAGTCAAGAAATTCTCTACAACATAAAAAAAAACTATTCGTTCAAGACATTTCGAATTCATTTCTAGATATCAATCCAATTTCACGTGGATAGTCTGACAATATTTTTCGAAAATTTATGGCTTTTCCTTTTTGACAAAATAATATCAGATTACAAAAAAATACTGCGCAATTTTAAAACATGATGGGAAATGTATCAAAACAACTGGAGCACGTTACTGATAATATCTCTCTGAGGTTTTCCTAATAACAATTATATATTTATAAACATTCTCGTTCGTAGGCAGGATGTAAAAGTTAGTTTTCACCATAAAACAATATGAGGCCTTGGTATTAAACTTTACGAACAATGATATTATGTTTTGATAAATTTGATACGTGGGTATCTTGTATACTTTACACACGCCGTAGTTCATAATATTATTACCCTTCCTTAAATAGTGAAACTTTGATTATATTGTTAAAATTTCATACAATCTCAAAGAATGCAAGGACTCGTGTAATTTGAAAGACATTGAAATTCTTACCCTGATTTCTATCGTCAAAAGACCTTAATTCCTTTCTCTCCCCTTCCCTTAAAATTACTTTCATTTAAAAGGCTGACGTCATAAATATGTCGTACATTCATTATACCTATATAATGAATGAAGAATATGTGGTTTGCGTGAGTTCTTTCAATGCATATGGAATTCTAACCCTTATATTCTTTAAGACCAGATTGTCGTAGGCTAAATCATAAATTGACTACGACTGGGATAGTTTCCATAACTATTTATCTCACAAGTGAGGTAGTCAGCAGACCAGCCGCATGCAATCTGTCCTCCCCGTGCTAACCAAAAATTTATTTTGACATTCAGGACGGGCGGTTAGCCTTATCGTTAAATTTGAGATCTTAAATGTCTTTAACAAATACTCGAAAATTTACGGAAAAGAGCGAGAGACCAATTATTTGCCGGATGCTCCATGGAATAATCAAAGATTAAACGCCAAACTAACCTAGCTACAAGAATACATCTAAACAACAGTACCGAATTTTAGAAATTCAGACCAATTTTAATGTTTTACACGTGCGTTCTTGAAAATTCAACCTAGTCTTTTGTCCTTTTAAGTAGTTATAGAATAATGCTTTCCTGTAAAATCCTGATTTTTCATAATATTCTATTTGCCCTGAAAACGGTTTTGTTTACATAACTTTTACTACTATTTGTAAGAATCTTAAAAGAATTTGTCTTGGGATTATGTCATGTTCTTCCAAACATCACGTCATTTACAAGGGGTTTCAACATGAGAATAAAACTCAATATAAGCGCTTTACTTGTGAACAAAAAGAATGAAACTAAACTTTGATAAACTCTCTCAAGACAACAAATATCGGTAAATATATTTCTATCATAAAGTTTCTATATAAAAACCTTGAAATACTAAAAGGTTTCCCACTCCTTTCCGTAAGCTTTTGAGTGTCCAGTAAAAGGCAGATGTTCGAAAAAATAAATACTTTAACTTATTAAATTCAGCGTGAGATTTGCCACCCACACTGAATGTCTTAATTTTTTCGTAAGGAGAGAACAGCTTGCAAGTTTTCTACATTTTAGAAATGCTGTGTTAGTTTGATGGAACGAATATTTTCGGGTATTTTTATTAACCTTTTAATAACTAACCTCAAATCACAATATTTATCTATTTTATCTCTCACAAGTAGGGTATCCAGTAGATTAATTGCATATAATGAGCATGCAAAACATTCTCTCCGTGTCAATAAAAATTCAAAATTGAGGATTAATGATATAACTCGTCGCTAAATTTTAGATGTTAAATTTATTATTCGAATGCCATACTAAAAAATAATTAAACTGAAACTAAAATATTCAGTTCAAAGAATCATTATTTTCGTTTTGTATTCTTTAACTCATCATCTGTATAAAATTGTTTAAAATAAACTTACCTATTTTTATTTGTATTGAACTGACTTTTTATGTAAACAATGTAGCTTTAGAATAATAATTTATGTTTTAAGCTTTCTCTTTTCTCATCCCCAAATGACTTTTTTGTGTCGGCGTATGTTGATTATATCATCTATAACAGAATATAAACGATAGTACTGTCTGGAGTCTAGAAAAGGTTCTAAGAATTTTTAATGATATCATCTAATCTAAAAGCTGTTAATTTTTTTCGTGTATTTTGCAGAAAATGTTTCATTCTGTACTTTAATTATTTATGTTAAAACAGCCTTATTGGCAAAGCATATTCATATGTAATATTAGAAGGCAAAAAACTTGAACATTGTAAATTAATGTATAGACATGATCTTTGTTTAAAAGTGGTAGGCAGTAAGCTGGAAATGACCAGTGAATATTTTGTGAAGTCCACAGCAAAGAATCGGTCTTCCACTCTTGTCTGCAAATTTTCCAGTGTCCTGCAAGACATATAATACCTTTAATTCACCGATCAATTATACCACCCACTCTGCATATTTATATACAATGCTGTGCAATCCTTCGTATTTATTAAAGTAAAGGTGAATATGATGTGTAATTAGATGTTGTATGATGTGGATTCATACAATGTGAACATGTTTTTCAATACTCTTGATTGTTTAGTTTTTTTTTAATTATACCAATATACCTATATTCATTTTATTTATTTATTCATTTGTTCATTTGCTCTTTTATTCATTCATCCATTTATTCATTTGTTGATGTGATTATTTTTTTATTTCTTTTTGTAAGATGTATTGTTATGTATCCTTGTTAATTGTATGTTTTTTTTTTAAATATTTTTTATACGCAGCACACCTCGATACAGGGCAACCTAGTGAGGCTGCTGCAACTTAATTGTAGCCAATTGGTGATATATTGTCTCAACGTTTGTACATTGATATTGATTGAATAAAGTATATATTTATTTATTTATATGTTTGATTGCTGTCGTTATTTTAATTGGAGTGATATGAGATTGTTGCATTTATTTATAACTTGTAACATTATGTAAAAGGCTTGTGCCGTTATAAAGATTATATTTTGATAAATAAATTTTAGTTCACTGGCCACTTTTGAACGGGCCATTGTGGTGGTTTTTCCACAAAACGACAGATCTTAAAAATAACTGTCTAGTAATTATTATAACTATTGTAATAGAAAATTTAAATAACTTTAATGACAGTGAACGTAAAGATTTATATAATTTGTAACATGAAAATGATAAAAACTCATGTGTATTTTTAACGTAAACAATATTATACGAATTCAACTTCAATATTATTATTTTCGCTAATAGGTTAACAACCCATTATTACCTCCACACAAACAATTTAAATTAACTAAAGCACGCGTTTGATAGGATACGTTTTAATAAATTTACATATGAAATTGACAAATAATAATTTTCTCATTACCGTTATAAATAATAATAAATTATGAAAATGTTTCATTATTGAACAATATTATTTTAATTAATATTGTCGAACGACGTTACTTGTTGGAAGTACATGTTAAATTAATAAATATAAAACACTGATATTTAGTTCTTCTACGTTGACGTTATTATTCGCAAACAGGCTTTCACTTATCAAAAGCGGAAGCTTTTGAAAGCCTGCTCGCGATTTATAAAGTCAATGTGGAAGTACTTAATTAGAAATACTGGAAGTTTTAATTTTATTAATTTAGTGTTGTTTCCCAATTTGAAATAAAATAAACCAAATTGATTTGTAGTCAGTTGATCATTTTAATTTATTAGATTAAATTTTTTGAAAATCATATAAATGTAGACAATTAATTCAAACACTTCCAGCTTACTTAACCTTATCTTAATGATGGATTTCCAATAGTCAAAATAAGTAATCTTAATAATTTTAAAGTTTATATATTCACAGAGTGAAAATTCATGCTGATGAAACTTTATTTTAATTACACAACACAGTTAATTTTTCTCTTGAAAATGTCAATATATCTACATTGACGAAAGCGCTCGAGATTTTAAATAAATCTAAGTGAAAAATTAACTGTGTTGTGTAATTAAAATAAAATATCATTACGCGGCGGAAGAATTGCCATCCACACTTCTCAGCATTATACAACCAGATAAGTCTCCATATGATCAGTCATGGTCACACAAAAACTTAACAGTCTAATGCCGGGAAAAATTCACCTATCCAGATATACAGGATATCAAAGGATTAGGCTCAGAACGTTGGTTCAAAATACCAGCATTGTGCCTGAAATATCTGTGTTCAAAAACTTTTTAACAATATAACAAGTGTTTATTATAATAGATTTTTGTATTTTAATGTACAAATTAACCGGTAAATCTAATTTTTATAAATTATTTGTTGAAGATTTTGGAGTTACCCCCGTAGCTGACATGACTAAAGGTATTATATAAACGGACCTAGAATGCCAAATATTTTTTATTTCTCCTGCTAGTTCTGTATATTTACGTATTTTTTTCTGCGACGGTTGTTTATACATATATCAAACAATTTTTTTTTACGGAGAAGGTAGCTTGCAAATTTATTGCATGCGGTTTGTCTATGGCTATTGGCTACCCCACTTATGGTATATGCCGTGATAGGATAGTAATAGTAGTAATTTATTTATTTACTATAAGGCTTACTGGGCTTTCTACAATATATGCTATTGGACATTGTTGGCATTGAATAAGAGTATATAAAGAAAGAAATATCATCCGAAAAACATAATATTGTATTCCTTCTTATTTATAATACCCCTGACTACGCATGAATAGGGAAAAATGGGTTATGATATTCATGAAAAGGACATAAATTGTAAGTCATATATTATATTTACATGAGAATTTTATAGATGGACAGGATGAAAATAATATTTGAATTGTCATCCATCCGTCCTATATCCCAAATGTAATCAAGATAAAAGTTATATAAAAATAAGTCCTCCAACTTTTGAGATAGTAAAAAATATACATATATTATTACTATCTACTGTTTGTATAGTATACCTACTCACTGTAAAAGATATCTACTTACGAACTGTTTCTTTAAATGAATTAGGATACCTATTAACATTTGCATTGAGGTCCCTTCGGATATGCAGTACAACATAAAATGATATATTAAAATAAAAAATATATCAAATAAAAGCGAATGAATTGTTATATCAAATTTAAGGAGAAAATGAGTTAAGTAAGCTCGTGAATATATCGCATTAGGTTCCTAATGTTTTTATGGTACCTACAGTAAAGATCTTTGTCTATTGCATCTTCAAACAAAGACGTTTTCCATGAACAAGACTGTGCACTTTTATTTATTTGTTTTTTATTAATTAATTAATTTGTTTTTCTATTCATTTATTTATTTGTTTTTTTCATAAATTTATTTAATTGTTTTAATCATCTATTTATTTGTTTTTATATTCATTTATTTATTTGATATCAAACCATTTATTTGCTTGTTTTTCTATTCATTTGTTTTTCATTCATTTATTTATTTGCTTATTTATTATTTATTTATCTACACAACATTTGGTATTTGCCTTCTATAATACATGATAAATAAAACAATATTACGTAGTCTTCGTTTATTATTTTTTTAGCATAATTCTGGGAAAACTACTACTACTACTATACCATCACGGCATATCCCACAAGTGGGGTAGCCAGCAGATCAGCTGTATGTAAATAAGATCAGCTGGGAAAAACAAAACAAATTATTTTTAAAAAAAATTAACCAAAATTAGTTCAACGCAAAAACAACTCAAAATAATTACATCTATATAGGTGTATCTATTAAAATTATCACTAAGTACAGGTACCTACATACATACACACTAGCACAACCGCACACTATTTTGACAATAATACAAGCAATAATATATTCCAACGAAAAGAAAGGACCGTGGCGATAAAGTCTATATTCCAATGAAAAATTAAACGTACCACGTGTGAGTAATTAGTAGAAAGTTGTCCTATTCTAACACATTGCCAGTACACTATAACTAAAGTAGGAATGTTAAGTACAACCGTGTATTAGATAGGGAAAACTTTTGGCCCTTATTTTCAAGGAAGTACATAGTCTTGTTATGTACAAAGTCTTTGATACTAGCCCACTAACGACATTTTAAGCAATGAATGGTTGTTAACAAAAACAATAATAATTATTTCGTATGTACGTTTGCACTTTCATGTTAAAACAAAATTCAACTTGAAAATCCAGCAACTAGAACGATACAATTTATAACTTCAACTCAGCGATTAGGTATTCCAACCGTCCTGAATGTATTGCTAAATGACAAATAGAGAGCCTGCATGTTTGCTTATTAAAAATCATTATAAATAATCATAAATAATTAAATTTAGCCATGGAGCACCCGGTAAAGAAATGGTCTTCCACTCTTTTCCATAAATATTCGAGTATCCTGTAAAAGGCAGGTGTTCGAAAAAGATAACGACATTTTATATCTCAAATTCAGCGATGAGGTTTGCCACCCATCTCGAATGTCTTATTTTCGGCACAGAGAAGACTGCCTCCATCTTCATTCTAACATGCAGCTGTTCAGCAGAACAGCTAGCAGGCTACCCCACTTGTGGGATATGCCGTGATGGTGTAGTAGTAGTATTTAGCTACCTTTTTCTGAAAGATACAATGACAGTATAAATAGATAAAGAATGATATCAAGCATTGTAAACCATTTTGAATACCTTATTCTTTGATTGGCATGGAGAGAACAATCTGCATTTTTATTACATACAGTTGTTCTTCTGGCTTTTCAATTTCAAAATGCTGGCTTTTCAATTCAATTTATCTGTATATTTACCGAAATTAACCAACATAAATAATATGTTTGACTTAACATAAAAGTCGTAAAACTTCTACGCCTTGTAACTTAACATAAATGTTACCTATCGTCCATGAAAAGGAAATGAACATTTTATAGACCTCGTAAAATCTTAGCAAACGCTCAAGGAAAACTTAAACATTCGTCAATTTCAAAAAAGGTTCGAGGCGTTTTTGTAGAACAACATATTACTGCAAAAATTTCTAATTTATTTGGCTTTTTCTGTGAAAATAAATAGCTACCGAAATTCTTGTACAAAAATTTCATGTGTGTCAAGTATTCTCGCTCTCTATATATTAATTGTATTTAATTTGAATGTATACATAAAAATAATTGTATTTAATTTGAATGTATACATAAAAATATGACTATTTATATAGCGCCATACCATACTGTGATAATATCAATCAAGGGTGCTTTACATTATTACATTTACATACATACATACCATCACGCCGCTTCTCTCGCGGGGGAGGCAGGAAGGATCGAGCGCAACTTCCTTCTATCCTTGCATACATCTTTCGCTTCTGTCACTGTCATACAATTCCTCATGCATGCTCTCCTGTTCAATGTGCTCAACACGTGACCGTCCTGTAGGATTTGATTTAAATGATCTTGCCATTTGATCCTCGGACGTCCACGTCTCTTCCAAATATATCTTCTTGGTCATTCTGTCCTCATTCATTCTTTCCACGTGCCCAAACCATCTTAACTTTTTCACATTCATCCTTTTAATTACACCAACTTTCATTCCACATTCTTTTCGTTTATCACTGTTACGCGCACGATCTCTCAGACTTTTACCACACATCCTTCTCAACGAATGTATAACTTCTTTGAAATTGTTTGTAATCAATCTACAGTAAATAATGAATGAATAAACAAAGAAAGTATTATAATATTTGTGATTGTGTTTATTGAGAAAATTTGGTGTTAAGAAAATTTCACTAAAATTATTGCAATACCTACCATGTCATAAAGTCCCCGGGAGAGAATAGGTCATTATTTTCTTTTACTTTTCGAGTGTCCTGCAAAAGGCAGGTTTTCATAAAATCTCACGTATGAGACAATTAATATCTACAATTCAGCGATGAGGCATGCCTCTATTCTGAATGTCTTGTTTTATTTTATAGACACGAATAGCACAATCTGCATATTTATTAAATGTAGTTATTTATTTTATCCCTTTCCATTGCAGCTTCTCTTCCAGTACCTCTTGCCACTTCAAACCAAGTTCATCCACATACAAATTAACGAATTGATTTTGCCAGTTTCTTCTGGGGTAACTCATCTGCCTTTTACCCTCTTCCATAGCTTTCAACGATTTCAGTTATAGTTTGTTTGTTGGTATGTGAAATACATGACCCATCCATTATAATAACTGAAAAAAATTATAAATCATAGAACTGCAACAATTCGAGGATAGATAAATGATAGAGAATTATTTAGTTGAAGATTGAACGTACTAGAACAAGAATTCCTATAACCAAAAAACTGAATAAATAAAGAGATAATTGCTCTGCTTAAATAGTTTGCTAAATCTGCTGCATTGAATATGATGGAAATAAAACATTATTTGTCTTGAAAGTTTATGGTTTCTGCGCAGGAATTCTCTTATACGGTTCGTAATAATACTAGCAATAGGCGAACAATTCAATGTATGGTACATCGTATAATAATTATATTATGTTGTTACCTAGAATTCACGGAATTGTGTATTGTGGTTTGTAATTAATTATTGCCATATAATTTATTACATCTACTGTTTTATTACTTCAATTCCGCGACAATTTGTCGTAAATATTCCTAAGATTAATAACTTGAATCATTCCAATTAATGTTAATACTCGTACACGAATTTCACAATCTGATAATATCATCACCAGTACCCGTAGTACGATTCCTTACTTTACAAAAGTAGTAATTATTGGATATCAAATACTAGTTTGACGTCTCATTTCACTGACTACGACGTAAAATAAACGGAAAATAGGTACTAGACCCAAAATAAATATTTCATATGTATGAAGTATTTTATTGGAAATTATTCACTATTTTTATTTATTTTGTATGAATAAATAAATCCGCAATAAAAATACGTAAAAATATTGAATTTCAAATTCAGAATTTCACAACTTTACTCAATTTACAATACATTATTATTCCGGCACAAAAGAGTTTTATAGGAGGGAAAGGAGATTTTTACTATGTAAATTTTATTGACTCAACACCAACTACATACTACATTCTCTACAACTGTTGTTCTCGGACAAGATGTGATTCAGACGTCTAGATTCTTGACCAGTTTATATCGACATTTGTAGTACATTCTCATTCGTCAATTTATTTATGTCGCTTCCCAATAGTTCAATTAAACAGTTAATAAAGTTAGTTTCTTTGAACCACAATGACACTTCGAACATTCTGCGTGATCGAAGCTAATAATTTTTCAGATTTTCACGGTCTTTGTCATGTTGCCTGGATATCGAGATATTGTAGTTGTTGTGGTTGTCTCAAGCTTTCAGCGAACGTGTTGTCGCCTTCCACATAGTTTAAAGCCCTGAAGCATGCTCGCCGGAAGCTCGACACATTAACGACTACATCAATAACTAAAACATGATCGAAGCTAGTCCAATATAATTAATAAAAATCTGTGTTTCGAAATATTAATACTTGTAAATACAAATCATTTAACTGATTTATTCAATTGCCAGGCGGCAATGTATACGTATATCGAATCTCTCGTATTAGACTATATTAACATTTCACTGCAGTCACTTGTGGTCAAGTACTAGATAGGAAAATATAATAGACCTCACTAAGATAATATATTTTGAGATTAGCCAACAACGGTGATGTGATGTGGAAAATGCTACCACCATTCGCACAAAATTACCTTTCAGTAGAGGAAGTTTATTTACCTGGCCCATGCAACGTGGAAGGCTGAAAAATAATGAAGAAATATTTAAATTTTTTCATCATTCTGCGCTTTTTCTGCTGCATAGTACTCATACATAATATTTGATATTCTGTTTTAATTTTTTTATTGCAGTCTATCATGAAACACCTACCTAATTAGAAGAATCTGCATATTGTTTACCAAAATATTGACAACGTAAAAATGTTTCTACGCATCATCAATAAGATATATTATATTATTCTCTAAAAGACAAATGTATTGCAAAAAAACTTTTGTTACAAAAATTGTCGCGTATATTTCAATACTCTAAATATTTATTATAATGATATAGGTTTTTCATAGCTATTGTATGTAGGTTTTCGTAAAGCTCGATAAAAATAGTACTTAGTGGTTCCTTTTATTTTTATTATATAAAATACCCAAGATAACAATAGAAATTCTCCAACATTATCCCTTACAAAATAATAGAAAAATATCAACAAAGCTCTCAAAATTGATTGACTATTACAAAAGATTTCAATTAGAGGAAATGTTTTTGGGGTAAGAAAAAATAACAGAGAAAATGACAATATTAATACATGACGTATGGTTCATCAAATAAATCTTTTTACGAAATAGCAAGGAACAAAAAAAAATATTGGCGCCGTTTAACCTTATTACTATATACCTTCAAAGAAAAACAATTTCGAAACTATGACTGCTAACCTGAACTACCCACTAAGAAATGAAATATATTCATTTCATTTTTATGTAAATCTTTTCTATTATAATGTCTCTCTTACCTAATACTTGATGTAAAATGAGTATTTCTGCGTAGTTTTTCCATCTACCTAAATCTTATATCTTTTGTCCGGAAAGATGACAAAGGAACTGAAAAAACATATGACATCTTTTCTTCCGTACGTCTACTGCAAACTGTCAGCAATTTTATTTTCTTCCTTTCAATTTTCATTTGGAACGGAAATGATTCCAAGTGAATAGACTTTTTTCAATCATTTTTAAAAAAATTATACCTGTGATGTATATTTTGGGTAACTTTATTGAATAAATTTTAATATTTTATAATACTTACAGATTTTTTTGCCCTCGATTTGAATATATTTTATGAACTACAATCAGGAAAAAAGAGTACGTAACGTAATATATGCGTTCAAAAGTATAATATATTTTTGTTCACTATTGACAAATTCACTAGATATACTTAATACAACAGTGAAACTAATAACTTGAAAATTTAGTAAATAAATTGAACGTGTTAGTGAATAATTAAATTGTATGAAATGTTTGCAACATTGTTCTTTCGTCGGTAAAGATACCGATGACCCGGTAGTTTTTCTTTCACAATACACCATTTTTACACAAACGCCTAACAATATCTAAGGTGAGCCGGATGCACCCGGCAAAAAATTGGCCTCTCACTCTTGTCCATAAGTTTTCGAGTGCCCTGTAAAAAACAGGTGTTCGAAAAAATAAAGACTTTTACATCTCGAATTGAGCGATGAGGTTTGCCATCCATTCTGAATGCCTTATTTTTTTGTTGACAAACTGGTCTGCTGGCTACCCCACTTTTGAAATATACCGTGATGGTGTGAAAACTTCTAAAAACATTCAGATGGTCTTTTGTATGACAAATATATAAATTATTCAAAATAGTTTTTCAGAACAATTGACAATTTTGAAATTGTAAATGACGTTATGTTTTAAAATACAGTGATTAATAATTTCATGATTTTTCCTTTTAGAATTTTAAGTTAGTGCAGACTTAATGTTAAATGTCTTATCAAATTCAGTCATAAATCTCTTTTTCTTTACTACCTGTACATCTTGTAACATAATAATTTGATCTTTTATTGCAAGGCTCACCATAAAAACGAGACAAATTTATTTCAAGGAATACTGTAAGTCGTATCGGTAATCGTAATATTAAAAATAAAACGGAAAACTATTACAGATACAATTTGATGACGATAGAAATAATAAAAAATGTGGCAATGAATGTACCACTAATGTTATAAACATCCTAAAGGAACTTACGTGATCAATACAAGTTAGTAATGTGTGTTAGGGGAACAATTATAATAACAAATACCGAGTCTATCTGAAAAATTCAGTATGATAAAAATTGTATGAATCGGTAAGAATTCTGTATTTTTTTAAATATCCTGATTCATTAAACATCGCATGTAAGACATTTAACTGTAATGGTATAAATGAATGAATGAATCAGTACATGAAGAAAATAGGAACGTTGATCTCTCTGTCTATCTTCCCTTCGCTGCATCCCTTGTGGAATAGACAGAAAGAAAAAAAGTTCAATCTAACTTTACACACTTATTTCAATTCCTCCACATTCATGCATTACGCAATTGTCGTTGAGAATTAAATCGACGTATTTAAGCCATGTGAATCAACTCCATCGCCACCCAACTCCGTCTAAATATCATATGATATTATTTTTCCTTGAAATAATTTAGATAAAATTTTCTAAGCAATAACATTTGTTTCATCATATCCCTAAAAAATCTTATTATTTATTACAAATTTCAGAAGCTCTTATAAATACTATGAAAAATGTAAACCAAAGACCTAAATAACTAGATGAAAGGCGTGAAACAAAAATGCATTTTTTTATGATCCTTCTCGACTTGAGATGAGATAAGAGACCTTCTGGGGCTTTCTCTCTTAATCTTCGTGCTTTTAATAAGACATTAGCAAGACACCTTGAAAGTTGGTAAAGATTATGATAATATATTTCTTGGCTCAATTATTATTTATCATAGAAAAAATAACAAAATATGGGTGCGTTCACTTATAAGATGCTATCATTCTTCTTCTTTTTCTATCCTATCACGGTATAATGTCACAAGTAGGAAAGCCAGCAGTCCAGCCACATTAAGTTTACATGCAAACTGTCGTTTTCCTAACAACAAAAAAATAAGACATTTAGGATGGGTGGCAAAACTCATCGCTGAATTCAAGATGTAAAATATCTTTTTTTTCTAACACCGATAGATGTTATCCCATTATTTTTATTCACTTTTAGCATATTAATTCTTTAATCTGAAATTAAATTCCCAATATAACATGATGTATTGGACAACACAATTGAATGCCCGAAGAAGAAAAGTAACGTCATCATTTAATCGGTTGCCTATTTCTAGCGTCTAGTGCGCTTCTAGAACATTTATTTCAATGTACATATACGTATGTGAAAACAAAGAATTAGATCATTTTTAATATTAAATTAATTATTTTTATTTCGTTACATTTATTATTACATTCTGCATTATCTTCGTAGAATTAGTATATGATTTTCATTTGCAAATTTTTCAAATTTCACAAACAATTTTCCTACATAAGTTTATTGCAGAGGAGATAATATAAAAGCAATTTTTTTTCTTTATAAAAAAAATATTAGTACATAAAAAAATAAAAAATACATACATCCATTGTTTACTCTCGACAAAGAGAGACAGGACGAAACAACGAAAACCGAGTTCGCTATTGCGCCAACGCCCCATAGGGTCAAACCAACCTTAAGATTCTTGTACGGCAGGCGGGAATAAACCCGGCTGACGCAGAAGAGTCCAACGAGTTACCCACACATCTACAATCACCGAAAATTTCTTGAAGTTCCTCAGGCATTGCAGAACTTCCTCAAATATCATCAATCATTGCTTCTCTAGCATCCTTCAACATGGAACACTTCCATAGGGTGTGCTCGGCATACTGAACCCTCAACTCCCATACCCACCATGATTTTCTGCTAGGCCAAGGTCGTATAACCTGCCCTTTAGATCACCGTGGCCCGTCACAAGCTGGACGGCATTGTGATTGAAGGAAAAGAATCGTCTCTTCATTTTCTCACGTTCGTCAGGAAGAAAACTGTAGACAAGTCTAGTACCTATCTTGTCAGACCTCAAAGGTCCTGTTTGACGGTAATTACCCCCCTGATTCCTACACTAATTTGATAAAGATTAAAACTTAAAATGGCCTTTAACATCATAATAAACTGAAATTTCAATTATCAAGTTGAGAGAGTCGAACAAATAAAAAGTTTCAGAATCAACAAGTAGGATTAGATACATCTATAAAGCTGGGAGCTTAAGAAAGTACACCATTTTTTAATAATGTTGAGACAATGAAAAGGTTTTGTTCTGTAAATCTAGTTTAAAAGATTCAAAATGTTTATTACTGTTACATATTATTTCATTTGAAAAGACACTCCATTCTACTGGAACCATGAAAGCTTTCGGCCATTGCGATCACAGAGGAAACAAATATTTACAATAGTGTTAATACTTTCCTTCAAAATTCAAAATTGAATTCAGGGTACGTTGTGTGGAATATGCTTATATTCGGTGAAAATACTATTAAACAATCTAATTGCCTTGGTGATTCTGCGAGAATATTGGTTCTGCCTGTAGGTGGATAGAACAGCATATGCTGACGTGAGCGACTATACGATGCGGGTGTATAAAACTTGAACTCACTTAATCTCGTTGGGTTGCTAATAATACCATTCAGCAATTTAGAATAATGTTTTATGCTCAATTTAAACGATACTCATGTATCATTTTACACGAGGAAAGTCTCATTTTCTTTATTAATGTGTTGACTGTTGAAAAATTTCTACCGGTATGGTTTTCATGAAAAGTGAACTACCTACCTAATTAAATTCACGACACGCGCTATACGTCTTATAAAATATTCATTCTTGTGGAAGCAACAAATACCAAAGAAATATAAGTATATCGAGAAGATCTCAGGCGTTTATAATTTATATATTCTTCAGATGGAAATGCTACCATTCTTTATGCTGACTAAAATTAATATGTCGCTTCTTTTTGCACGAATTTTTTTTATTACTTCCTTACTGATCTCATTCAACGTGCGTGTATTAGAGTTATCACCGAATATACTTATTTCTTATACTCAATTTGAAATGTTTGTGGTAAGTAAGAAAATATTCTTCTGATGTAAAATGTAATTGAAATTTATCAATAATGTTAAAGCAAATTTATATCGTTTAGTTTCTGTATACTTCTTCATTTGCTTTTTAACGATACTTTTCCGTTATGTGCCGTTTCACCTCTTTCCACTACACTTCTCACCTTCCAATATTGTTGTCATAATTTAGAACAGTGTACTATGAAAGAGGCTCTTCCAGGCGATCATAAACTTTCTGGATGCTGGATTGACCAACAATTGATGAACATTATTGAAACACGATCCATTCAGGACTAAATCTCTGAAAGTACTATAATCATCATCATCACCATCTTTCAAAAATTTCAACATTCATTTTTTTGCATTGATATTCTTTAATATAGTGAGTTACAATCCATCAAATTGGTTTGCGAGTTCAGATTTTCTTTTCCATTCCTCTCTATTTTCTCCATTCCTCCCTATTTTGATATTCTAACGATACAAATATGTAATTATGTTTAATCAAGTATCTACTCTAAACCATTGAAAAAAATTAAATCATATAATAAATTATTTATATTTTTTTATGATAATAGAATTAATCCATTAATAAATTCGCTCTGAATATTTCCGTTTGAGATTGATCGTACTCTTTTTCTTCTTCATCTACCTACTCTATCTGAGAATTGAAGATCCCTCAATTAACCCGGAGAAGACCTTTATACCCTATGCTACCTAGAAAAACTTCTCAAAATACCTTATTCCAGTAAACTACGGTATTATAATCTACATCAGTCTTGAAAATATAAATCTCTCAACAGGAATCTTGCTTTGAAATAATTGTATCGTGGTCTGCGAAAACCACACATGTCGATTTTTTTTCATTTTCCATTTTATTGCAAAAATGTTCGTAATGTGTTATTCTGTAAAAGCCATACATCTACCATAGTTCTTAACATTATAAATAAATACGTGATTTTCGCGTGGTCTGTAAAAACAACACATGTGCAATACGTGTATAATATTGTACATTGTATATTGTTTCGCGTGGTCTGTAAAAACAACACATGTGCAACACATTACGTGTTCATTGATAATATAAGAAACTATGGAAGATGTGTGGTTTTTACGTTATGACCGCCCCCAAATAGATATTTGCAGTAAATGTAAAAAATGCCATTTTATGCTACCGTTTACATACCTTTGTTTTCAATAATAAACTTGTTAGTCCAAAATATTGTTGGATTTTTCTTTGAAGTAAGTGATGGTCAGCTAAAACCACACATGTGAATTTAAATAAAAAAGAATAACAAATAAATTATAATATAAAATAAAAATAATAAACGTGGTTGCAACCGTGACCATTGAGACTTTTAGAATAAAACAAAACCCGTAACGACTTGCTTTAAGTTAAAAAATACAAAGGTTTTTTTTAATTTCTGGAGAACACCGATTTTGTAACATGTGTGGTTTTTACAGATCACGATTCAATTTTGATTTCACCATTTCGCAAAAAAAAAATCAGAATTTTTGTACACTGGTTGGGATATTTGTTCTTCACGTGGAAAATAATATTACTCTGACGAACCTCAATTTTGAAATTGTAACATTCTGTCAATTGAATGATGAAAAATTGGCATCAAAAAATAAAAGCTTTGCTTGAATTTATTCACGAACTTTCTCGTTGAGTAGGTAAATATTTCATCATTGGCTAACACACGATGTTCATATTATAAATTACATATTATTATTATACTCGTGGTTTTATCTTGTGAACTATGTTTATTTGTCCACACAATTTCAACCGATTATTAATGAATGTTTTAGTAATGAAAACATATATACTCATTGATATTTAATGAAAAGCTTCAATTTCAATTAATTGAACCACCAACTTGCTTTTTGCAGATATGTATAATTGTATGAGCACGAGGCTGCGGCGGTTCCTCCTTAAAAATGTTGGTGCTACACGTTCCCTTTATAAATTCAAGAAAAGTGAAATATTTATTACAGTACTAAATATCATGGAAAGATCGTAAATTGGCGTAATAAAACGCTTTGAATAGAGAAAACTGGTATTTGCCTTATTCTCCTTAGAGTAACGTTGAAGGGTGATCGAGTTGAGTTAATAAGTATTTTTTTTATAAAATACTACTGTTCAAACAATCGTTGAGTAGAGTTAAAGATAGAGATTTCTATTTTCTATATGAATCGATATTTTAATAAATCTACCGCACCCCCACTAGCCCAATTCAACAACCGATTCTAATGAGAACTACTTTTCTTAGAATTTTTAATTTTATTGTTTGATATACCTAAAGTTTGCATTTGGGAATCCATAAAGTAACAAAAGTATAACTTTTATATTTGCTGAAACCGGATCTCGACTTCCCAATTCATATTCGTGATTCTCACTAATCGGAGTAAAAAATATTCAGTTTCATAAAACTTTATCCAATATGTACCTATTATAACCCAAATAAGATATAATTTAATTGCCTCCATGAGTAAAATCGTTTCATGTTTCGTAATATGATAACAATATGTAGGCATTGATTTCATTTATCTATATACACAATCACCAAATCTCCCACAAGTGGGGCAGCCAGTAGTTCGAACGCGTGTAATAAACATGTGGCATACCTCATCGCTGAAATGAAGATATTAAATATCTTATTCGTAATGTTTTACGAACATCTGCCTTTTTTATTCACATGAAATTTGAAAACTTACAAAAAAAGTAGAAGTCCTTTTCTTTGCAGGGAACTATCAGGCGCAAAGCTTTCGTCACAGACTGTGACACAATTTGGGACTCGGAGTGTGGGTATAAATTGTTATACAGAACATACCTACCTAAATGCGTTACACCATTCAAACATCATAACAGAAAAATTATTAGGTTTGATTGATATTAAATCCTTGAAGGGAAATTGTTTTTTTTACGATGTTTTCATTTATTCGTATATATAATAAAACACTTTCAAAAGGGCAGAGTTCATGAGATGCCTATTTCTTATTTTTACATCAAAGTACAACAAGTGATTGACACGTGTATCCTAAATCATTGACGCATATTTTAGATATACCTGCTCATTTGTGTGGGAATACGACCACACAAAATTAAATTTAAAAATACATTCCATTTGCATGAAGATATCCTCTATAAACACCATAAATAATACACTATATACGAGGTCTCGTCTTTGAGGCATGTTTTGGGCTTCAAAAATTAGACATATCAAATTTTTAGATGGAAGAATATTACAGTTGAGACCATGTCATAAAATTTGAATAGAAAAACAACATATGCTTACTTCTTCATGTTTTGTCAAAACACAACATTTTTAAATCATTAGGTGAATAATTTTCCATTATTCTTCTTCTTCTTTTTCCAAGTCGGTCGCTCAATGCTGAGGATCGTGACCACCTTGACCCCAACCAAGCAACAAGCTCTTCCACCGCACCCTTTCCTCCGTCAGCCTAAACACCTCACACACGGTACCCCCTGCAGCAACTCTCGCATGATCTGACCATCTTGTTGGTATTCGACCCCTGCTTCTTCTTCCTTCGACTCCACCAGACAAAATTAATTTTTCCAGATTGTCTGGCTCACGTCTTATAATATGTCCAAGAAAGCTCAATAAACGTCTCTGACAGTCGAGTCTTTATCTGAAGCTCAGTCAAGATTATGTCAAGATGGACATTAAATAAGGTAATAATTATCGCGATTTGTAATACCTTTTGATTATTGCTGTGTACCTTTCACATGTAGTTATTGTCTGTTTTATACTTGAGCTTGTGAATACCCGAAAACTGTATTTTTGTAATAAAAATTACAATTGTTAACAATCAATCCTATATGTAAGTGCTAATATTCCATTAAAGTTGTATTTCCCAAACGAAGCCAAATAAAACTGTACTAGTAATATAAAACTACATATATGTTATATTATATTCTTGATAATACATTTAACATTTTATTTAGTAAATAAAGAGTGACCGAAGATTATGTCTTTGTACATAAATAAAAAAAAAATATATAAAATGTTTTCTACACGTGCGAAGTGTTGATGCAAACCAAGTATTGGAAAGAAAACTCGAGGAACTTTTATATTTTATAAGTATCTTCATTTACATAAAAAAAATATTAAATACTTCTAACAACTTACGTAAGTTTTTCATCACAACCAGATTTAAATTTAGCGTACAAATATTTTTACTTCCTGCTTGCAGAAGGCATGCAGTGTGAATGCGGAGTAATACAGGAAGACGACCATCTACAAATAATATTTCCAGTGACGAAGTATGGCTGTACCAGTGTACCTACTCCCGCTAACAAGATTATAGAAAATGTCAAGACCATGTTTTTCTCCATCTATTTGAGTGGAAATATTTAGGTGAAAAACGAAGGCCAACGAATCGAACGAATATTTTTTTAATAAAGGATATTTGATATAATATTATTTAGCACAAAATAATAATTTATTAGCCGAAAATAAATATGTTTTTAATATTGTTTTCCTAGTATATTTTTTTTTTGAAATGTTATTATGCAAACAAACAAATTTTCATTTTTGCTTCTGACAAACACAGGTTGTATATGATTTGCTTTGAGTTTGATACCAAAAGAGAAATTTTAACTTTTTATAGATATTTATGTAGTTTTTATTACTGTTAGTAGGAATTATTCTTACAAAATACACTTGAGAAAAAAAATTGTTTTTAAAAAGCAAGTAGACACTTGTATGTACTAAGTAAGTTAAATGTTTTACAGAGGGAAAAGTAACGCACAAAATATAGTTACGCAACATAATATAAATATTTGTTTTTGAAAACATGATTCTCGTAATTTAAAGTAGTTTTTATTTTCAATTATCAAATTCGATTATTCTTATATGTTATGAATAAATAAAAAAAACTAAAGCTAATTCCTAAAATTTCTACTTCTTGACGTTATTAAAATTATGCCTAGAAAATTACGTTGAAACGTACTTATTTACTTAGTGACGGTCCTAGCTTTTTCATGGCTCCGAGCGAATCAAGCAGTGCAGAGAGAGCCTCGGGCAAAGTAATTTTGTATGAAAAAGTTCATAAGATTCTGATGCAAGTAAATGGCAAAGTAATACTAGGAAAAAGTAAAATTAAAATATTTTTTCTCAAACGTTTATTTCCAGCCATAAAAAAACAAAGTCATGCCCTCGCACGGGGCCCCCATGAGCACTGGGCCCCGGGCGGCTGTAGTATGCAATAACGGTTGGCGTTTCTTCCTCTCTGCCTTTCTTACAAAAGATTTGGTGTGGCGAGATAGATAGATATGTGGCTAGATAGATATTCTGTAAAAACTTTTATCACTTTGCTCGACATTGAAAATTGACTGTAGGTAAATCTGGGTCGTTTTAATCAACTTAAACGTTTGTTGATTTTCACCTTGTTTACCAAATATCTTAAGTAAAAAATAATGAAATTAAATAAGCTCAAAAGTAGGTACTTTTACATACCGCCAGTAGCTTACCGGGGGTAATAAAAATTGTTAAATTTTTATGAACTTTATCATCAAATTATGAAAATATAATCCACCATGATACAGTTTTATTTATTTTTTTCTTATAAACGCAAAGACTGTTGAAAAATATTCACACAAAACTTTGTGTTACTCATCAGAATTTCTGTAGATTGAATATATTTCAACTTGCCAAAAAAAATTGTACGTGGTTTTATAAAGAACTAAAATTATTCTAATTCCGCATCACGTGTGTATTTTTTCATGCACATTGTTAGGTTTCGTTTTGTTTTATCAAAATTAATAATTAAGTAATTTTGATTTTATATTAGAAATGAAATCATTGCTACAGTTTTTCTATTTTCTTACAAGGGTATTAATTAAATTTGATGTGAATTTAAGATCAACTGGTGATCTCTTATTTCAAAATCTATAAATAGAAATGTAATCACAAACAATTTCACATCTTCTTCTTCTGTAGGTGCCCTGTCAGGTCCCCTCGAAGTTGGCGAACACTCTTCTGCAACGACAATCTCAATCTGAAACTTCTACAGAGACTCGTTAAGTCCTATGTATGGTCTATATTGCTGTACAGTTCTGAAACCTGGATCCAAAAATGAAAACAATGAATCGCTTAGAAGCACTTGGAATTTGGCTTCATAGAAGAATTCATTGGACTGATAGGGTCACAAATGTAAATGTAGAGGTGGTATGAAGAGCAGGAATGAACAGAGAACTCCTGTTGGATGTGAAAGTGCGTAAGAACTCGTATCTGGTACATTAGATGCGCGGAGAAAAGTACCACATTTTTCGGTTGATTGTGACAGGCAAATTTTATATAAGAGGCCAAAAAAATACGTTATAAAATAATATAAAAGATAAATTCCTCGTTTGCATGTATCGATAATTAATGTTTTCAATGTGATGGATCTTAATAAAATGATTCTGTACTCATGAAAAATCCAAATGCCTTCAAACACAAGGCTTCACCATAAGGTTACAGGCCTTTTTAAACGTTTTGTTTACTTTCAACCACTTTATTTTTATTATTTATTTCTAATGTACATTGTGTAAAAGAGAACAAAACAAACGACGTTTGCAAAATGATACCATAAATTCAATTCTTGATTATAGTCCATTATTTTATCTGCACTACGCAATTAAATAAATTATTATCTAATACATAATGTCAAATAGATTTTCTTTAAAAATGTTATGGCCACATAATCAAAATTATTGCTTCGGTTTAATTATTTTTATTTCTTGACAATGCCTTGCATCGTAAAAAAATATTCTTAATCCATAATTTGGAATATATTTTTATAGTTATAGCAATAACTGATGATAAACTACTTGACGACTTTCTGTTGTACGAGACAGAAGAAGGGCGTTGACTTATTCGCCTTGAACACTTATTAATAAAGAACTGTAGACATATGCCACTTATTATAATATTTTTCTTAAAAAGTTTTAGAATAAAATGATTAAGAAACTTTCTCGATACGAACAAGTTTACGTACGTTTATTATGTGGTACATTTGGTAACAAATAAATATTAATAATTAAATAAATTTGCTATTTTAAGAGTTCATTAACTTTACGGTAATGCCACCCTTTTCAGTTAATTTTAACATGCTCTGTAAAAACAGATGTTCCTAAAATATTACGAGTAAGACATGCATTTTTACTACACCATCATGGCATATCCCAGAAATGATTTTATCAGAAGATGTAATAAACATGCAAGCTGTCCTCTCTATTCCAACAAAATAATAATGTATTCATGAAGGTGGCAAACCTCATCGCTGAAATTAAAATATAAAACGTCTTTATTTTTTCGAATACCTCCCAGAAAATGACATATTAGGTCGTTTATTCTAGATTGAGTAAATTTTTACCTATTAACGTGTAATTCCTCATATAGGTCGAGTTTAGGTCGAATTCACGTAAATGCGACCAATTAAGGTTAAGTGACCTGTTATGATGACCTAATAATAGGTGAATATTACCAGTTTTCAACTTAAAATGTTTGCTGGGCTACCTTCTACAGGACACTCGAAATCTTGTAGAATATTAAAATGTATAAGACATTAAATTTAATATTTTCAATTTGCCACGCATCTTGATTATATTATTTTGATATCACGGAGAGAACAACGGCTTCATTTCATTGACTGCAGTTAGCCTTCTGGCTACCTAATTTTGTAAGAGATGTTCTGATAGTATAATAGATAAATTTCTTTAAATTCCTATTTCTTATCAAAAAAACTGCTTAAAAGATATATTTATTTATTTATTTATTTACAAATATTTACGGCCAAAGCCTTTAACATGCTAAACTTCTGTATACATACAAAACATGTAAACAAAGGAAAGATCTGTTACAAAAAAAGACACAAAACAATTAGACTAAAGAAACGAAAGTTTTACAGACAATATAACATTAATCATGTTATAAATATATGATATATGCAAACATTGGATGGAAAATGTTTGTAATGTAGTGCTCAAAAAGGAAATAAATAAAGAGTTTTATTTATTTATTTCATGAAACATTAAGTACCTACATTGTATTAATGTACATATAACAAGTTATTACGAAAAAAAATAACATAGACAATTTAGATAATGCCCCAGTCAGCAAATTATACGCTGGTATAAAGAGAGATAACGTTTTTATTTATTGGAACACTTCACTATAACAAAGATGAAAACATATTACTTTAAATCATTGTTTTTAGGTTTGCTTTTGAGTTTCACTCATAGAGAGATTAATTCGAGTTACAATAAATACGTTTGATTAATTTTTCATATATTCTTTATTGTGCATTGATTACTAGCAACTTTAGACATGAACTCTTTAACATTATCCAATACAATCAATATGCAGAGGAGAAAAAGAGATTCCCCTGATTGTGAATGTGGAGATGTGGAAATGGCGGGACACATCGAAAAAGGATGCCATCTTAACAAAATCAGCGGGGAACTGCAGGACAACAATGAAGCAGGACCGGAGGCGGTGAACTGGTTGTCAGCACTAGAGCCAAGACTGTAGATACGACCCAGCCCACATGGGTTAAGATTAATCAACACACCGAGCCATACGAAAAGTAAAGTAAGTAGGTAATATACAGATGGGGAGTTTATCGCAGTATCACGATCTCTCCCAACTAACCCAAAAATATTTTTATTAAATACCTCGAATATTTTATATAAAGTTTTTAAATTGGACATATGAAATTATATTAACTTCATTTAATAAAACACATTACTTGGCTTACAACTTTGAAAACTAAAATTACCGCTCAGCATTACATAATTTTCAAAATATATCTTACTGATGTCAGAGTAGAAACATAAATTGTTGATTATAATCGACTGCGTACATTTCAGATATATTGTGGTATTTATATTATGTATTATACCATTCGCAGATATTTTTTTCGTAAATATACAGTTAAAACATAATTAATAATATACAATTAAATTATTTAAAACTAGAGAACCAGCCAAGTTTCCAACAAACTTAACCCAAACCTCTTACTAAATTAAAGGTTTATTTTTCTTATAAATTAGTTATCCTCAAGAAATGTAAGATAGAATAATTCTGTAGAAAAACTCTGCCGATTTTCACATGATATGGGCTGCAGAAATAATTGAGATCGTTAGGGAAACCTAATAAGGCACAAGAAGAAGACGATGGTAAAAATCACTACATAGTGATAACCTTGCCACTGCATATCGTCTAAAAATATATATTTTTTGCATTGTTTTGAATACTCTATTGTACACTAACGATGTGCAAAAATAAACTTTAACAAAATAAATAAGCCTTAAAGTCGAAAGATGTTATAAGTTTCATTCAAAGAAGACTTGATTAAGTTTCTCATAGGATCACTCACGTATTGAAAATTTACGCACGTAATATGACTATGACTGTATGTATGACGTCACGTTTCAATAAGAATATTCCATACATTGGGTTAATATCTACATATATTATAATGCATTGCGCCTAGAGCTTAAGGGGCCAATAAGAGCTTTTTATTGCTTTTATAACTTTCATTTATTTCCCTCGTGTAGTTTTGCATAATAACACTCTTATAATTCAAATGATATTTAATAACTCAATTATATCTTCAAAAATTAATAAGATACGACCTAAAGGTGAATTGTGTACGAATACTTATAATTTTTCAAAATTTTCAAAATTTCAAGAAAAACAGACGCAATTACGTTTCGTTATTGTTTTTCTTTGTAAATAACATTTTTTTTATTTTTTCTTATTCTTCATACCTACTGTTTTATATTATTTGATCAACAATAAAATCGTGTATCTGGCCTTTATCAAAATAAGAAAAATCTCATTAGTAAAAGTATTTTCCTGAGATGACAAAAAAGTTAAAAAACAAAATGTAATGATTAAAGAAAAACAGTTTATTTTATCTAGAAAATTGGAGCCAGTGGTGGAACTGAACAAATTATATTGGTCATGTTTTCGAATTGTTATGAATTCAAATGTTTTATAAACCAATTTAAGTTGTATTAAAAAAAAATTGTGACGGGAGAGGGTGAGGGCGAGGAGTAAAAAAATCAAGTTTATTGTAAATTAGATTCAAGAAATTTTGTTCTCAATCATGAAAACTCAAAGACACATGTTGGTATTTTACATTTACCTATAGGTAAAGCAAGCCATTTTAGTCGTAATGCAATTGTACTTGTGATAAATAAAAGTAAGAATTTACACAAAACGTTTGTCTCGCTCGCACATGCTGTTGCAAATGAGGCTATATTTTACTATATTTCTGTCTCGCTCATCGCTTAACTAATAGGCTGTCATTATTTTGTACTACGGACACGCTACACAAAAATGATGTGCTAATGTATGTACATATATTTATTTATTTATTATTTATTAAGCATCAACAGTACACTACAGACAACATATATACATAACAACAAACAATATAGTCAAAGAAGGCATCAATACATTGCCCCATTTATAAGTGTACACATCATAACTGTTATGTATTAAAACATGGGATTCCAGTTATCAAGTGCTTTTATTATTACATATTATATCTCAGTACCATGAATTATTGTTACCTTACACCTTAACTAGGTACTTATTTATTTATTTATTTACGGCATTATTGCCTTTGATTACAAAAAAAATATTACAAGTGGACAATTTACAAGATACAAAACAATGAAAACTTAATGACTACAAATTGACTACAATGACTAAAAAAACTTTGACTACAATGACTAAAAATTAAATTAAATTATAAAATAAACATTAAATTAAATTTGTATTTTCAGAATAAGTCTGATTAAAACATTCTATCATCTTCCTCCTCACAGAGCCATCTCCATCGAAAAATAAGTCTATTGTCTCAGCATACCTATTACCGAGCACATGCAGACGGTTCACGACTGAATGTCTCTGGTAGTTGGTACGTGCATTTGATTCACTTAGTAATATCCTTTGCCTAGTGGGACGGTCGGGGATATGAAATTTGATTAATTCAAGGAGCTCAGGGCAATCGAATTTTGAGTTTACTATTTTACATAACAAAATTATATCCAATAAAACGCGCCTATCGATCAGTTTAGACATTCTTAGTTCCAGTAGTAAATTTTCGTAGCAGAAGTCGTTATAGGAGATTTCCAGCCGAAAATTGATGTAGCGCATGAATCTGCGCTGAACCCTCTCAATAGCCCTCACGTGAACCTCATAATATGGAGACCAGACTGACGAAGCATATTCAATTTGACTTCTGACGTAGGTCTGAAAAAGTACCTTCAGAGTGTAAGTGCTTTTGAAGTCTCTTGAGATGCGAATTACAAAACCTAGCATTCGAAAAGCCCTGTCAGTGATATAAGTTATGTGTTCCATGAAAGTTAAACCCTCATCAAACAAAACCCCCAAATCACGTACCTCACTGACAACCACCATAGCCACCGCATCCAGGGTATAATCAAATAAGACCTTATTTCTACTTTTTGAAAATCTAATTGCGTTACACATTTTCACGACACCAAACGGACAGCGAGTCTATATTGCTCTGAAGAATTTTGCAGTCATCAATGCTTTTTATGACTCTGTACATCTTTAGATCATCGGCGTACAGAAGAACCTCAACATTGCTTAGGACATCCACTATGTCATTTATGAAGATATTAAAAAGAATAGGGCCAAGGTGGGATCCCTGTGGGACGCCACTTGTGGAACGAAAAACACTAGATGCAGCGATCCCCACTCTAACAGCAAGAGTCCTTCCCGACAGGTAACTCTCGATCCAGCGAAGAGGACCTCCACAGAAACCTAATCTTTCAAGCTTCTCAATCAGTACCCTGTGACTGACTGTGTCAAAGGCTTTGGAAAAGTCAGTGTATATGCTATCCACTTGACTTCCTTCAGCCATTGACGTGGTCAAATAATTGTTGTAGAGTATCAAGTTAGAAACAGTTGACCTGCCTGAAATGAACCCGTGCTGCTTGGGAGTGATAGTAGGTGAGATATGAGGTGTGATATAATGAAGAACGATCTTTTCGAATACTTTACCCAGTGTTGACAACTTATCCTATAAATGTAAAATATATAAGTACTACTACAACAATAACAATTTGTATTATATTTAAAAGCCCATAAGGTTGTCACATTTAAATAAAAAAGGGAAAAAAATTAAAAATTTATAAAAACAGGAATTTACATTATGACAATAAAAAAACATACATGAATAACAGTTGTCTGATATTACTACATGGATAAAATTACTCAATAAATATTGAACAATCAGTGCTGTCATTCACTTCACAACCTAACCTACTTACCTGTTCCATACACACACACACACAAGAAAACATGAATCAGTGTCACAAATGAAACTATAAAGATGTAGTATTATATGTATTAGACAACGTAATCAGGATCTTTGGTCTATAGTGTCTATACACTCTATATAGGTAGTTCAATGCACCAGTTTTCGTCCGATCAGCGAAGATAAGCAATATTGGAAGCAGTAAGTTGGTGGATGAGTTACTGTTCAATGCAGTTATATGGAGTTAATTTTACAGTTATTTATTTATTTATTTATTTTACAGCTATTTTGTATTATTTTTTTAAATTTAAAAGGTTTTTTGGAATACATGTTTTAATACCTTTCTTATAAATTTATTTAATGAGGGCGGACTAGCCCAGTATGAAACTCTAGGCACGCTGCTAATTGTATGTAGGTGTGCAAAGGTTTTTTACATCAATGGAAAGTGTATCACTAGTTTGTATGTACTTGGCTTGTTATTTATTTGAATAGTTGATTTATTGTATTGTTTGATTAAGTGCATTCCGTAGTATCTAGTTAAAAAAAGAATTATATATCATGTTTACATTTTAACTAATTGTTTAAATAAATTGTTTCAAGAATAATTTAATGAAATTCATTGACAGCACGCAGTATTCAGACAAATAACGGCCTAGTAAATATTTTGGAGTGTTTATATTTAAACTAAAATAAATCCTAACCAACAAGTGATATTAATCTCACCATTACTATATTTTTTTCTAATATTCCACCTTATTCAAACATTACAGGATTCTGTATTTTTACTTTTTTTCTATCTATTATTAACAGTTTTCTTTTTTCAAACAATATTTTTTATGTTATTTTTCTTCTTTTCTTAATTGTTTTTTTATACTTGGGTATAATATGTTCAAAATATATTTTTGTGTGTTGACATAACTTTGGTACATGTTTGTGGATGACAGCTGAGTTATGAACGATATATTTTTATTTGTTAACCATATTTATAGTTGTTGTCTGTACTTTTACCAATAAATAAAAAAAATGCAGATGCAGAGATAGTCTATTAAAATACACAAACAGTTAATGATAGATAATTGAAAATTGGACTACAATTTTCAAATACATTCCTTTCATTTGACATTAAGATTTTGAGGATTAACAAAATAAATAAATATTCATGTAAACAAACTGTTTTAAGTGCTACTGTTACTATTTATACCAAATAGTAACCTGATTTTAAAGTCAAAACCAGGTAACTTACAAAACTGTTTGTTTACATAAATTAATATAGAGTTTTACAAAATAAACAACTCAATCAATATAGTCATCCTTGCAAAAATATTTTTGTGCTTAAATTATGAGACCAAAGTAAATATTGTCATAAAAACTACAACATTATTAAAAACTTTTGAAATATTGTGTGATTAATGTAGTCGAATTCAGTTTAAACTGTCAAAAATAAAGTAGCGAAAAATATTTTATATGAAATTCAGATACGCGATAACATACTTTTGCATAAAATCAAGTGGCAAAATAGAATATCCTTTTAAGTAAAATCATTTTAGGTGAGTACCAAAGGTAATTTTCAGAGTCGACTCGAGGGTAATTTTCATGTGTCTACACCTGACCAAAGCTTTTAGACTAAATGTTTGCATTAGCACTTGAAACAAAGTGATCAAAATTATAGCATATATATATCATTCTATTAAACCAGAGTAGGTACGTGGTATTTTGTTTTTGTTTTGTTTTGCCTCGTTATAGTTGATTATGGTACACAGAGTATTTATGAAAATCTTATTCACACACGTGTAGAGATTTAGTGAAGTCATGTATATGAAATAAAAAGTTGATGTAGATAATAAAATATAACGTGTTTTGTAATCGAGATACAGAAAGTTTTTTTGATTAAAAAGGAACGTGATTCACGATCATTAATAAGAAATTTAACACCATTAATTCAGCGAAGATGTTAGGCACCTTTTTATTTTAATATTTTATTATTCGAGAGGATAACCTTTGTGGTATATTTCATTTGGTTTTTCAATTACACATTCACTGATATGATATGTACCTTCATTATTTTATAAAAATACAGATTGACATTTCTGTGCCAATAATAAAGACGTTCAAGATAGGCAACATATTATCTTATCGCTGAATACAAGATGTTAATTAAATATTTCACGTACACCTGCCATTTTCAGGATATTAATAATATAACGGAAAAATGAGAAACAAAGTCTTTGCCGTAATTCAATGCAACTAAACTTTATCATATTAATGTGAAACAAAATTTCAAGTTATTTTATCAAAACATTTAAAATTAATGAGTTAAACAACTTTATTGATTTAATTTTGCTCAAAATATCTATAATACAAATTTCAGCATCATGTAATATTATAAACACCATATTCCTTCAATTTCTCTATTCAATAATATACGCTTGTTTCTGTCACACAGTGCTGCGTCTAAATTATTGTTAATATTTTAATTGTTAGCTACTATGTTAGTACTTTAGGAATAATTCCAGATATGTAATTTACATCTGTCGCTCGAAGGTTACTATTTTGTTTTAGGAATACGATTCTAGATGTACTAAATACGACCCGTGTACCAAATGTGCCGATCAAAATATATTATTAAATAATTAAATTTACGTAGTCAATAAGCTGATATTTCAAACGTTGTATGAAGTATTATGACACCAGCTGTGATATTTTTTTATTTATTTATTTGAAATTTTTTTTACAAAATATAACATAATAACCATTGAACATATTTTATGTACTTGACCAGCGCATCTTTGAGTTCATTATTATTATTATTGCCAGTACATTACAAACACAGAAAGAAAAAAAGAAAAGAAAATGTGTTAATAGTCAAATATATACAGCCATGTGTAGGTACTTATATTTTAAGCTAAATCATTTTTCAAAATTATGTATGATATTTTTATTTAATTCTCTGAATAAATGAACGCAATTTATAAATGAACGTTATTTCTAAATAAAATTATTTAGCACCTATAACGTTTAATATTAAAACAAATTGTAAAAACTTATTACATTATTTTCACGATCATTGTATTGTGAAAATGTTTATTCTCCCCACGTATTCCAATAATTTATATTTACAAACTTTTTCAAGGATATCAAATTCTCCAAAACATTTTAATAACAACCTTGAACATAACCAGATATTATTCACTACTACATCTGTTTGAGTGTTTTCTTTCAAACTCAATTATCTATCCAGATAATTCCAGCTAATCATATAAGTTTTCCCATTTATCTACCCATTGCCTGACACTACTTTGGCTTCGCCACTAAACGGCCTCACTGTTATGATTTATTTTAAAACAAAAAAGAACCCTTTTTTCTTCACTGGTCATCTTTCCACTGCTAGATGTAGGCTTCTTCTATAGTTTTCCATTTTTCCACTTCTTGGTCTTTTGTTGTCCACCCGTGACAGGGATAATGTCATCGACTCACTACTTTTGAGGTCGACCTGACCTTCTTTAATCCATGGTTTCCAGATTAAGACACTTTTTGTCTAGCAACTTGACTTGTTACATGAACACAAATTAAATACAATCTCTTCCACTCAGAGCAATTCTGCGTAAATTGAAAGAGATATTACTTTCCACGATGTTTTTAACGCCCTAATAACTTTGTCGTAGAGTTGTGCTAAACGTAGGGAGTTTTTTTGATGTAAAAATCATAGACAATTCTTTACAATACTCAGAAATATGAGTCTTTGCCGCTACACAGAAACTGCTAGTCTACATATTATATTATGTCTGCGTTTGTAAATATTATATACATGGATAGTTATGTAAATTGAAACAAGTGTTTCTTTCCACTGTAAATTATTAATAACGAGAGAGACGTCTTTCGACTTATCAGATCATTTTCAATCTTTGAGAGGTTTTGAAAGATTTATAATGGCCTCAAACGTCTCTCACGTGATCAACTATTTATAGTAGAAAGAAACACTTGTTTCAATTTACCTAATATGGGATTCTATTACGTGCGGACCGATACAATTAATACAATATAGAAGATATTTTACTGTGAACAATATTGACTTATAATTCGTTGAAGGATATGTTTATGTCTAATATATTGTTTGTATTATCCACACGAGCATGCAAATATTTTCTTAGTACCTAGTAAAACAATCACCCAAAGGTTATAGTTCTAACAAACTCATATTAATTTGGTTACTAAGTTATTCATATCGTTTAGGTTGAATATGGTGTTTTCGATTTCATATACTCCGAAAGGATTTACAATAATTGTTTTTAATTATATATTGATAACAATATAGATCATTTTACTATTTATTTATTTATTCATTTACTAAGCATCAACACTACACGACAGACAACATATATACATAACAACAAACAATGCAGTCAAAGAAGGTATCAGTACAATGCCCCATTTACAAGTGCACACATTATAAAAATTTGTATTATATTTAAAGCCCGTAAGGTTGTAACATTTAAATTAAAGAAAAAAAAAAATAGTAAATTGATAAAAGCAACAAGAACCTCCATTTAGACAATAAAAAAATACAAATGAATAACAGTTGTCTGATCTTACATCATCATCATCATCATCGCCCTCAACACTCCTCTTGGGAGCACAGGACAGAAACCAGCCTCCTCCATTCAGAGCGTCTCTGTGCTAATTGCGTCACCTCTTTCCTCGACATTCATTGCGCTCTGATATCGTTGTCATAGGAACGGTGTATTGTGAAAGAAGGACGCCCGGGCCGACGGAACCCCTGCGGACGGAAGAACAGTGCTCTTTTTGGCCAACTATCATTAGGCATTCTCAAAACATGTCCCAGCCAGGACCATCGTCTTTCCTGTATTACGGAGATTACAGGTCTTATAACAGGGAAATAATTACTCAGATAAATATCAACAATCAGTGCTGTCATGCACTCCATAACTTAACAAGAAAACGTGAATTAGTGTCACAAAGGAATACATAAAGAAGGACGTAAAGGGAAAACCATCTGAGATATAGAGAAACCCAAGCTGATAATAATCAAATAGTTATGAGAATACTAAATTGCCGCTTAGCACTTACAAAACTGACTTTTTGAAACCGCGAGAGCTACCGGCAAACATGTCAACACCTCCGAACTTAGTAGGATTATAAGCATTCACAATCCGATTGAGACGATTTTTCAAACCAGCATTTGTTCGAACCCCACTTAAGTGTTGAAAACCAACCTTAGTTACCAACTGTTATAACAACTATTTGACAAAGAGTATTTATACTACTATTTATCTATGTCTGAAATATCTATGTCATTGTAAATTAAATTATCTCATACGGCGCGGGCTATGAGACAATGTAACAACCTTCCGAAATAGTATATCCGTTAAGACGTTGAAAAAACACTTCTTAAATAATTTTGTATTGTAATTCTGTCGCAAAGAGACAGGTACAAGAGATGCAATTCTGAGTCTAAGACTTGTTCTTGAAAAGAGAATAACAGTGAATAGAAACACGTATGTAGCATTCATCGACCTAGAAAAAGCATTCGATAAAGTAGAATGGGAACAACTTTTTAAGACTCTAAACCAGATAGGAATGAGCTATAAGGACAGAAGAGCAATCTGGAGCCTATACAAGAATGAAATGGCTGTAATTAAAAGCGGAGAGAGCTGCGCAGAAGCGAGAGTAGAACAAGGTGTAAGACAGGGATGCTCAATGTCGCCAGCACTCTTTAACTGCTATATACAGCAAGCTATTGATGAACTCAGAGAAGAAATGAAGAATTGGACAGGAGTAAAAATAAATGGGAAAAAGGTTGACATGATTAGATATGCTGACGACATAGCACTGCTCGCAGACTCCGAGATGGAGCTGAACGAAGCCTTAGGAAAAATGGAAAGTATACTGTTGTCAAAGTACAACATGAAAATAAATAAAGATAAAACAAAATGTATGGTCGTTGGAAGGGAGGAAGCGACTGCGAACATTGCCATAAATGGAGTGAGCATCAAACAAGTAAGAGAATTCGTGTACTTGGGCAGCAGAATAAACCAGGACGGACGCTCCAAATCAGAAATTGTGAGCAGAATAAACCAGGCACGAATTGCCTTTAACAAAAAATCCAAAATATTAGAATCCCCTAATATTGATCTAAGCGTGAGGAAGAATCTCACTAAAGCCTTTGTGTGGAGCATTCTGCTATATGGATGCGAGACGTGGACCATCAGTAAGAGGGAAAGCGGACGGTTAGCGGCATTTGAAATGTGGTGTTATAGACGCATGCTGAAGATTCATTGGTCGGAACACGTCGAAAACGAAGAAGTGTTAACCAGGGTTGGCGAAAAAAGGCAACTCCTCAAAAGAATCTGCCAACAACGAGCTAATTGGATTGGCCACAACATCAGGCACCCAGGACTGCTCATCGCAATCGCAGAGGGCAGGACCGAAGGCACAAATGGCAGAGGTCGACCGAGAGACGCCTATATGGACCAACTGAAGAGGGACATGAGCTGTGGCTCATATATGGAGTTGAAGAGACTGGCTGAGAATAGGGAGGAGTGGAGAAATAAGTCAAAACTCGTTGCAGACCAATCCAATGGATTGTAACTCATTATATATAATTCTGTTTACACATCCCAATCCCCCTCCCGTCTTTAACTATAATTTCTTAAATAGCGACTGTTTATTTTGTATTGTATTGGCATGGAGAGGACAGCTTTCATATTTATGATATGCTGCTGGTCTGCTGGTTAAAATACTAACGAAATTTCCCAACGAATCATTGGTACGTACTATCAGATTAGGACCAGAGATAGTACAAACGATTCATTAGTACGAATCTATAATATTAACTTTTCGCAAACAACTCGTTGGTAAATTTAACAACAATTTGTTTGCGAAGAGTTAATATTATAGATTCGTAACAATGAATCGTCCGTACTATCTCTGGTCCTAATCTGATAGTACGTAACAATGATTCGTTGTGAATATTTTTCTCAGTGTATATGGACAAAAATGACATGTAGCAATAAGCTCGCCAATTGTAAACATTATTTTCACATTAAATTAATTGAAAATAATTACACATCGTATAATCAATAAAAAGTACATTATTACTATAACCCATCAAGAACAATTCGATTCTCGGGATTTTATTGAATAAAATCAGTTTTCAAAACCACTAACCAGAAAAAAAGGATAAAAGCCAGGATACATTATCAAACACATAGAAGTTCAGGAATGTAGTTAATTGTTTTAATTAATTGATGTTAGGTGAAAAAATAATAGAAATGTGTAGATTAAAACACAAGAATGAGTAGATTATTTGATCGAGATCCAACTATAAACGTAGCCACCTTCAGATTAAATAACTACCTAGGTATTTATAAAACAGATATGCCTGCTTTGTTTGTCAGTGAGTTGGAAATATTTTTTTTGGCTGATATTAACATTTCAAATGTTCCTCTTTTATAGAATTGGTTTTCAGTTATCGTTATGTTAATTCGTAAAATTATCGTCAAAATATACGTAGATATATTTATTGCATACAATTATTCTGCTGGCTACCTATTTGTGGGATATACCGTAATGGCATAATACATAGATTAAATATCAACGTTTTATTGTGAATAATTTCAAATACGAAAGATAGCTTGTAGGCTTAATGTGCTATTTTTTGTTGAAATATATACGTACAAAATAACAAACATGCTCAATGTAATGAGATATCACATCGTAAAAACGATATACAATATACATAATATTCACATATAATTTTCATTGATGTTATGTTTTTTGCCCAAACATCACACGATAAATTGCTTTCATAAAGGGAAAATGGTAATATCATGAAAAAAGAAAGGCGGTGTTTTTTTAATCAAAACAGCCACGAGAAATACATTACCTTTTTTATATAAATTTTCAACAAATATTGATTACAGATATTGTTGAATATTCATTTTTTTTTTAATTTATATTTATTAGAATTAATGCGCATCTATTTCGTTCCTACACAAAAAACAATTCGATTACTCGAAAATCGATACTTTATTTAACATGACATTCTGCATCTAATGAATCAAATCCTTCATTATCTCTATTCGTTATTCTTCACTTTTAAAAACTCCACTTATGTACATATTACAAGAAGTTGTTCGAAATTGATTTAGTTAATTTTACAATATCCCGTGGAGCACCCGGTAAAAAATTGGTCTCCCACTCTTATTCGTAAGTTTTCGAGTGTCGTGTAAAAGGCAGGTGTTCGAAAAAATAAGACATTTTACATCTTAAATTCAGCGATGAGGCTTGCCACCCATCCTGAATGTCTTGATTTTATATTGGCACGGAGAGGACAGCTTGCATGTTTATTATATGCAGCTGGTCTGCTGGCTACCCCACTTGTGGGATATGCCGTGATGGTATGGTAGTATAGTAGTAGTACAATATCGCGTTTTACTTACAACTCAAAAGTGAAAGTTTGGATACAGCTGTAAACATACCTCGATAATTTATATGAATGAATGAACTGTTTCACTAGATTTTTTGTATTTTTTTTATCTTTAATTTGGTAACTCAATTTCAGCAGTTATATGAATATGAATTTGTTGTTATTCGTTCACAGACAACTGTTTTTATACATCATTGTAATAATTTTTTACACGTTCTCTGAAAGTAGTCCATTCCCATTATAACAATAGCTTTAAGGTTATCTTGAAAGGACAATACACTCTAGTTTTATAGTTTAATTATTTGTAACTCCTCCATTGTTCATCAAAGCTTCCATTTGATCTAGGATTAAAAACTAACAATTCTATTCTATTCTATTTTTCTCAAGGCCATCCACTCGTTTGCGAGTGATTTAGGGATAAACTAACAATGATAAAGCGTTCAAATAAAATAAAACAGCAGTTACTAATGGATGTTTCATCAATTATTAAATCAAAATATACAATAGTGAGACAAATATGTTATTGAAGGATCTACATTTTTTCAGCATTGTAACATGGATCATTGAATGTACTCGTAATGATGAAATGTAACATAAACTTATTTGTGTAATATTCTATCAGTAAAATTACATAGAAGAGATAGTAGCGCAGTGTTATCATCCGTCAAAAGTTATCTGTGTGTCATCATAAGTAATCAAGGCTTACTACTTATGCCTTGATTACTTATGATGACACTGCTAGCCTTCTTCTCTCCACTGCTGGATAAAAGACTATTCAAAACTCGAGAACACAATACCACTGTTTTCGCATCATCTGGACAAGATCGTCCACCCATCTTTTTTGGAGTCTTCCTACCCTTCTTTTGTCCTCCCACGGCATCCATTCAAAAATTCTGGAAGTCTCGTCTTACCAAATGATCAGCCCATTGCCATTTCAGCTTGGCTATAACAGGCAACAAGGCTATAATAATAAATTTCTTGAAAAAAATCTACTTCTTTTATTTTAATTATAACAATAATCATCATCATAACTTTAACACGGCATCCTTTTCGTAATAGATAAAAAGAATCGCACTCCACTAACTCCTTTAAAATTTTAATTTAAATCATTTAATTATTGCATGCCCTTTTCGCTTCCGTCACTATCAAAGATTTTCCTTATGCATGGTTTCCTATTGAATGTACTAAACGTGATTATTATTTATTAATTTTGTATTTTATTTATTTTCAAAGGTCTTCATTAAACATATCCTATCACCCAATAAATATTTGCAATTCCGAATAAAATGGATATATTTATTTATTTTGGCCTGCTACGTATTACATTATTCCTAAAAATGTTGGACAGTAAACATCCGTATGCGTGTGCTGCTATACGGAAATTCTCATAAAAGATACCCCTAGTATTATTGAAAACTGTATCAAATGCGTAAATGATTCTATTTTCATTACAGCAATATTGAATTGAAGGATTTATTTCATATATCTATATCCCTACCTATGTCGTTACACTCGACTGTGAAGGAATAACACAATAATATGAGTGATTTATTTAAAATTTTTGCGTATTTATACTTCAGTACATATTCACGAGTAACAAAAATGTTTATATTGAGGTGAGGCAAATGTTCGAACAAGCTGCCTCTGTGTCTGCGAGAGGAGATGAATGGAGAGAGTTTTAAAAGAGGGCTGAAGACGCAACTTTTTGCTGGGAGTTTCGGGCGATAGCCTGGAGGTAGAGTCTCGGCCTCGTGAACAGGGGGTCCATGGTTCGATCCCAAGTGCCGATGAACTCCCCTTTTACGACACAAGCTTTGAGCTTACTGTGAAAAGTGTAAAAGGTTGTATTTGGGTTTGTAACAAACCCAGGTATATCTTTGAAAAAATCGTTAAAGATGCTAGAGAAAGATTATGTTTATTTGTTCAAAATTGTTCTGAGTTCAGGATTTTTGTTTAAAACCTGTATTTTCAATAGGAACTTTGAAGAGTGGTTGTAAAAGATGATTATAAAAACTAATGAATGAAAAACGTGAGTAAGAAATAGTAGAGGAGTATATCAACGTACATTAACAGATATTTGTTACAACTTCATTGATTTCTCTAGATGGACCACGTTTCCCGAGAATGTTTATTTGAAAAGCAATATCTTAAGACTGACAACCTAGTCTGTGACAATTAAGTTACTGAGTCAGATTTCCTTATGAGTATTTATATTTTCTGACAAAGTAGAAATTTGATGCTCTTTGGTTAGTAATAGGGTTCCTACGAAAACATCCTTATGAAACGTGGACATGTAGGTGTAAGTAAATACTGGGAAGGAGGCAGCGTATCATCCAGTGGATGTACTAAATGTTTTGCTGATGAAGCCTATTTGTATGTTTACCCTACTACTAAGAAAACTGTATAAATTTATGTTATAAATGTATTGCAGAATAATCAAAGAACGTCAAGGAAACAAATATTATTCTGTTATAGAAATGTTATATTTTCTAGAATGTTTTCTATACAATGATATCAAAGTATACTATACTATACCCTCAACGCCGTGTCCCAAGTGGGGTAGGCAGAGAGAACGGAACGCCAAACAGATCTATCTTTACACACTTCCTTCGCTTCCTCCAAGTTCATACAGTTTCTCATACACACACGTCGGTTCCTCTTACTCAACACGCGGCCGTCCTTGAGAATTTGATCCACGTGATCAAGCCACGTGGTTCTCGGACGCCCGCGTTTCCTCACACCCTTTCTTTCAGATAAGTATGTCCTCTTTGTCATTCTTACCTCGTTCATTCGTTCAACATGCCCAAACCACCGTATTAAATACTGAGAAGTATTTACTACGAAGTTTATATCTTCTGAAAATTGATTTTTATTTTTATTGAATGATAATTTTTATATGCCCTTTGCTATTTTTCAAAACTGGAGTAAAAATGACGTAAAAAAAATTGCGCATAATATGATTAAATATTGACCACTTGATAACAAAGCTTTAAAGATTTTATTAAAGTGCTTTGTTGGGGATTTAGGTATTTTTATTGTGTGGAAATTATTCGTATTCATAATTTAGAGGCATTAATCTTGTTTTTACAACAACAAAAAAGATGTAAGGAACGGAAATTTATTCATTGACATATCTACATATTCATGGCCAGAGATCCTGGAATTAATATTAAACCGGGATTTCTGAAAAAAATATCTAGGCAAAATTGGCATCCAACCCCTTGTCCTTGTTCATCACTTATAAATAAAACAAGAAAGGATTATCCATTTATTTATAGATTTATTGATTTGTTATCGTGATAATCGTCCAAGAGATACAAAATTCATGAAATACTAATTTCAAATAAACAACATCTCTAGTCTATGTAAACTGAAACGAAATATTGTGAAATTATTTGTTTGTATTTCTAATTGTGTGTTTCTTGTATAGAAATAAGAAATATATAACAAGCTTTCAATGTTCGTTATTCAAAACAAAACCCAACCCACTTTCTATATTTTGGACAATCTGCCGCCGGCCGCATATTTTTTCTCTTTTCTTATTTCTAGAATCTTTGAAGTACTCCCACTCATCTTATAAAGTTTTCTTTTGTACTTGCGAATTAGATTTTGCTCTTTAACCCAGTGATTCTAAATGTCAGCCATATTTTAAATGAATCCAAACAGTTGAATAATATATATTTTTCTTGCTCGTCAATTGTATGTATTATAATTAAAACATGTGAAAATATTCATACCCATCTGCAAGAAATAGGTCCATAAAAGTTTAAATGTCATTGTAAAATATTTTTCATGTTTGAAAAATACAGGAATTAGTTACTTATATTTTTATATTTATTGTCATGTTTTAAATATGATTCCGATAATAAATAATCTATCATCAATTGATCAAAAACCTGTCCCAGAATTGGGGGTAGTTTGTGCTCTGGGGAGGTTTTGATCCATCTTAGTATCTAACCGCACTATATTATGAGAATAGTTTAGGAAACTAGAGTTAATATTTTATTTAAATTTATACAAAGGAATTACTTTAAGGCATTAGAGGCGATTACTCTCGTAAAAGCAACCCTGTGCTGCACTAGTCAAAAGAGTTACCCCATACTGCTTACTGAAGTTTTTTTATCCTTTTATATAAATTGCATAGTTTGCCTTTACCAGGACCACATCGTTCTCTTTTCTCTGTCAATATGAGTTGGAGAATTTCATATTTTTTTTTTTTTTGTGGGAGTTCCACCCAAAAGAGGGTGATTTTGCCCAGAATTTCATATTTATTTGCACTTATAAACCAAATGTGAAAAAATATATTTTATTTTATGTTAGTCTCTAACTTTGCTTGTTAACTATGAAACTGAAATTATATCGCTATATTTAAACCTCTTTTGACTCAAATATTCGTAGAATTTATATAAATATAGTATACGAAAAAATCTTTGAATAAAAAGTACTTATAGTATAAAAATATTGAATTAAATTAAATTCCTCCTTTCAATTCATAGTCGGTTATAAAAGCGAGTTTTATATCGATATAAAATGGAACATGTTAAAGGTATATAAATTCAATAAAGTAAAAAGTTTCAACATTCAAGTGGAAATCGATTCTTCACGGTCCATCGGCTCTCAAAGATCACAATAGTTCAAGGCAAACACTTTGTAAAAACAATTCAATAATCAATATGATCGTAATTTTACCGACAAAGTTTTTCCATTGAATGGTTATGAGAAAAATATTATGTTTCAGGAAAATATTCACAATTGTTTGCTTTCTATTTCAACATTTTATTTTCTTTTAAAATTATTATTGCTCTAGGTATTTAAAGACATTTGTTTCAAAATTAATCTTTATATGATGTACTTAATTATCTCTCAATAAAACTACTACTTCTCAATAAAAATTAATAAAGTAAAAAAAAACATTTCTTATAAAATTTTAAAGTTAATACACATCGAATCACTTCTCGATAGTTTTTTTATCAATGACTTATAATTACTTTCTAAGCAAAACAGGCTTCTCCCAATATTCTTTTGTTCAAATTTAATGAATGCTGCTTGTCTCTGTATCTTATTTTACTTTTTTTATATCGTCTGATGATGGAGTCGAAAGTAGAAGCGAAGTCTTGAAGCTTCACTCTCATAATATCACTCACAGATTTTGGCAGAGTACGTAGGTGCACAGTTTCATTTTATAATATGTTTGTTTTATCATTTGGCATTCAATATCGTCTGAATTATCGATTACAAGAAAATTCTTCGAAATACAATTGTTCGAATTCACAATTGTTCGAAAAAATAATTATTCAAATTAACAAATCTTCGAATAACATTTGTTCGACTATCAATAATTCGAATTACAATTAATGGAAAGTGAATTGTTCGACTAACATTTGTTAGATTATTCGAATTATTTTATATTAATCTAAATTCATTTTATTATGATCTTCAGAAGCAGGTCATATTGACGCAATTATATTACGTTTCATATAAAACTCCAGCCATACCTCATCCAACTTTAACGTTATTTTAGTTTCTTAAGAAAATGAGGCAATTGCGTTCATACCTAATTATAAATATATTTAAATTATTTTTCCAAACGTTTGTCACTATTTAGATAAATCGATTTCAAACTGAGTCGAATTATATAATATAACTTCGTTAAGTACGTCACTTTTCGCCGAAAATAGGAGCAATATTATCTGTCTTGATAATAAAAATTCGAAGAATTGTGTTTCGGATAATTGTTGTTATCAATATAACGTATAAAAATTCGAACAATTGTGTTTTCTGATAATTGTGGATTCGAATAACTGTCATTCGAATAATTGTCATTCGAAAAAAAGTTAGTTAGTACAAATGTTTTTTCGAAGAATTGTCCATTCGAATAATTGTGATTCGAATAATTTTCCTGTCACCTGAATTATCATAGGAAGGGGTAACTCGATTGACACAAGTTTGACAAGAATGAAGAAACTTGTGAATTTAAATTTAATCAAACTTACTTTGGCCATCCAAAAAAATCACTACTTCTGTTACTATACCATCACAGTGGGGTAGCTAGTAATCCAGCTCCATTTTATTGAACATGCAGGCTGTCATCTATGTTAGCAGCCCTCATTGCTGAATTTAGGATGTATTTACTTAATGCCTTTATAGAATTAAAATAGGCTTTAAAACAATACACTGTATTCAATAAAGCAAAACTATGTTCATAGTGAAAGTAGTACAGTGATTTATTTTAATTCTATTAAAATGAACTTTCACAAAGTTATTTCAAGTACAATACAGGCATTATAGTGTATTTACTATTTCGAACACTTGAATTTTACAGGACACTCGAAAACTTGCGGAAAAATGCAGAAGGTCATATTTTTGTCGGGTGCTATATGAATCATCAGGGTGATTTTCCTCGTTTTTATTATTTGTAGCTATTTTAACCAGCACACCAATTAACCTTATACTCTCATAATCAGAAACAAATAAAAATAAATAAAATCAATAAAAAGGATGGGTTGTATATATTTTTAGCAGCAAAGTTTTGAACCTAACAACGTACAGCTATAAAAATAAACAAACTATTTTTAGGAACGAAAATTCATATTATTTTATTTTTGAAAATTCACACACAAAGTGAGTTCTAATGAGTGTTATTGAATGTATATCATTCAAGAAAATATAAGTAAATATTCGAATGTCATCAATTTCAATAGATTTTTTAATAGAACTTTTTTCATAAATTATGTGAGTATTATTTTTAATTCTTATTTTCAAAAGCCTTTTCAAAATATAAGTATTTTTTTGAAGACTTCTAATGTATCACGGAAATATTAAGAAGCTTTAAACGTTTCTTTAAAAATAAATATTTACTTCCTTTTCAGTGATAATTGGTAAAAACCATCCATATATATTTCACTTTACAAAAACCGAAAATATAAGGTATTTTTTATTTATCTTTTTATAGACCTTCAAACAAATCAAGGTGCGGGGGTGATATCACTCAGATAATATATAAATGATTGATTTTTTTGTGTACCAAATATGGATTTTTAAATTTGTTTTTTTTTTTTGTTATTTTTTTGAACTATTTGTTTTTATATTTGTATATCCTGTTGTATTATTTTACATCAGCAATTCAACAACAGGATACCACTCATACTATTTTTTTATTTCATGGCACAAAGAGGAAGACCTGTTTGTTTATTACATGCGAGTAGTTCATAGAATGTCCCATTTGTGGAAGGTGTCGTGGTGGTACAGACTGACTATTAAAAAACCTCTATATTCATGGTTCATGAAGAAAGCTTAGATCATGAATGAGAAAGTTTTGAATAAGAAAGAGATAAAAAGACAGCATAAATACTTCACAGCCAACGTAAAATGGTTTGATTTTTTAAAAATAATATAAAAATTAATTTATCGACCAACGGTTCTTGGTGGAAGTTCATTTATTAATAAATTTTAAAATGAAACACGATATTTGATTGTGTTTCATTTAAAAAATATATAAATAGTATAAAGTTTTTTTTCCAGTAGATGGTGGTGGCTTCTAGATGGTCTATCTGAAAGAAACCGATTTTAAAACTAATATCTATGTAAAACAATGTAGCACGTGTTGAAAGTTTTTATAGAAAAGCTCAACATAAATAAAACGTGTGTAATAAATAAATTATTGTGATGCGATGAAGGCACAAGGATACGCCTGACCTTTCCCACAAGGGACTCGAGTTGTACGGAAAAATATTACACATTAAACTTGTTCAAATGCTTTGAATAATAAATACTAAGCACATAAATATCTGCATATCGGAGGGAAACTACGCTATGTCGGTTTTTGAAGACAGCCATATAAATACAATGTCATAGTCCTCGTTTTACTCTGTCTGGTGGTATATATCGATGGTTTAAAGCACAGAAGACACATGTCCACATTTGACAGTTTAGAGAAAACAGGTTTTGAAAGTTTGAGATTCTTAATTAATTCACTAACTTCATATTAATGCAGAAGGTGTTGAAAATCATAATCTTTGTTCTTTTTTAATGTCATTTATTAGTTATTTTTAACTATATTTTTAACCAGAATGCCAAGAATTAGCATTTTTAGATGATGGTCATGGACATGTGTTTGGAAGTGTGATGGAAGTGCTACTCACGGCGACTTTTGGGATGCGTTTATGCGTGCACAGATGACACATGTCCTTCCTAAATGAACATGTGTTTTTTAGAATCTTCATGTCTTTTGTGACATGTTACATCTGTGCACAAAACAAAGTGAATTTGTGGACATGTGACATTTGGTTTTTACTAAATATTTCAATAATGATATTAAGATTGTTGGTAATATTTAATCAGGACATAGATGGCGTTGCAACCGATCTTGTACATGTATTAACTCATTTTACCTAAAAAGTGGACATGTGTCTTCTGTGCTTTAAACCATCGATATATAATAAAAGGACTTAATTTTTTATTTCCTTAGACTTAAAATAGTTGATTAAAACATCCTGACCTATTTCAGAATCAAGTGCGGTAGCCTATGAAGACTAACTGCAGGTAATAAACGTGTAGGTTATACTCTTCGTGCCAATAAAGAAATTAGACATTCAAGATGGGTTACATGCCTTATCACTGAATATTTACAATAAAATAATTAATTTTTTCTTACTTACCTAAAATTAAATAAGCTTTATTGTACGATTGTATTTAAATTTAAATTCTTGATTGTTGAAGATAAAACATTATCATGTACAGCGTCCTCGAGGCGCTTTAAATACTCTCCGTTTATTATTATTATTAATTAAGTACAAAGCGGTTTTGAATTAAAAAAATCTTTCGACCAACCGATTGTACAAGTGAAATAAAAGTTTATAAGTATATACAAATTTTGAAAAAAAGCTGGTTTATACATACATATACTCATGCGCGCATACAGGTATAGATGCACACTCATACATATACATACACACACAAACATATACGCACATGAAGCAACAAATAAAATATATTTACCTACATACAAACATGAGCAATGTAATACGTATAAATTAGATGAAAAGCCTAATATTGTATTGACAAACACGTGGGAAGTATAAGTAATTATGAAGGACCATACTAAGAAGTACATTTCCTAACATGTATAATAATTTCTCTCTGACAGACAGCTGGTATAATTGTATTACCGTGTTTTGTTTCTAAATAGATTTTAACTTTATTCTGAAAGTCTGTTAAACTATGAAAATTTATTTCACCAATTTTACGCCTTTATGAAGTTTAATTTACCGTTGTGAAATTTTGACAAATATTATGGTATCAACCTCATCACTATATACGAGAATTTGTCTCAATTAAAGTTAGTATTGTGTAATTTGTTTTAATATTTTCCATACAAATTACAAAACATATTTTCTATACAAATTACAAAACATATTTTCTATACAAATTACAAAACATATTTTCTATACAAATTACAAAACACATTAGAGACCTTCGTGGTATTTCCAGGTTTATAATGAAAAATGTTTTAATATAATAAAAGTCTCTACGCAGTTCTCTTAAGCTTTTGAAACAACAATTTTTCAAGCCACACCAACCTCAATTTTCTTTTTATTTATCACAAACTAACAGCTTTTCAATAAAATTAAGATACAACAATAAATATAACAAAATTGTTAGCCCGTGAAATTTGTTTAAATGTATCTGTATTTTTATTGACACAACTAACTTGTAAGTTAAATAAACAGCTAAAAAATAATGAAGATTTATATTTAAAAGAAACGTTGGAATTATAAACAATTGAAATTAGGTATTTCAAGGCATAGAAAATCCATTTGATAACAAAATAAAAAGTGAGAAGGTGAAGTTTTCTCCAAATGAAATGGACGTTACAGGGGGGAAAAGAAAAAAAGCAATAAAAAGATATTGACGTTTATTTTGTTAAACTCCATATTAATTTATGCAAACTTACAAACTGTTAAAAGTTTTACTGTATTTAATAATTCGACTTACAAAGTCATTGTCAAACTCATTTTTACAGAACTCAAAATTCACTGACAAACTTCCATAGTGATTGTCAAACTCATTTTTTCAGAACTCAAAATTCACTGACAAACTTCCATAGTCATTGTCAAACTCGATTCTCTCAGAACTCGAAACTCACAGACAATGACTTTGTAAGTCTAAACCAGCTTACTCTTATTAATAAATACAGTAAAGCTTAAAATAGTTTGTTTGTTTATATTAATTTTTTTTTTCGAATGTTTCGTGATTAACACTGTGGAATTCCATATTTATTATTAATTTATATTAAAAGAAACTTTGTATTTTCCACTAGAATAACTTTAATTAGAGTTAAAACGTTTTCGGAACTACTTGTTCCATCATCAGTAACAATACTAAACATATTATTTTCAAGGACAGTCAATGTTATGGTGAAGGTGAAGGAGTGGTGGGCGGGGGCAGGGGTGGAGTATAAAGAAGCATAGACAAGAGTAGAGATGATATGGGTGGAATTTGGATATTTATAATGTTTTCATTCTTTATGCAGCAATTATTTCTTTCTAATGATTCCAATATATCCAACTTTCTTCCTTTGTCACAGTTATGAATCAATTCTATGTTATGTAACATATGTTTAGTATTGTTACTGATGATGGAACAAGTAGTTCCGAAAACGTATTAACTCTAATTAAAGTTATTCTAGTGGAAAATACAAAGTTTCTTTTATACTAATTAATTGAATATATATTTTGTATTGGTACAAAGAGAAATAAAATGTAAGGGGATATGGGAGCGGTCTGTTTCTTACAATGAACGCAAAAAACAGCTGATGATGTCGATGATTGAGCTATTACCTATATCAGTTTTAATTAAGCAATTCGAGATATTACATAAGATTGGAAAAGTTTGCTGCTAAAAAATTCAAGCAATGAATGAAAATCACTTATAAGTCTGCAATGTTTGAAAACCAAATTGAAATATTTTTATTACGATACATAAATTAAACTTTTATTATTGAAATAATTTCATTAACTAAAATTACATAATATGAAACTCAATACCTTGTTGAGCAAAGTTTGTGAGTCGTGAAATGTATCGCTTAATAAAAATGAATCTGGATTTAATTTGTTACTACTACTACTATACCATCATGGCTTATCCCACAATTGGGATAGCCACTGGAGCAGCTGCGTGTAATAAACATGAAAGTTATTCTCTCCGTGTCAACAATAAATTACGACATTTAGGATGGGTGGCCAGCCTCATCGCTGAAAATTAAAATGTTTTTTCGAAGACCTGCCTTTTACGCGAAAACTGTCGCTCGTAAACTTACGGAAAATATTGGGAGACCAATTCTTTGCCAGGTGCTCCATGTAACATATCCAATATTTGACTTAAAACAAATCCAGATGTACCCTAGACACCCTCACATTAAGCGTTTATGATTTGAATGATTTGAATCGAAACTATTCAAAACCAAAAATGTATTTTTAGTTGGAAGATATCGCGCTTCAGAGATAAACTCGCCTATTGCACAAAATTATGTGTTCTGTAGTTATCATACCATGTATTTTTTCTTTGTAGGTGTACTGATTTTGTGCAATAAAGATTATTATTATTATTATTTTGAACTATGCATGGAAAACTATATTATGTGATAAGTTCTATAAAAAAGCATTTTACAAAATAGTCAGAACCAATGAAATTTTATTGAAAAAATACAGAGGAAATCAATGTTAATATGGAAATTAGTCGTTATTTAGTTTTTGCGTTTTACAAACATTTTACACTAATGGCCTTGTTGCCTAACCATTAACCAAGGCAAATACCAAATGTATGTACCAAACAATCCATTATTTGTGACAATTTGTTTCATTTGTGTATTATGACTCTAACTAAGTTTTTAAATGATGATTTAACACATTGTCGCATAACGCACTCTGCTTATAATTTCAGTAGGTAATCATATTTTAAAATAATAATTAATCTCTAAGTTATTATTTCACAGTGCAGTATGATATGAAATATTACCTACGTCCATCGTGATTATGATAAATTATCAACAATAATACGAGTACAGATCATCCTTGACATATTATTATATTCCAACTTTGTCACGTGAGTTGATCTATATTGAAGAATGGAAAATTAAATACCTGCACAAAATCTGCCACCTGATCCACCACAGGTATAAAAAACAATAAATCAATTATTGTGTGTGATAGGAAGGCAATTTTAATTTATGGCGTTGTCAATAATTTTGTAAAAGTTTTTTTTTTATTTCTTTTACATAAATAATATATTTCATCATAACAAGTGAAAAACAAACAATAATAAGCGTTAAAATATATATTTAATTTGTTAAGGAATAAGTTATTTTTATATTTACGTACAATGCGAGGACGCTGAGGCATGACAAGGAGTTGGTTGCCGCCAAGATAGCGAGTGACTATGGGTTAGACCTGCTAGGTGTGTCTGAGGCACGTCTTTTGGATTGTGGTAGGAGTGAGGCGGGGAACTATTCCATGATTCACTCTGGCTACAAGACAAAACACAAGCATGGTGTCGCCTTGCTAATGAGCAAACGGGCCGCCGGCTCGCTACTTGATTGGGAACCCATCTCCGACAGGCTACTACGCGCCTCGTTTAGGGCAACGGGTGACCCGTTGACGGTACTTTTGTGTTATGCCCCCACAGAGGATGCGGAGGGGACGGTCAAGCACAGTTTTTATGACTGTCTGGCAGCCGTCACATCCAAAATTCCTAAAAGGCATAGGATCGTTGTGATGGGCGATTTTAATGCCAAAGTAGGCAACGACCCACTAAACGGTCCTGGCGTAATGGGGGGGCATGGCATGGGAGTGCTAAATGACAACGGCTCCCGTCTTATAGAGTATGCAACACTCCAAGGACTCCTTATTGGAGGAACACTGTTTCCTCACAAGGATATCCACAAATACACGTGGACCTCACCTGATGGACGTACCAGAAACCAAATTGATCATCTTTTGGTTAAGGCCCGAGACCACTCTGATCTACAGAATGTCAGGACATTTCGTGGAGCGGACCTGAAAACAGATCATGAGCTCCTTGTCGGAGCCATGAAGCTAAGGTTCAATAAATTTGCAAGACCAGCTGCACCGCGAGTGTTTGACGTCTGTGGGTTAGGGAATATTCGGTCTCGCATGAAGTATGAGGCTGAGCTGCACCAAGGATTTGAACTCTCTCGGTATCTTTCCGATAATTTTTACGGGACTTGGGAATTATCTTCGATCACCATTTAACTTTTATTCCGCATATAGAGGATATCACTAGCAGGGGAATGAGAATGTTGGGATTTGTACTCAGAACAGCCAGAGATTTTGTGTCCATACCTGCAATTAAAACTATGTTCGTATCCTTAGTCAGGAGTCAGGTAGAGTATAACTCCCCTATATGGTCTCCTTACTACGCGGTCCACTCTAAGAATATTGAAAGAATACAGCGCAAATTTCTTAGACACGTCAACTATCTAATGCAAATTCCTGTTGAGGAAATTGATTACTCTTGTTTATTGTCGCTTTTGAATATGAACACTCTCTGTGATAGGCGTGTGATTTCTGATTTGATTTTGTTATTTAAGATTGTGAGAGGACTGTTCAATTGCTTTGAGTTGAGCGGGATGATCTCATACCATGTTCCGACAAGGGTCACTCGCCAAGCAATAACTTTTCATAGTGACGTGGTGTATACCAACTATGCATATAATTCGCCTTTGAATAGAATTCATAGATTGGGAAACATTTACGGACACTTGTCGGATGTTTTCGCGGATTCCCTGTTTGAGTTCAGGCAGAGAATGGCGGAGAATTTTAAAGCCGTAATATAAATACTTTGTCCTTTTTTACCTACCCTTCCACTTTGGTAAATCTTGTCTTTGTGTTGTAATTTGACATGATACGATATGTTTTGGTTTTAATTTGTAATTTTATATGATGCAATGTGTTTTGTTTTTATTTAATGATTTGATATGATGTACCTAGTATGTTATAATTTTATTTTATTTTATAATTTGATATGATACGGTGTATTTTTATTTTTTTTATTTTATAATTTTATGTGGTTTGCTGTAAATTTATTTTATGGTTTGATATGATTCAATTGTTTTATTTTTATTTTATGATTTGACATGATGAATGTGCTGTAATTTTATTCTATAATTTGACATGACAGTGTGTTTTATTTTTATTTTGAAATTCGATGTGATGCAGTGTATTGTAACTTTATTTTATGGTTAGATATGATACAGTTTTTTTTTATGATTTGACATGATGCTGTTGATATGTTGTAATTTTATTATGTGGTTTATGTGACACAATGTGTTTAATTTTTATTTTTATAATTTGAAGTGATGCAGTATATTTTGTTTTTGTTTTGATTTTAATTTGATACGATGGTGGTGTTGTACAATTGTTGTTTATAACAATGTATTAAAGGCGTAAGCCGTATGTATTATTATAAATAAATAAATAAATAAATAATGACTCAGTAGAGTCGGCCTGGGAGGAGTTCCAGAGAGTGGTGAAGGCTGCAGCGGTTGCGTCCATTGGGTTCAAAGAGAGGAACAAACCACCATGGATGTCTGTGGAGTCCTGGGGATATATTCAAGATCGCCAAAAAGTCAAAACACTCAGAGATGCTGAAAAGTCCCCTACGAAACTGGAGGCCCTAAGAAATTCGTACAGAGAGCTAGACCGCCTGGTAAAGCAATCTGTGCGCAAAGACAGACGACGTGATGTCGAAGCCAAAATACAGCTTGCACAAACTGCCGCGGCCAGGAATGACTCGAAGACTCTCTTTGAAATTACCCGCATGTTAGGAGGAAGAGGTCAGAATAAGACTGCTGACTCAATTAATGATAGCAATGGAAACCTGATCTCTGCCCCTGACTTAGTAAGAGGAAGATGGAGAGAACACTTTGAGTTCATTCTAAACCGACCGGACCCCTCCTCACCTTTTGATGTTGGCAATGAGGATGGCGACCTAGATATCCCACAGGTATCTGGGATAGCCGAAACCCCCCCAACACATGAGGAGATTGAGGCAGCTGTAAAAAGGCTAAAAAACAACAAGGCCCCAGGTGAGGATGGAATCTACGCAGAGCTCCTTAAGTATGGCATGAATGCGCTTATCCACCCACTGTACCATCTCTTTAACAAGGTGTGGAATGAGGAGCTCTGCCCGAAAGATTGGAGAAATGGATCCATCGTGACACTTTTCAAGAAGGGAAACCCACTGGAATGCGGAAACTACCGTGGCATCACACTACTTAGTGTGCCCGGTAAAGTTCTCTCACAAATCATATTGAGTCGCATTCAAAAACCAGTGTTGGCATCTCTGAGAAAGCAACAATGCGGGTTTGTGCCTGGCAAGTCCTGTTCGGACGCAATTTTCTGTGCCAGATGTGTACTCCAACAGTCGCAAGAGTTCAACTCACCGCTTGCATGTTGCTTCATTGACTACGAAAAAACTTTTGACAGCCCCCACAGACCAACCATATGGAAAATACTGGCCGCGTATGGCATCCCGCCCAAGGTGGTAACCATGATCAAAGCCCTGCATATGGACTCTGAATGTTCTGTCAGAACATCAAGTGGTCCAACTGACACCTTCAGGATCACCACTGGAGTCCGGCAGGGCTGTGTATTGGCACCTTTTATCTTTGCCATAATTATGGACTACCTGCTCAGAAAATCTATTCTGGGCCCTGGCGGTGTGCCTTTATCACAGCGTGAAAACAGTGAGACGTCTGTGGGAGTGCTGCACGATCTTGAATATGCGGATGATCTAGCCCTTTTTGATACATCTGTGGACGGATTACAGTGCAACGCTAATGCTCTTTATAAAAATTCCTTGCGCCTTGGCCTTCGTATCAACGCTCGTAAAACGGAGTACATATGTAATAGTACATGCACGAGTACTCACACCCCACTAATGGTTGGTAATTCCCAAATATCTCAGGTTAGCAAATTCAGGTACCTGGGAGCAACCATAACGCCAGAGGGTGATCTCCGGTCGGAATTACCAATCCGCATAGGGGCAGCTAGTGGGGCGTTCAATAACATGAACAAAGTTTGGAAGGCGTCTGGACTCAGCATCAGGACAAAATGTCGCTTGTTCAATGCGTGCATCATCCCAATCCTTCTATATGGCTGTGAGTCTTGGCACTTAACCAAGGCTCAGGAGCGGAAGATACTAAGCTTTGAAAACGGGTGTCTTAGAAGGATTTTGGATGTCAAATGGTATGAACATGTTACAAATGATGCTGTGCGCCGGCGCACATAGCAGAGACCTGTAATCTCCGTAATACAGGAGAGACGATGGTCCTGGCTGGGACATGTTTTGAGAATGCCTAATGATAGTTGGCCAAAAAGAGCACTGTTTTTCCATCCGCAGGGGTTCCGTTGGCCCGGGCGTCCCTCTTTCACAATACACCGTTCATATGACAACGATATCAGAGCGCAAAGAATGTCGTGGAAAGAGGTGACGCAATTGGCACAGAGACGCTCTGAATGGAGGAGGCTGGTTTCTGCCCTGTGCTCCCGAGAGGAGCGTTGAAGGCGATGATGATGAAGTTATTTTTTTCTAAACTTTTTGAAACTGCGCCACGATAAAGATATTTAACAACTTGTTTTCAGTACAACACCCATCATCTTAATTTTATTGGCACTTAGATGATGATACGCATTTTTATTATACTGTCCTCCTTCACTTGATATTACGGACGGAGTAGATGTGGAATACTCCGAATAAGATAATTTATTCTTCTATTTTTTCTCTAAATGTTATTGACTATGCTTTAAGAAGATGATTCTGTTTTCAGTTTTGTGGTACAAAGTAAATGAACTGTCTATTAATTACTAACGTAGCCAAAGCGAGTTGATATATGAATCCGCTCCGAGCAACTAGTGCCTATGAAATTATTTGATAAGTTTTACGCCACAACAGTTTTTCTTTTTACATGTTTCATACAAATAAACATATTTTACATAACACTCCTTTGTTTCTCTCGTCATTTTTCTTATTTTCCATTAAAATTATTTTCTGCTTGAGAAAACTTACAAAAATAAAGCCATTTATCATTCGATCTTATATAATTTTCCTTGCATGCGTAAAATAGAGTTTATCTATTATTAAAAGCAATTACTCGTACTTTTTAAACACTCGATGACGCTGCGGATGTCTTCACTTTTTTTTTTTTTTTTTTTTTTTTTTTTTTTATGACCTTCACCAATGATGGTGTTCCCGGTCAGTCTCAAGTATTTTTGAGTCAGCACAATTTTTTTTTTAAATCAACATACATATATATACACATATACACACATACATATATACATATGCACACACACATACATACACATACACGCATATTTTTTTTTTTTTTTTTAATAAAACTTAGTAATATAAAATCTCACCATCCCAAAAGTCTACAAACGCACCCCATTCATTTCCAAAAAACCATACAAAATTCTCACCATTTCAGCAGTTGGATCACACAAAAGACTTGGCAGGCCCATAGGGAGGTTACCCCTTCTCTTCAGAAGTTCCTGTACAAATTCATCCCTATTCTTGAGCAATTCACATTCGAACACAATATGATTAAGATCCGCCACATCCACTCCACAGGAACATCTTGGGGAGTCCAATAAATTGATCCTACTCAAATGAGCCGGGGCAGTTGTATGTCCAGATCTCAGTCTGCAACTCAATGAAATTTCCCTGCGGGACAAACGGGCCCCAACAAACCATGGTTTCCTTGGAATGGCCTCCTGAACTTCCGTATACCACCTTCCGCGCTTTTTAGATGTCTCCTTCCAATCAGTCTCCCATTCCTCTAACATTTCTCTCTTTATTGTGGGAACAAAATCACTTGAAGGAATTTTTTTATATTTTATTGGGTACGAACTCCTCGCACTCTTAGCCAGCATATCAACTCTTTCGTTTCCTGTTATTCCCTTGTGTCCTGGGAGCCAGGCCAAGATGACCCGCTGATCATTGAGATGTAAGAGATATAAGAGAAATCTTATTTTTATGAGGATCGTGTTATGTTTCACTTTAAAGGGAGAGGAGTTAAGTTGCAATAGACAGCTAAGTGAATCTGTAAATATGACACTATTATCTAGTTTTTCCTGGTAGACATGACTCAGAGCCTCCAAAATTGCCAAGCTCTCTGCCGTGAATATTGATGCATTTGCGGGTAGGCTAAATATTTCACTAATGTCCAAGGTAGTATTAAGGAAAGCGCAACCCACAAATTGATCTTCCGCAGACTTCGATCCGTCCGTATAGATATGGTTGAAGTTATTTAGCTTTGAAATGCAATCACCAAAGAGCTGATTCATTGTTTCGGAATGCTGACCTACTGTGTTGCTTTTCCTCCATTCATCGTTAAACTCAATCTCAGGTCTTAGCGCAAGCGACTCATATGGGATCTCATATATTGGATTTTGATAGCTACAAAATCTATTCTCTATTGTGCGAGACAACTTGTTGAAACTTTTGACTAAAGAACACTGTTGCATTTTATCAATTTCTGAACATTGAGCCAACTTTGGGAGGAGAGGATGTGATTGCGTCGAAATCGTAGAAAGAACGTATTTGTCGCTCAAATATTGCCTACGGATATTGATGGGAGGATCCACCGATTCCACTTGAAGAACATTTGTAGGGGTTGAATTCATACAGCCGGTTATTAGTCTGAGGCATTTGAACTGAATTCTGTCCAACTTAAGCTTTAAATATTTAGGAATGGGTTCGAAAATAATGGATCCGTATTCTATAATTGTTTTGACTAAAGCATTGTATAGTAGTTTTAATGTTTCTGGATGGGATCCCCACCAAACACCGGTTGTTGATTTAATCAAATTAAACGATTTATTACACTTGACAACGATGTCACTAATATGAGTGGTCCAAAGTAAATTACTTTGGAAAGTGACACCCAAAAATTTTACTTCTTTACATATCGGAATGTTGTCGTTATCAAGTGCAATTGAAATTTTAGGCAATTTTCTCCTCTTTGTAAACACAACCACTTTTGATTTGGCAGTCGATAGTGCCAAATTATTTTCACCAAGCCATCCACTGAGAGAATTTAAGGCCTTTTCCAAGGATTCTGATGCTATGAGAGGGTCTTTGTTAACAGAGTATAAAGTAAGATCATCTGCGTATTGAATAATATTAACATTATTTGGTATTGAACGTTCGATATCGTGAGTATATACGGAATATAACAGGGGACTCAAAACAGATCCTTGGGGTAACCCTTTGTGCGTGGTTCGGATGACCGAATTTTGTCCAGAATCCAAAAATATCAAGGTACGTTCTTTTAGAGTTTCAAATATCACATTGGCTAATTTGTAAGGAACAGCGAGTTTATGGAGTTTGTTTATTAAAGTAGGTATATGAACATTATCGTAGGCAGACGCTACGTCGAGAAATGCAGCAACCAGGCAATGTTTATTCGAAAAGGCGATTCGAATATCAGTACTTAGAATACTCAAAGCATCCGTGGTACTTCTACCCTTACGGAATCCGCACTGACTGCGGGCAAGGCAGTTATTATGCTCCAAGAACCAGGATAATCTGTTCTTTATGAGGTGTTCCATCAATTTCGCTAAGGACGACGACAGAGCAATCGGTCTATATGATGTACTTTCATTGGGATTTTTATTTGGCTTTGCTATGGGCAAGATGTATTGTGTTTTCCAGTTGTTTGGGATTTGTGCTGACTCAAAAATACTATTTAGAATATTTAAAAAGAAATTCTGGAAATATGAACTGGATAGCTTTATAAATGAATAGGGTATATCATCTGGCCCAGGTGTTGAATCTTTTAAGTGTGATAGGACTGATTGTAATTCAAATAAGGAAAATGGGCTATTGAGATTATGGGAAGGTCTGTTGTTGTATTGGAAATGGAGTTCCTGTTTTGAGACAACATATGGAGGAGCTAGATTATCTATGAATTGGAAAAACCAGACGGAATTCAAAGGGATTGGTGGTTTAGTGGGATTAAAGGACAATCTATATCTGCGCACCATCTCCCAGACCATCTTCGAGGATGACTGCGGAGAAAGATTTTTGCAGAAATGATGCCATCCCTCTTTTTTTTTTGTGCGAAGCAGTAGTTTAGTTTTGGCTTCTATGCGTTTATATTCGATAAGGTTTTTTACAGACATATCCTTTCGATATTTTTTCGCAGCCTCTTTCCTCTTACCAACTGCCTCTGAACACGCTGAATCCCACCAAGGAGCAGGGAATGATTTCATTCTTTGGAATGAGGAATGGTAAGGTATATATTTTTTGGCTAAAGAGGATATAGTTGTTACTAGTGTCTCATATGTATCAGTACAATCTGTTGATTCAGGAAATAGGTTGGTATTTTTGGGAATGGAGTCAAGTTCGGCTAAGAAATCTGATACTTTAGCCTTAGGAGAATCGATTCTATATCTGGGCCTCGACTGGTTGAGGATGTTCAGTTGGATTTTGAAACTGTTAATAATAACCGGGAAGTGATCACTTCCATACCTGTCCTCTGCTACCTTCCATGTAAGGATGGGTGCTAATTGGGGAGAGCAAAATGTGAGGTCTATAGCACTCTTTTTTTCATTAGTGTGAGCAAATTTGGTAGCAGAGCCATCATTTAGTATACATAATTTAGAATTATCAAGAAAAATTTCAGACACATCATCCCCACTACGATCGTTGACTTCACACCCCCAAAGTTTAGAATGAGCATTAAAGTCTCCCACAATCAGTACGGGTTCTGGAAGAGTTGCAATTATATTGGTCCACCACGAAGTGTCAAATTTATATCCCGGTTTGCAGTATACGGATACAATCGTGAGCTCACCTAGAGAGATTGCACAGATTTGGACATCATCATTTGGGGCTATTATATCAACTCTTGAGTGCGGAATTGTACATTTAATCAAGATAGCAGTTCCTCCATATCCATCGAATCGGTCGCATCGATGACATATGTAACCATTGAGATAGAAGTTTGTAGTTTCTCTCAGCCATGTCTCCGATAGAGCAGCAATATTTATATCCTCTGAATGAAGAAGTTCAACTAAATTGTTCTTATTTTTTGTAATGCTTCTACAGTTCCATTGGAGAATGTTAGGGAAGATTTTTTTTCTTGTTGCAAAGTTACTATTAGTTTTATTATTCTGTAAAAGTATTGGTATCGGTTTTTTGGTGGTCATTTTGTACTAGAGTGTTTTTCGTTTGTAGTTTTATTTCGGCAGCGTTGTTCGGTAAGTCAGTATTAGGAAAACCTTGAATCAAATCTTTCAAAGAGTTGATTGCAGTTAAAATTGTACACATTATATTTTCTAGTGGTAGGTCATTTGGTTTATTATTCAGTGCAATTCCATTTTCTTTAGAATAGTATGAGTTGTTTCCATTAGGGTGTATATATAAATCTGTGTTTGGTTGAATAACCGATTTTGCTAAGTACTTATGAGCGGTCGGTGTTTTATACTTAAAAATTGTTTTTCTCTCCGAGATCTGATTGTTTGACTGTGTTGGTATGCTATTATTTTGTTGGGGGATAAATGAATTTAATTTATCGGCAAAAGACGTTTTTGCTCGTGGTATTTGTCTTGAAGCTTCAACGTATGATATGCTTTTTTCTGCCATTAGATGTTTTATCTCCTTTTCGCGTATGTATACTGGACACGTAAAGCTCGTAGCGTTATGCTGTCCATTGCAGTTAATACATTTTTTTTCCGTAATATCACAGCTTTCTCCTGAATGTTCCTCTGTGCATTTAAAGCATCTTGCTTTTGACCTACAGTTAGTCTTTACGTGTCCAAATCTGCAACACTGGAAACACTGGACAGTTGGAAATATGTAAGTATCCACCGGTATTCTATTGTAATTGAAATAAACGTGGGGTGGTAATTTCTGTCCCTCTATAGTCACAATGACAGACATAGATGGAAGCCATTTAGGAGTTTCCGAAATTTTATCTTTATAGTTGAGTCTGCGGACTCTTATTACTGAGCCATACCCCTCAGGGCATATTATTTCATTAAGCAGTTCTTCCTCAGTAATCTCCTTAGGGATCCCTTTAATAACTCCCATTCGTGTGACATTGTACGTGGGAATAAAAATCTTGTATTGTTTGCTAAGCGAACCGTGTATAAATTCGTTAGCAGCTGTCAATGTTTCGAACTCTACTGATAATTTATATTTTCCAAGTGCTTTTACTCCACCTTGTTTTATGTTATTGACATTATTTTTTAATGACTTGCCAAAGAGAATTGGGTTGATTGCAGAACCCTCTTGCATCATTTGCACATGAGTGATAAATGGACCCATGTCCCTTGCAGTATATAAAAGTAATGGTAAATTATTTACCATTCCCTTATTTCTCTTTGAATCATCTGGTGGTGGGGAAAAAGACTGTCTCGTCCTCTTTAATTGTGTCGTCCCGACCTCAGGCAGGTCATCCGACTGACTCATCCTAACCTCTGGAAGGCTGTTTAGCCTGTCCTTTCCAATATCCGGAGGAACCCCAGGATCCGGCGGCTCCCTCTCCATCATTAATTAACACAGATAAAAAAAGTATAAAATAAAATTAAAACAAAATTTCGTATTCAGTTAGATAACGTAATAACAGAGTATAGTAACCAAAAATTAAATTATTATTAATGACCGTACTCGTATAGTGAACGTAATACTCTTGACTGAAAGAAAATAACAAAATAATAATATGTCACTTACCCGACCTGCATTGCAACAATACTACTAAAAACTAAACTTAATACCTACTTTTTTCCAATAATTATTATTAGAAAAGAAAACTTATATTTACATTATATTGGTGATAACCAAAATAATAACTTAAACCAAAAAAAATTAACAAATAACCGCAATTTTTAGCTAAATTGAATTCTTTTTCTGGGAGCTCGAAACACACAGCGCGCCTTCCAAAACACCAGCCAGCGAAAAAAGATGTCTTCACTTAAAAAAAAATAATTAAAAAAACAAATCTATAAATTTACGTTAAGTTTTATTTGTATAAGGTCACAAAATTACTGTTTTTTTTTTTTTTTTTTTTTTTTTTTTTTTTTTTTTTTTTTTTTTTTTTTTTTTTCAAAATTCAAAATACGACCGTCAGACGTAATGAAACACAAGAAATTATTTTCTTTTATTCTTCGTGCACATCATCATTTACAAAACAAAATCACAAATCAATTTATGTACATAAAAAGTAGTGTGATGATATGCAGTGGCGAAGTCATCCCTATATTAATGATTTCTTCCATCCAACCACTTTAGTAATTTTTCGACCCGTGTTTACATCATAAAACGTTAAAAAAAATGCCGAAAGTTTATGAAAGCCGCTTCGCAAATAAGAAAGTCACGTAAAAGTACTCGACAAGTTTTTTTTTTAAATAAATGAACTTCCTTCGAGAACCACCGATCGATAATATATATAACATACGTATATAACATACGTAAATTTTATACTCTTGGGCCTACAACCAAACCATATTCAGTCCCAACTGGGAAACTAGCAAATGAGCTGACGTTGTCTTTTCTAAACCCTAATATACGATAAATCTACGTGGAAAATTATACATTTTATGAGATCATTATGAGGTGTTATCAAAAGCAACCCGAATGTTAAGTTCCAATGTAGATTATTTCAAAATAAAGAAAGTAATTTGACACCAACCACCCTTCAGCCATTTGAACTTCATGATTATTATTATTATTATACTTCTGACCTACTTTCTTTTAGTAATTTGAAGTTTAATCACAAAACTCACTCATTGGGGTTATTAGTAAAAGCTCACAGTTATTACTGGTTTTATCTTAACATTCCGGAATTTGAATTATTTTTGAATTGAGCGAAACTTTTTTATAGCATTAAATATTCATTTCTATATACCATCTTGGCGTCTAATATAAGTGTGGAAGTATGTATTAGTGATGTAACGAATATTCGTATTCGCAGATTTCAAAGTATCCGCATTCGCATTTCTTTTCGCAAAAAAATATGAGAATGTTTTGTGAATATTATTTTGGTAATAAAGTATGGGATATTCGGTAAAAGTACCGGATACTTACCCAGTACTTTGTGTAAAAGGTACTGCAAGAAAATATTCTTTAAGAAAAGCGAGCAGTTTTGAAATATTTTAAATTCCTATACCGTTTTGAAAATTCGGCGACGGGGGGGTAGGAATTTTAATGTTTTACCAATTGTAGAAATTTCAGCAAGTCAATATTCGCTATTCGCATTTGCGAATATCCAAAATCACACATTCGTTACATCACTAGTCCGTATACAAACTGTGACATATAATGAATAATATGCTGGCTCATATAAAATAACAATAAAAAAACATTAAGGATGTTCGAAAACCGTCATCGCTGAACCAAAAATTTTAAATTTAATTTGAAATGTTATAAAAAGTATTTCCTCAACACAGAAAAAAATTCTAGAGAGGCAGTAAATTCCATTCCTTTCTAGTCTCTTTAGAACACGTGTAATAAAATGTGAGGTGAAGGTGAAGAATAATATTTTTTTAGTTAAATTGATTTTGCAGATATTGTTAGAAATAAATAAAAAAAAATGAAAAATATAAAGTGTGAAAGTCTGTATTAGTGATGTAACGAATATTCGTATTCGCAGATTTCAAAGTATCCGCATTCGCATTTCTTTTCGCAAAAAAATATGAGAATGTTTTGTGAATATTATATATATATTTAAATTACAAACAAAATATACGTAATATTGGTGAAGTAGTAGCTTGTACTTTCAAAATCTAATCAATATAAACAAGAGCTCTCCTACATGGGATAAATCTACATACCTATGTACCTATATAGTTTATATCTACTACATAGTAATTTGTCATACAGTCCCGTCTTCACAAACATTTCTTTTTCAGGAGGATATGGATACTATTTATCTTTAAGTGTTATTTATCTGAGAAAATATTATCTAAACCTGACTTTTATCTTGATACAAAGTAAAAAACATGCATAATATATATTCATTTCATTCAATCCAATCGCCCCACATACAATGCTGCACCAAGGAGAACTGGGCAGAAATCACCCTCCTCCATTTACGGTGCTCAGAATCAATCGAGTCACCACCTCTTCATATGATATTTCTAACGCTCTGATGTCGTTATCATAGGAACGATGTATTATGAAAGAATGATGTCCAGGTCGGTAATATAATATATACATCGATGGTAAAAATGTGCATGTTATCTTGTCAACCAAAAAAAATATTACCAAAAAAAATATTTTCAACTAAGACGACTCTTAATTTATTGTCATTTTCTTACATTACAGGTGGTTTTGGGAGCACTTCCTCTGGCAATAGCTGCAGTGAATCGAGATCCACATCTTCTGCCAAATCGTAGACTAAAATTTCTGGCAGCAGATATTGGCACCAACATAGCGGCACATAAGGGAAGGAAAGATTCATCACTTGCGGCTTTAGCTATAAGGTGAGTTAGCATTCTTAATTTCATGTAACTTTTTTTTCTATACATTTATACCTACCATCATGACATATTCCGCAATTTAAGAAAGCTAAAAGACTAAGTGCATGTAACATATGAATACTTTTGTACAGTGAAAAATAAAAACATTGAGAAGTGTTAAGTATCGTGATGTTCGACGAATATCTGCTTACTCAAAAACTTACAAAAAAAAAAGGAAGTCTGTTATTAGCCGGGGACTTAGTAAAGCTAAGAAACTTATAATAATGTCTTTCTTAAAAAAAAGATGTTTACTTCAATTTATAATAATGTCCTTTTCAAAAATAGATTAAATCCGCACTTTCAAAGTAAGCTTCCAATAAACAAGAAAACAAGGAAGAGAATTAAGGAGTCAAAATTTTATCTTGACATTCAGTGGATCTCTGGGAATATAACAATGGAAGTGTAAGACTGTAATGAACGTTGTTAATCTATGTCTGATTTTATCCCCTCTGAAGTAAAGTCAGCATTTCCCAAGATATTTGTTGAGATTTCCTGCTTTTTTTATATTATTTTTTAAACCGTAATTACCATCGAAAATATTTAAATCAACAAATCTCTCTGGAATCATCGGCAACAAGTCATCTCCGACTAAAATTATTTTTTCTTCAACTACTTATTTATCCAGTTTTTACGATTTTTTTTTAAACTGAACATATCTTTTTTCCTTTATTTCTTGCAGGAAATTATTAATCGTTACTCGATTAAATTTATATAATGTATTATGTTCAATAAATACAAACACAGTTTCTTAATAAATATAAGTACCTGTAAACAACTTTTGATTAATAATCAAGCCTTTACGCAGAAAATTAACTAATTCCGAAATTTTTCAAGGTCGACGGAAGTACCTATAAATAGACATAAATAGAAGTAGAATTTTATTATTTTGTTTTAGAATAAAACAATAAATGCTTTGAGAACTGAAAATTTGTACGTCATTCACCGTTTAACATTACATAATACGCAACATGATATCTATTATGGGATATGCAGGTTACCTGCTCTCCAATGCCTGCTTCTACCGGCGCCGATCGACGCAACAGAATGGTTACATGCATGTTAATGAACACGCACATAGTTAAAGCAGGAACGCCGATCGGCGATTTACTTTTCCGGCGCCTACCGGCACCGATCGGCGCAGGTAACCTGTTTTCTTTGTGTTTGCACCCTTACGAGCATATAAGGACATTATTAATCAAAAAACTACCAAAGATAAAAAAATAAGAATAATAGTCAAATTTTACACATTTTGATTGACCACACATTTTTTTTAATGAATGTCAAGGGACCTTGCATCCCTTATGTCACCGCGACCATAGTAGATATATTGTGACATCCTTCAGTGTCATATCTCACTCAGAAGACCTAAGTGCGTCATATATGTAACTCACGATTTGTCTTGGTGTGAGATAAGACCACACATACAGAACAGACAATGATCCTGGGTAAGTCGTGTTTCGAGAACATCCAAATATAATTGCTCAAAAATAACACCGTCCTCTCCTCCGTGGTCAGGATATTCCTCTTTCACAACTCACTGCTCCTGAAACAACTACGATATAGGGTCAGTAATATTACTTCAAAAAGTGACTCCATTAGCACAGAGACCCATTGGAGGGGGCTGCTTTCTACCAGTGTTCCCAAAAAGAACATTGATATGTGATTAAAGTGTGTTATATAGGGGATTTGATAGCAGGTTACTTTATACAAACATGCGTATACGAAGGTAAAATCAAATCCCGTTATAAAAGTATATAAGAGTTCGTCGGTAGCCTGGAGGTAGAGTCTCGGCCTCCGGAACAAGGGGTCCGTGGTTCGATCCCAGGTGCCGGCAAACTCCCCTTTCACGGCACAAGCTTTTAGCTTAGTGTGAAAGGTGTATAAGGTTGTATTTGGGTTTATAACAAAAACCCAGATATATATTTAAAAAAAAAAAAAAAAAAATCAGGTCATGGAAAATAGTTTTATTAAAACAAAAAAATCATAAACTTTATATAAAGTACGTAGATTTCTTTAAGATATCTTTGGAATTGACAGTCAAAATTAATGGTATAACAAGTACAAAGTAATTAAATGTTTTAACCATTAAATACAATGAGAAACCATCAAAATTATTACGGTAAAGATACATATGTATCAGCAAGTAGGTGCTTTCTTTGATCCTTTTCGCATAGTTTATTTATTTCCTGAATATAATTATAACCTTACATTTTACAGAATTACAATAGAAAGCTCGTCAAAGTACATAATATTAGTCATCACTTTGATTGCTCATAATAATATTGATGCGTAAAGTTTAGTAGGAAGTTTCATATAAAGACTAATAATATTTTACAAAGGAAACTTACTAAGTAGACGAAACGAGATGAGTATTCTTTGTTCAATAAAATATATTTTATTTTATAAGTAAGCCTTATTGTATTTCATATTATTAATACTTTACGAATATTGTGAGCTGTCGTAATCATCTCCTCCAAAGGTCATTAAGATTTGTAATATAAGAGACGAATTTGCCATTTTTGAGTATGCTAATGAAGGCGAGTATTTGTATAATATTATTTTTGAGGTATTTGACATCTACAATTCAGCGATGAGGTTTGCCACCCATCCTAAAAGTCTTAATTTCTATTGGCATGGAAATAATTTCTCTCATGTTTATTATAAGTGTTTGGTCCGCTAGCAACCCCACTTGTGGCAAATGCTGTAATGGTATGAGTTAATGAAGGAATTTTGTTGACAGGAATTCTTCTGATTACTTCTGAGTCAAAGATATACGAGCTCATTTTATGAGTGGATATTTCAGGAACATTCAATGAGTGAGAAACTCGACATCTTCCGAATGTAGTATAGCCAGGAGAGATACTTTATGTAATGAATAAATAGATTGACTTCGCCTTGAAAATCTATAAGAACCTCCATAACTATTGTAAATAATAAACTAACACACTGTTGAATCAGCCGCTAACCTATTGACTCGCTCATTCACTGGTTTTTGCTGGCATTCAGGGCTCATTGCGAAGCCCAGTGCACTGGCGTGAACATTGGATAACTCACCATCTCATTATTGAAGACCAATATACTGACGCTCATGAAAATTATTACTAACCCAACTAACACAGCCAATAATGACTCATTCGCAGACAGATTTCACTCATTGACATTGCTAGATTATTCTCTGACCCATTTTTGTATTGTAGTGTGTGTTTATTTTTGTAATTGACCGTATTGTGGAGACATGTTTGTAAATAATTGATTTTGTTTGACTAGATGTTTTTTATTAATTTATTGTAAGGTTTTAGCTTTCTTTTTATTTTTGCTAACTTCAAAAACTCTATTGTTTTGTATCTCATTTGTATTTCTGCCACAACACAGCCCTATGGCTAGTGTGGAAGACATTTTTTGTGATTGTATTAAGTATGTTCAACTGTGTTATAATGAAAATGTAAAGACGATATTATTGTTTGAATAAATTATTATTATTATTAAAATTATTATAAAAATTATTAAAAAAAAAATTATTATTATTGTTTCACGTTCATATCAAGGCTATCTTCTTTAATAATAGTCGGTACAAATACCCGTTACTTTTTTAAAAAGGTATTTCAAAAAAATGATTTTTGTACCAGGGTAGAGAAATTTTAAGGTGAAGTAAAATTATTAAATGTTCCACATATAGAGTTAAGCATATTGTTGTATGACTCTGTAGAAAATCTCATTTCTAAAATTTGGCCCGGCTGCTGAAAAGTTTGGCCACCCCATGATTTATAGAATTCATTAAACGTCTTGTCAATTTGACTTATTGAAAATACAGTGAAGTGTGTAAGAATTCAGTTGGCTTTTACAGAGTGAACAAAATAGCGTAGGACGAACTTGATTAGGTGCAGCATATTTCTGAATGGATTAAACTTAGACCTAAGTAAATATATTTGTTTTATTGAAGCTAAACCATTTCATTTAATTCCAATTCTATTTTCATCACAGTCCTACTAAATCCATTAACCATTTCATTCCATTCATTATTCACATACTTTTTTAACTCTTACACTTTTCCTTTCATTCATTCTTCTTCTTGATTAGTATTCTACGCACTTTTATTACCTACATCTCGAATATAATACAAGCTTCAGCATTTTATACGACACGAATGTAACATTTACGTAATTTTATTATCCATGAAATAAACTTGATAAAATTAACTAGAAAATTTTTCAATTGCGATGACAAATGCGATATAATTTTACGACCACTTGATATCTCAGAGTCTACGTAAAATTAAGGTCAGCTTTTTTCATCTTATTTTATTATCATTATTATTAAACAACATTAATGTGTCTTTTACGTGCCATAGCACCTCAAGGTTCATCAACAATTTATTCAACAATTCTAGGACATTACCTCCACGTCATAATATAAATAAGTAAATAGTTAATCCAACTCGCACGAAATAAATTACTTCACTCACATAATGATGATCTATTATTATTTTTGACGCACATATGATGTACTATTTTTAATATTTTTTATATTGCTTCATCAAGAGTGATTTGTTTTACCAAAGCGGGTGTTCATATAGTCGTAAAACTTTGATATCGTTGTCATTAGAATGATGCCTTGTGAAAAGGGTTCATCTAGGAATGTGATTGGTAAACTTGCTAGCCAAAGAGCCAAATATTATTAAAAATAAAACGACTAATATTAATTTCAGAACGTCCAAAATGTATTTGATGGTCAAAATACCTAAATGTCAAAGAAATTTGAAATTCTGTTTTATCTGGTAAGTATTAGGTTTGAAAGAAAAATATCAAAATTGAGAGCCTTGTGAAATCATTTTGCCAATGAAAAGAATAATATTGAGTTATTTTCACAAATCACTTGCAAACCATTCAACTCTATATTGTAATTCCCTCGGAATATTCTGATTATTTTCAGTAAATCATTATTGTTTCGGATTACCTAAGTACATAGGTACGAATATATTCACCCAAAGACAATATTTATGAATAAATTAAAGCATTATGATATTACAGAGGGACAAATTTCCCTGCTTGAAATTTTGAATCCAATAAGCTTCTTTTAGGCTGACTCAGGCTATGATGCCTGGAATAAAGTTGATCCAAATGTGAACGTTGAATTATAATTAAACCATATTTACATATTTTGCTGCCTACATATAAAATCATAATATTATGCACGTAAATAAGCAGCCTTAATAATCTGAATATCAAAAACAAAAGCACCTACTTTATTAATTTATTCTTATTTCTTATATAAATTTGAAACAAACCTCACAGTAATTCTCAAAAATAAGTGGAAAACTTACAAGCATATAGGTTGGTCTCTCCATACCAGAAAAAGTGACATTTATTTATTTTATTTATTCTTTAAAATAAAATAAAAAAAATAAAATAATCTTTATTGTGAAATAAACAATATAACACAAATGGCGGGTTTATTGCCTTTAGGCAATTTCTACCAACCAACCAAAGTTGTTTCTTTACTGTTCATTGATTACAAAACAATTACATATAAGGTATGTTTATTCAAATTAGGTACAACCAAGTAGGTACATTGAAGGTATACATTCAAATAAGTCACAATTAATGTACAGAGAGCGAGTTTATCGCCCAACTAACATTCACAGTAGAATGTTTTTTTTTTCAGATATTAAATATAAGATGATTTGATAAGTGATAATTTCATCAAGGTGATAATTTATAAAATAAAAATAACAAACTTTGTTTAATTCCACTTTAGTCAATACAAGAAATAACTAAAACGTTTTCGGGCTTACACCCATCTTCAGTAGTTACGTGCTTTTTGTAGACTAAAGTGGAATTAAACAAAGTTTGTTATTTTTATTTTATAAAATGAATTTCCACAGTGTAACTCACATAAAATTAGAAAGTGATAATTTATATAATGTATCAATATTTTTTTGGTTATTACAATAGCCATTATAAGGTATGTAAAGAAAATAATCACAAAATTCAATATCTAAAAATTTGTATTCTAAGCACGTTTTAGTTCCTGTTTAATTCAAAATTTCTACTTTCCAAACCGCTCAGAGTTAGGTACAAGGTATTTGATAATGGAAGAGGTTGGTTCATATTTCTACCAATCCCGAATAGATCCTGTAAATACTTTGTTAATTATGATTTTGACACAAAAAGGATTAAACAAACTCAAAGAGAAATGAGTAATTAGAGTACGGTCTTTGTATATAATTGTTTGATATCGTTTAACTATAAAATAAAACCTTAATTAAGTTTCATAATTATGATTATGGTATTATTCACCTAACCCTTTTTTATTTTTCGAAAATTTAAAAAAAAAGTAAGTAGTTTTATAAAATTTTATAGCATATTTATATAAACTTACATGAAATGTGGCTATTGATTTTCGAATTATATAATAAGGTTCGTTTTAACGAATTATTTTCCTATTTCACTTACGACAAAGTGCGAACAACACAGAACCTTAAGCATGATATCACACGCTTCTAAGATACTCACCAACATTATAATGAAAAGGGCGGAAAATAAAATAAACGAAACACTTTCAGAAGATCAATTTGGATTCCGCAAGGAGACTGGTACAAGAGATGCAATCCTGAGTCTCAGACTTATTCTAGAAAAGAGAATAACAGTTAATAAAAACACATATATAGCATTCATCGACCTAGAAAAGGCATTCGATAAAGTAGAATGGGATCAACTTTTTAACATCCTAAACGAAATAGGAATGAGTTACAAAGACAGAAGAGCAATCTGGAGCCTATATAAGAACGAAATGGCCGTAATTAAAAGCGGAGAGAGCTGCGCAGAAGCAAGGGTCGAACAAGGCGTAAGACAAGGATGCTCAATGTCGCCAGCTCTCTTTAACTGCTATATACAGCGAGCCATTGATGAACTGAGAGAAGAAATGAAGAACTGGACAGGAGTCAAAATAAATGGGAAAAAGGTCGACATGATAAGATATGCTGACGACATAGCACTGCTCGCAGACTCCGAGATGGAGCTGAACGAAGCCTTAGGAAAAATGGAAAGTATACTGTTGTCAAAGTACAACATGAAAATAAATAAAGAAAAAACAAAATGTATGGTCGTTGGAAGAGAGGAAGCGACTGCGAACATTGCCATAAATGGAGTGGGCATCAAACAAGTAAGTGAATTCGTGTACCTGGGCAGCAGAATAAACCAGGATGGACGCTCCAAATCGGAAATTGTAAGCAGAATAAACCAGGCAAGGATTGCCTTTAACAAAAAATCAAAGATATTGGAATCCCCAAATATTGACTTAAGCGTAAGGAAGAACCTTACTAAAGCCTTTGTATGGAGCATTCTGCTTTATGGTTGTGAGACATGGACCATCAGCAAGAGTGAAAGCGGACGGCTGACGGCCTTTGAGATGTGGTGCTACAGACGCATGCTCAAGATCCATTGGTCGGAGCACGTCGAAAATGAAGAAGTATTAACCAGGGTAGGCGAAAAAAGGCAACTCCTTAAGAGAATCAGCCAACAACGAGCTAACTGGATTGGCCACAACATCAGGCATCCAGGACTACTCATCGCCATCGCAGAGGGTAAGACCGAGGGGACAAATGGCAGAGGCCGACCAAGAGACGCATATATGGACCAACTGAAGAGAGACATGAACTGTGGCTCATACGTAGGGCTAAAAAGACTGGCTGAGAATAGAGACGAATGGAGAAGAAAAACCAAACTCGTTGCAGACCAATCCAGTGGATTGTAACTCATTATATATATATTTCACTTATTTTAGAGGCATTACCTATGTAACAATTTCTAGACATTTTAAAAAATTTCTAACTAAAATTTCTATGTTTACTTGATACATGAATTGAAAATACGCTTTCGCGATTTCAGTGTACTTCACCATTGACGAGCTTTTCAAGACGATCCTCTAAATATCCTGTAAAAAAAAACACTGAAATCGTGTAGCGTATTTTAAATTCATGTAACAAATAAACATAGAAATTCAAGTTAGATTTTTTTTTTTATTATTTTCCTGATTCATTTAACAAGATTATTATGATTTATAGGAAATAAATATAACAAATCTTGCGTGAAAGGCAAATTATTATATAAAACGAATACGAATATTACAGCTTTCTACTTCAAAAATCTTTAAAACATTCTCACCTCATTATGTTGGCATTACAAACACATAAAGAAGTATAATAATTTTACCTACAGTTAATCACTGAGAGTTTAGTGACTCCTGCTTGTTACGAAAATGTCATTAATTTGAATTCATAAATTAGTTCATACTTGGATTGCGTCAGCATACTCATTTTACTACATAATAGTTTCGACATTACAACGTTAGTTACAAACTCCTCTATAGACTAACCACTAAACCATTCGCCTTTTAGATTATTTATGTTTCCCAACATATCAACATCTTTCATTGTACTTATAAGGAATTTGTAATACCGGCTTATATAAAAAGAAAAAATGTATTAAACAAATAAATAAAAGCACGTAGTTTTGATTGAAAAAAATAACTATTTCCCTTTGACTTTCGTTAGAAAAATCTATACCATCACGAAAGCAGATCTATACCGTCACCATCCTACAAGCCAGCAGACTAAATGGATGTAAAAAAACATGAAGGTTGTCCTCTCCACGCCGAAAACTTAAGACATTCATACTAAATGGCATACCTCATCACTTAATTGAAGGTGTTACATATCTTATACGTGATATTTCACTAACAATTGCCTGTTACAAAACTATCGAAAACTTACACAGAAGAGTGGAAGACCAGAGAATTTCAACTGAAACATTTTATTAAATGAACATTAAAAATATTTTATTTATGTACTTTGTATATATCTCTTGAAATTTGTTTTTTTTTTTACTATTTATGGTATGCTTTCTTATTTTGTTTTATCAATTTTCTCAATAAACTTTCTTACCTCCTCAAAGGAACATTGAATTGGGGTGCCCAAAGACTTGCCTGAAAGAACATATTCGGTTTGAATGTACTGATGATAAATAGGAGTCTACGACACTTGAGGTATCCGGGTGTGAGGTGGGTCTCTCGATGTATTTACTTTTCCTACAATTTTTTTTTTTTTTTTTTTTTATTTATTCATCATTATTACAAAACATTTGAAAATACACATGGACAGAAATAATACACACAATCACAAATCAAAGACAATGCATTATCCTACTCAACCCGCACTCACTATCCAACCCCTTGCTATATAATACCAAGCCCACAAGTTTGTCATTTACTACAAAAGTTATACAAAAAATGAAAAAAAGAAAAACAACAAGACACCAATCCAACATGCATAACAGGCAGCCAAAACAGATAATGTGACTGAGCGTGCGCGCCGGAACAAGCAAGTTAATCAGGACTATGCAGTCATAACCCGCAGCAAATTACTTGTAGCGAGCTTTAAAATATTATACTAAAATCATCAAAAATAAGAAAAGAAATGTTATTGTGAATTAGATGAATCCTTCCTATTAAAAGGGCTTCAACATAATCATAATACGAGTTCTTTATTCATAACATTAATCACACCTTACAAAAGGTCCTTAATCTGCATTTTCATGAGTTTTTCAGATTCAGTGAACTGTATCAAATGAATCCTCAAGGTATTCTAAATTATTAAAGTTATCATTTTGCTCTGCATCATTATGTCGTGAAATGCTAAACAGTATAACGTGATTCCCTATTCTCTTTGTACATCTCACAATCACTTATTTTTAACAATGTCAGATGATTTATAGAAAATGTTGGAGCGTAATTGGTTATATGGTAACAAATCACTCTGAATGCTAGCCTTATATTAACATTGTATAGTCAAGAGAAATTCTTTCAAAATGTGGAACAAAGTTGGCACGATTATTACAAAGTGCGTTAAATGTAGTATCAGAAAAATCAAGAGTTTTTTTGAAGAAAACAATAAACCAACTGTCATAATTTAAATGCTCCTATTTAACATGTAAAAGGAAATCATCATCTTCGTCATCTCACCGCTTTCCTTTTGAGGTAGCGTAACATACTCCTATCACTGCATACATTTTTTGCTTATTTCACTGTCGTACAATTCCCCAGGTATACTATCCTATTCAATTCATTGATTTTGGTTGACCAAGGTAACACCTAATATCCAAGATTTTTTACTTTACTTATATACAATTGGTTCAGATAGCAGAGATAATGTGTCCAGAAATATTTGGGTTTTAAGAAAGTAAGTACTTCCAAACCAAATCAGCTCTCTACCAAGGGAGACAAGATGTACAAAAAAAATAAGGGCTGTGCAACATCCACCACGCTGAGTAAGTCCAACTTTCAGATTCTAAACAGGAGATTCTACCTAGACACCCAATAATCTACAAACCTCTGTAAAGCCCTAAAATTCTGAGGAAATAGCAGCACTTCCCCAAACTTAACGGGTCTAAGGGTGCTACCACTCTTTTTGTGTAGAATAAGATCTCATGCATCGATCTTCACGAAACACTCCCAAAAGATATTGTAGATAGTGTAGTCAGCAAATTTAAACAATTTTGTATTCATAGATTTATATTTATGAAAACATGAATCAATTTACCTTTGCATGTGAACCCCTTGAAGACAAGTAAGCGTGAATAATGATTCACAGAATATCTCAGTATAAGTATGTGGAGTAATATAGTTTTAAATTAGTTCTGAGCTGTAAACAAGTAATTATGTTCGTAATAACAACGTATTATTCGAAACAAATTGAAACAAAATATAAGTTGATCGTTAAATAATAATTTATTATACAGTTCATTCATCTTTCCCTTAACGTTTTTGTTCTTCGCTCTACAATGTCAATCGTCATGTGTTCAGAACATAATAGACCTCCTTCTCTTTTTCTAAAGTTTTACTATAAATCATTATTATATAAAGCATTATTACAAGATGCTTAACATTTTCAACCCATCCTATTATATTTCTTTTACATGGCAAACAAGTCTTGCTTCTATGATAGAGCTTTTGGCGTCGCATGACTCGTTATCTGGAACCGACTCCCCGAGGACCTTCGAAAAAATCAATCGATAACAACATTCAGTTGAAGAAATCGTTCATCCAACATAGTTTCCCGCGCCTTTAAGATGAATGTTCCATCAAATGACACCAAATTAATCATTAAACATTTCATACGAGGGACGGAGAAGATGACTTGTGCATTTCGTGCACTAAGTCCTCTGTCTCCTCATTTTTGGAAGATACCGTGAAAGTTTGAACTATAGAATATGTACATAGTATCTTACTGAAATGTGAAATTTTACTTGCACGTTTTTTTCAATCTTAAAGTTGGATTTACTTTTAAATTAAATACAAAATGACCAAACTTCTTAACCAAGAAAAAAATGTAGTTATACAATGTATTATTTCAACGAAATTCACAAACTTTCCGTTATTATTTCATAGAATGATATAAGCATTCTATACATTTTGATCTGGATTTCATATTCCGCACGAATCTTCTTTATAATACAATCCATGATCTGACTAAGTAATGTCGTCATTTTTAATGAAAAAAAAAAACACAATGGATTATATGAATTCACCATAAATTCTGTTGTCGCTTTACATTTTTTTTTTCTTATACCTTCAACTTTTTATCCATGTTTTTTTATCCTTCATGAATTTTATTAGGACTGAACAAAATGTCTTCTTACGTGTTTTCAAACACTATCCCACCATCTTTCTTTACTAAAATCACGCTTTGAGAATTTCTGAAGAAGTCAGTCAAAATCGAATTTATTACAAAATATTAAGGCACTCACAATTCTGTGAATCAAATTGGACAGAACTGATTAGATATGTATTATCATAGCTTAATATAAGTCAGTTGCAATATCTCTTGGAAGTTCTAAATATCTTTTTTTGTTTTTATTTCAGTGCCATGACACAAATGAGAGATCGAGGAGCTGTGGCATTCATAGGTCCCGATGATACTTGCTCCAGTGAAGGCCTCGTTGCTGCAGCTTGGAATCTGCCTATCATATCTTACGTAAGTACTCATTTCAAGTACTGATTTCCCAAAGTAGGACACAAAGTCACAAAATCACAATACACCATTCCTACAATACATCAGAGTTTCGGAAATGTGGTGGGAAGAGAATACACAATTGACACAAAAACGGTCTGAATGGAGAAGACGGTTTTCTGCTCTGTGTACTCGAGGAGATTCATGATTAGTAGAATAATAAATGACTTCAATCACGGTTATTCCTGTAATCATCCAACAATGGGGAACATGCATGTGTGAGGAATATGAATAAATGTTATCAATTCATATTAATAAATATACGCTGATCACGAATATCCTAATAAGAAACGATAAAATAAAACTTTTCATTCATTATTTTCATTTTAAAGATCCATATTTTCTGTTATTGAATTAGTCCGATGTGACGTCGCTAGGCGCTATTTTGTATTGCCACACATTTCACTCTTAGTACTGTTTGTAGCGCCTGATATTGTCAAACACTGCTCCGCCACGAGTGGACCTTTTTGCGGCGAAGTGCGAAAATTGCTTTTTTAAATGGTGATAAAAACCTTAAAAATGCACATTTAAAAATATAAAAAGCACCATAATTTTTCTGATTTTCTGTACTATTTTTTGGGTTGAAATTTTTTTTTTGTGAAAGTTCCTCAGTAAGAAATCCAATCATCAACCTTAAAAAGAGCCTTTTTTGTTATTAAGAGGCCCAACTGACAATAGAACCTTGTTTCATCAACCAAAGAAACTGTTCCCATAAAATGACATCAGTGAATTAAACCTGTCGTGAGAAAGGTGATTCAATTAATGTAGATGAAATTTGACCGGAATTGCTCATTGCCATCCTGCAATTTTGGAGTATCATTGAAAACTAAGTAAGAATTTCCCTGAACCTAAATTTTATATTTTTAAGTAAAACGCGCTATTACGAAAATGATATGGATTAACATAAAGATTTCAAAAGAAGATAAATGGACGTGTCTTTCTTTTAGAAATGAAAAACGAAATATTTATTTACACAATCATAAAAGGGAACATTTTTATTTCATACAAACATCTCAGACATCAGACAATATTATTTTCTAGAATTTATAAAATAGATATCAAGCGTTTAAGAAAAAAATATTCATAATAAAACACTGTACAGACTAATTACGGCTCTCAAAAATGAATATTGTTTTTTCTATTCTACTTTTTCTCAAGGTCGTCTACTTGTTTGCGAATTTTTTGGTATATTGTTACTCGTATAAAGTAAATAGTAACTGAAGCCGTGTTATTTTTTAAATCATGGAGATGAGTTAATTATCACCACATATCGAATCTACATAAAATTATAAAAACATGAGATTAATTGCAAGATCTCCTTTTTGCATTTTTTCAGCGCTTTTTTAATACTAAGCAGCTTTAATAATGTTAAGTATCTTCTGCAAAACACTAGCATAAAGATCAAGCTTGTACTCCAGACTATGCAAACTGAAATTATACAATAATTTTATTTGAGATTTTTAAATGTTTTTCATATTTTCTAAATCTACCCAATTCCACATGATTGTAAACAAATAAATATAATTTCCAAACCTATAAGTAACTTCATATTTTGTCTCCTTATCCTGTATATTCCTGCAGCCGTAGTCAAAACATTCAGCATTATGTAGTCGTCCAACTATAGACGACTTTGAGAGAAAGTATCAATTTTCGTAGCTAAAATACTCAATAACAAAGTCGTCTAAAGTCGAACGACTACATTACGCTAAAAGGTTTTTTGACTGAGGCTGCTGGTAACAAATAAAATTGTACACATATTTGTTTTTTAGTAATGAAAAATGCTTATTGAAATATAGAAAAACAATTTTATCCTTTAACCATTCAGAAGCATTTTAATTGCATACCGTGTGTTACTTTAAAGTTCTGAAATGAGTTTTCAAAAATACTTTTATTATTATTATTACCTTTAATTGTTTTTTTGACAAAAGTGATAATCAATTTTATATTAATAACTTATAAATAATTAAAAACACTTATATTTTCACTATATTTATTTAAACTCTAACGTTTTCGCCCACTTCAATGGGCATTCTCAAGAGTACATATTTTTTTTTATTTATTTTATTTGTTTTTTTTTTATTATTTATTTATTCAAAATTAATTATTTATAAGTTATTAAATATGAATTTTCACAGTGTTAACACAAACACCCTTCAACAATTAATTTAATGTTAATTTTTGCGTTTTCATATATTTTATTTAAATAGTTATAAACGATTATCCAAAACTTTGAAAACTTATTTATTTATTTAATTCTTCACTGTACATTGTTTACAATAATACAAATTTACATAGAAAATATCATTTATACAATTCAATGTACAGAGGGCGAGTTTATCGCTAAAATGCGATGTCTTCCAACTAACTAAAACTTAGTAAATAAAAAATAGAGAAAAATGTTAAATAAGAAATTTTTTGACCAATTTTAGTAATAATAACTGTAACTGAGAGCCATTTAGTCTTAAGTACTAAAATGTCATTTTAAAATTCAATTTTTTAATCGGAATTTATTTTAACATTTTACTAGTAACAAGCTGTACCTACATTGTATATACCATAGTGATGCGCACTTCAATTATTATGACCCTAAGCATTTCTGTACTTACGAGTACATAAGACTGACGACTGTTGTGTTATTTCTGCTTTTTTGTAAATTTGGCATTTTTGTCAAAAATTCACTTGAGTCATAATGGCTCTCAGGTACAGTAAATAAATTAATCAAGACAATTAACATTAAAGAACGTTGCGTACCTACAAAGCTTTTTTACATGGGATTCTAACGACAACGTAAATACACGATGAATTTTAAAGTAAATCAGGCACTACAAAACATATTTGGAAAGTTTTTAACGAACAGACTTTGTTGGTATGTATTGACATAAGCTACATCGTCTTATAATATTACTTAAAAACATTAGTGCATTCTTGAGAAAGTACGAGTAGAATGTGATAACTTTTAACCGAGATAAGATGTTCCGTTTTTGTTGCTTTTTATTTTCGTACTCGAATAAATTATATTAGATAACATACGCTGGGTAAGAAAAACCTGACTCAAGAAGTCTTCCTTGTTATTTCTTTTGAATTAAAAATAAAAACAAAATAAAAAATCAAGCATATTTGCAGTACACTAAGTTAAACCAGGAACAAGTATATAAATAGTTTAGTTCTATCACATTATTTTATCGGTATTTATTTTATTCCATATCCACTAACAAGAGTTGTTTTGCTAGCACTCTATGAAAGTGACCAGGGTTTTGGTGTTCGATGTTTTCTCCAAACATTGAAACGAAAAATATTTTGACATTAACATCGAATATCAGAATCCGGGTCACTTTGATAAAGTGCTAATAAAACTTAAAACCGTGTTTTAATCGTTATTTATCTATTTATAGAATTTGAAGGTCAGAGTTTTTCACAATATTTATTTTTGAAAAGTAAGACATTTTTTTTACCTTGTTATACTTATTAAATATTTCTTATAATCGTTCATATTTTTGAAATGGAGCTGACATATTGTTTTTAGATTTCAAATATAAGACTTTCATTATAATACCCTTAGTTGGATTTATTATGATCTTACATTAATATTTTTTATTTTTGTTTCAGCAATCTCCTAGACATATAAAAAAGAATACCTTTATTTCTATGAAAAGTTGTTATTTATAAATAATACTCGTAACCTACTAGTTTATATAACGGTAGTTAACAATCGTCCAGCAGAGTTCGTAAATTTAACGTTTTAGACGACCCACAATTTTCATTGTGAAACGAGGTCTGTATCAAAGCTAAATTCGCACAAGGAAAAGACGTACCTAGATTTAAAATGATCCCAAATAAGCCTAAAACATCCTCGTGTAAGCTTTTGCTAGAGTAGATAACTTGGTCTTCTCCAGTAGTGAGTAGTGCCTTGTAGTGAGTATCTCCTCCAAGGGACATTAAGGGTTGTAGTTTCGGGGAGGATTTTGTCGGGGGGAGCCCTTAAGGCAAATCCTGAGCCCTCCCTGTGAATTTTTCTTTTGTTTCGTTGAGTCTGGATGATATAGGAGCTCAGCTCTTAAAACATCCAGGGAAAAATGGTGGTAAAACCCGTAATGGTCTTCTCCATTTAAAATTCAAGACTCTACATAAGCTTACCGGCCACTTCTTATGTGCTTGTATAATATGTAGTTATTCGGCAATGAAATTTCCCTATAACAATTTTAAGCCGCTATTCCCAGACTTTGTCTTTAAGTGGCATAGCTTGAACTTACAATTTAAATCTTTTACAAGTGTTTCCTTTCAGCCAAACTCATCAAAGAACATTCAAATTTATTTGTTAGTACGAAAACCACCCAAGGGTGTTAGATCTAATATCATAATTCTTATTAAAATCCAAAAATAATATTACTGAATTAATGCCTTGAAATTGAAAAAATAATATTGTGTTGCTAAGTATTGACTATCGCTAGACTGAAATTGTTTTTTTCCTATATCTTGTTTTACGATGTGAATTTCTGATAGGTACTGTATGTAAGGTGACATTGTCATAAAGATACAATTTTGTTCATTCAGTTATTAATGTGACTGTTGTAATAATTATTTTAATAAGTTATTATCCTTAACATTTGACTACTTGTGATAAGAATGGCCTTAAAATGGCGAACATCCCTCTTTTACAATACATCGTTCCACAATACATAGTGATGACTCAATTGGCGCAGAGATGCTCTAAATGAAAGATACTGGTTTCTGCGCTATGTTCATAATATTTTTATTTATTATGAAACACCAATGATATGCCTGGAATAGTCAGAAATTTTTAAATTACACATATAGAACATTTTTTAACATCTTCAATTTAGTGATATGGAATGCCACACATCCATCACATCATCCGTGCAGCACGGAGAGTATCACCTGTATATTATTTGAATTCAGTTGGTCCACTGGGTTCATGGAGGACGCCATGATGATTTATTTTACCAGCAATTTTATTTTTAAACAAGACAAGTAGTCATATTTCAAGCATGATTAATATGATCACAGTCATGTGCTTGCAAAGCAAAGAAACGGGAGTCACATGAATTTTCATTTCGAGACTTCAATATTGTGAAATATGAACTACATATTTTTATTAAAACATTTTATTCTTTAAATACATCCTTTTGAGAATGTTTTGTTCAGTAAGTACAATGATCTAATATTAAAACACTATTTTATTAGTATTTGGAAAGTACGATAATGTATTCCAAATATTCAAATATTTTTATTAAAATAAAATTTACAACTCAATAACATTACATACACACCTTATTACTAAAAAAAAAAAACACATTTATTACATATTTGACCCTCAAAATTGAGCAGTGCTCGTGCTTTGAGGGTTTAAACATATTTTATATAATTTAGATAAAACAATAGCGCTCACCAAACAACAACAAAAACAAACACATATCCACAATACAAACAGCAACCAAATACAGTTTCTTAACAAAACTCAACAACAGAGCAGTTGAACAGCTATTTAAAAATATCTTTCAGATTCAATTTAAAACTCTGATTTTTTTTCTATGTATTATTCAAAATTTCATTAAATTTTCAATAATACTGTTTGTAGACGCATTTTATCAAAGCCTCTGTATTATTTGTGATGCCAAAGAAACAAAATCACGATTACGTCATGTGCATTTTGATGATTGTCAATGGTAGTTTAATAATAAATTGTCAATAGGACTTTTAAATGCAATAGTTTTCAATGGTAGGTACTTGGTAAAAATATTTAAATTTCTGAATATTTTATATTGATATTTTGTTTTAATTTGTATATGACGTTCATCTTTATTATTTATATTCATCAAAAGTTTAATGTTTAAGTTCAATCTCATTATAATTTATAATATAATCGATTTATTTTATTACTTTTGATGTTTTGTCCAACCTAGTGACAAAATTTATTACATCTTAATGTTTATTTTTATTAATTGGTACCTACAGCTGTCAATTCACATTTTATAATATTATTGTTGTCTAATTTTGTTTTCTTTCTTTTTAGACATTGGTTTAAAAAAATAGGAAAATCTCGAAAAGTTTTATTAATTTTGTTTTCAAGAGGAACATTAAATGACGATCGTGAAAAAAAGATAAATTTATTATAATTGAAAATATAATTTTCTTTTAATTAATATTCCTACAGATACAAGCATCCTGACACTTTTACTATCTGAGTATTTGGATAAAAACTTCTTTTTTTTTCAAAAGAAAACTATGTCACGGAAAGTGATAAATTTATTACCAAATACTTTCTATCTCAAATTCTAAAATCGACTATCCTAAACACATTTTTTCGATGGTACAAATACAAAAATATGAAATAGTTTTCTTACTACTCTATTACCATTGTTGAAAGAATTTTCTGCCTCGACAAACAATATTCTAATATTCCTTAGAGCTTTTATTGACAAAGTATGAATAATATGCCATTATTTTTATACAAATATGTGACAGTGTATTGAAACTCAGTGACCTAAAAATTTTCAGGTGTTTGATCCAAAAAATTCGCTCAACATACCTGATTTTGTTAGCATGTGTATATTTGCCGATGTTATTTCTACAATTAATCATTGTATGAGGTCACATATGTAAATTTAACACACGAAACTACTATATAAGGCTTAGAAAAGATTACTATTATGTAAACCCCAATGACAGAACAATGCCTACGCATGAAGCTGTTATTAGGGTTTATAAGAAAGAATATCGGAGCCTTTGGCATGTGTAAATTCTTTAAAATAGTCTAATTTCTGATAATAAATTGAAATAAACTCACTATCAAACTAGTACCAAAATGTATCAAATTGATTTACAATCATATTATGTAATATTATATTCCTTAAAAGTTGTGACAGCTTTTCATCTCTACAGTAAAATACATAATATTTAAACGTGTCACATAATATCAGAACAAACTGACATCACACTCTTATGTATGTAGGTTTATGAAACGTTACTTATCCAATCTTGATTGCTTTTTCTTCAAAGGAAAAGAAAAATATGTACCAACGTATTCATATTCCGTTATATTATACTCGAATACCTTTCTTTATTAAAGAAATATACACGCTCTTGAAAGCTATATTAATATTGTGTTCTACTGTTGTACTATTTCAATATTATTATGAATTAATGAATGACATTACTTGCTGGCTGTTGTACTTATCTAACCATGATGCAATAAAGAGATGAAATATACACATACATATCTCTAGTATTTTTGTTTATTCGTATTTTATTTTTTTATTTTTGGTTTCTTCTCTACTACTACTACTATACCATCACGGCATATCCCACAAGTGGATTAACCAGCAGACCAGCTACATGTTATAAACATGCAAGTTGTCCTCTCCGTGCTGATTTACAACCAAGATCGTGTGCTTCTTGACTTTTGCAAACTAACTGAAAAGGAAACACTAGTCCGCCGCATGTCACGGTGCATAACGAATATTTCGGAGATGATGGCTGGCAGAAGGCTCAAGCTGAATCCACCGAAGACTGAATTTTTGTGGATAGCTTCCCCTAGACGGCAGCACCTGTTGAGCATGGATCCGATATCTGTTTGCTGATACACTAGTTAATCCCTCTTGTACAGTGTCTGTCCTTGGTGTACTGCTCGACAGCTCTTTTTCTCGAAAACTTACAGAATGAAAAATATTTGTCTTATTTCGTTGAACTTTGTATTGAAATGGCACTCTTAAATTTACTGAAAAGTGGGAGACTAAAAAAACTTTTAATTTTTCAAATAAAAATCCGAAATGAATTGCATTTATAGTCATTTATGTAGTCTTACATATTAATAACGGCATGTAGTACGTTTACATAGTGAAAACAAACAAAAAGGAATTTGTTAAAATAGCGTTAATCAAATTGAAGTGTTCTCTTCAGATGGAGTTACAGAAACTTTACAAATAATACACATGGAATGTCGACCCCTTTAATGACCCATGGTGTTTATTGTTGTAAAGAAAACGATTGTGAGAAGGGATTATGGTGGATTACTTAAAAAGTTTCTTTGAATCATTTAATCTCGTGAACAGAAAAGAATCACAAAGGCTTTTATAAGGTACTCCTTTATTTGGATGTTAATGGTTCGTCAATTATTATGGTCCATTAGTGTAACGATTTATGTGAATGGATCAAGATTTCAGACATTTTTTGAATGAGGTATGTGATATTTTTTGAAAAATTTTGCTTGTATGAGCACGTTAAAATAATGAATGATGATAGAATGACAAGGAAAATATAAGGCTATAGATGACTGTGAGGAATGGTATTCAGAAACCTGGCTGACGGTAAAATGACAAGACCATTTAAACCAGATCCTCTAGGATGGACAAGTGCTGGGCGCAAATATGGGCGTAAATAGGAGAGCATACATAAGGAATTGTATGACAGTGAAGGAAGCAAAAAGTATATGCGTGGATAGGAGTAAGTGGTGCTCAGTCCTTTTTATTTACCCCGAAAAAGGAACGACAATGATGGTGACAATGAAACTTATCTTCTTCTTCTTCTTCACCCTCGCCTTTTTCCCATTTATTTGGGGTCGGCTCTCCTAGTCCTCATCTTCCAAGTTTTCATCACGATAATGAAATTTATCGAAATTGAAACCTTAGTTGGCTGTATGAATGATAATAAGATATTATTAATCAATCTAGAGTGTGGAGGCGTTGAAGACGAGGTTAAAAACCATATTGTTCAGGAGGTGTTATGATTCTTGAAAGGGCCCTTGCGGTGGTTGTTCCACAAAACGGCGCATCTTAAAAAAGTTATTATTATTAATCTACGAACATTTTTGAACCTCGTAAATCAATGTTTATTATGAGATTCATTTGCAGTATATCTTCTTTTCTGTGTATCCTGTTACGTTGGTGTTCGCCATGGCAAAAGCATCGCGATCCAACGTCATTCTGGTCACAACAATTATTATTAAATATGATATAAGATTTTAGTGTTTTCAAAAATGGCTACTCAGATGCATTTATCCTCATTCCCTTGTCCCAGTTGAGGCGAGAACATATAAGTATCTTTATAAAATCAGACAGAATATGAAATCACGTACAAAATTACTGTTCAATATAGGTACTATTTTTATTATTGTTATTATGTTGAATGATTTATTCGGCGCCGTTTAATGGAGCATCCATCTCAAGGGCGAAGGAAACTATGTTGGAAGAGCTTCAGCTTGCTCCTGAACGTTGTAATCGGCTGGTTTTTACGGAGGTCCTCGGGGAGTCGGTTCCAAATGACGGGTCCTGCAACGCCAAAAGCCCTATCATAGAAGCACGACTTGTTCGCTCTGTTGCTGTCGTCCAGGTACCTATGTACATATTATACATACGAAATAATAATTAAAACATCGTCCCTCGTCTGACTAACTGTCGTAACTGGTGAAATGTAAATTGTTCAGGAGAGCATTTTTAGTGTTTTGGCGTGCATAGTTTCGTCTCTCCCAGCAATACGAAAGACTCTAAATGTATTTTATTATTTTATTTGTATTTTTATGTATCTTTGAATAATTTTTATGATAAATTAATTTCCATAAGTATATTGGATTTTTTTTTATGCGCCGTCAAAGTAGATAGGACTCTTTGTGAGATTTTTTTTTCATGGCCATATTTAGTTGTGCTCAGATAGGACTTAACTATTTTAAGAGTCAAAGGTTAAAACAAAACGATTTTATAATATGAGAAAGTATATTAATTAACAAGAGTGTTTACAATGTAATAACAGCAGTTTTATGGAAAATAAAATGATAGTAAATCACTAAAAAATAAATTAGTATACAGATTATGGTGTTCGAGAGTTCTCATCCTCATCATCAGATGTTAATAATTTAAATTAAATTCTATCTTTTCCGTCACGCCGTATCCCAATTGGGGTAGGCAGAGAGAACGGAACGCCAATTAGATCTGTCCTTACATACTTCTTTCGCTTCCTCCACAGTCATACAATTTCTCATGCACGCACGTCAGTTTCTTTTACTCTAAAATTAAATTTCGTGATTATTTTCAAAATAACGAATTTAGTGATGGAAGGACTTATAAAACTCAGCCTCCTTGAGTAATGTTATCATCGATGTATCGCCAGTAGTCAAAGACATCAAGTCAGCATATTTTGCCTGGGAAATTTTAGATGGAGTGGATTTGAGTCGAGAAATCTCGTTATGCAATATTATTTTAGATACTTGTCGGTTCAAGGATATTGAACGATAATTCGTTTCACCATCACTAGTTTTAAAAGAAAACTTAGTAAGACTGTGTTTTTCTACTGAAAATTACGTCATCTCTATCCAGTTTACATTTAGCCCTGTGTCGTCAATTCGAAGGGAGAGAAGACGTAGCTCAATTGATAATTTCTTAAAATCCAAAAAATCTGAATAGTTGTGGGGTGTAACGGTGAAAGGTTTGTTTCTACCTGCTAATTTGAAAATAGGAACTAATTGACTAGGGACAAAAATGTTACCACTTTTCTTAAGCGAATAGTTAATGGCACTGTGTACCGAATCACCTTCACTTTGTCCGTGACATGAAACAGATAAACGTAATTTTATTTCATTATTATTTCTTGAATTATTTATAAAGTTAATTAGAGTAGAAGCGATTATTGAATTTTTTTTTGACCGCTACAGTCGTCGGCAAATAAATATATTTTTTTATAACATTTTTCATCATACATATTCAGAAAAGAAAAACGTAATTTAAATTTCAGAGGAACCCCCTTGCTTGCACCTTCATGCCACGTGAAACGATAGCACTCATCAGAAGACATATCGTATATTGTAAAGGTCTATACTAATAAACGTCTTTTATTGAAAACTGCATTTTCATTGCTGATTGGTAAGTTGATAACTTGCTGCATATCAAACGTAGCACACTGTGTTGCAGAATCTTGCTGAGCCTTTGTTTTGCCAACCATTCTAGCAGGACTAACAAGTATTTTTTTTTTTTATTTTCATGCTTAAGTTATTGATTTTTCAATTTAGTTTTAACATCTTCTGAGCCTTCGCAATATGTCGTACACAAGCTACACTGATCCTTTTTCGGTAGATGGAAAGACAGATTTTTTTATATTAAAACTCTTCTGTATGATACAAAACTTAGTTTTTCAGGATTGTTTTTCAAAGTATCCAGAAACAAAGCGTGCATTTCTCAATGTCAAGTCACTATGCAAGTATTTTCATGTCGTCTACGACAATAGTGAGACTCAACTTTTGGAAATCTTTCAATTTGTTCCTCAATATTGCGTCTCATTCTCAGATCACTTTCAATGTAAAATGCTTTGCGCCCGCCACGATTTTCTTTTCCTAAAATCCTCGTCGGAGTAATTTTATCGATTGCTGGTTTAACCGTTTTTTTTTCAACACTCAGTGTATTTAAAAAAAATGTTCGGCATATCTGCTGTCCGTCTAGCAGAAGATGCTAATAAATTGTAAAATTTCTTCTAGAATTCAAACCAGCAGTTTTTTTTCGTCCCAATTTTTGTTGTGTATAACGATGTACTCGCGTTGTAATTGTATCGATCCAAGACCCCAAAAATCTTCTCAAATCATTTCGGGAGTACATTGGTTAAAAAGGTAACATTGACGAGATGCTGCCTAACAAATTTCAATGTTTCACGCAGGTTTTAGCATCCACTTTGCAACAATTTTTTTGGATACTTGGGTCATGTATTCCTTTCTGTGATCTTTTGGTTGTTTATTTTTGTTTATTTTTATTGACCTTGGAAGATTTTTACCTTAGTACTTCCCTCAATGAGCCGTCAACTTCAAAATCATGTGGCCGCACTTCGTAAATATTTGACATATTAATTCTTTCAGTACTTTATGCTATACTAAATTATGATCGGGATATTGAAAATCTCTACTAAAATGATTCCAACAAAGAAAAATGCTATCCTATGTGAAAATAAATGAAAAGTTATTCCCAGTTAATGACTATACTAAGTGTCGTATTTCAAGGTAGGGCCTACATCGGATATGTTTTTCATTTATAAAAAAATCACACTAACTGTAGTATCTGCAGTTACGTCCGTTAGTGAGATATTATTTTGATTAATTCGTAGATACGACAACAAATCAGAAAGCTGTTCCAGGATAACAGCAGCAGCTACAGCTGTGATCTTCGGTGAGAACATGCGTATCAAATCAAAATACATGGTGGCGGTCATAACTCAGTTTTGTCAAAAAAGTCAGTTACGACAGTTAGTCAGACGAGGGACGACATTATCATCCTCATATATTCAAATGGTATCAAATACAATTCCAAGTATACTATAATTATCGATATCTGTAAACTATTTCAACTCGAAACCTGAAAAAAAAAAAAATCATAAACCCAAATTTCTTCTTTTTTTGAACTTTCTTAAGTGTTTTTTTTAGTCTACACTCATATTTTAATTCTCCATTTAATTGAAAGCCTTGTCAACAGCAACAATATAATTAGATTTTCACACAAAAAACGATAATCAAAGCACGAGGCTTAAGCTAATTTATTTACAGAAAAACCATATTGTTTTTACATACAAAAAATCTATAAAAAAGTAATTTAATGCGATCACATTATATAATAATGTTTTTCTTTTGAATATTATTTTTGGTGTTTTTTTAATATTTTTTTGTGAAAAAATTTACACTGATTAGGTTTTTCAGATACTTCCATTATTTGATAACGATCAAATTCAGGATTATAGCATATCTCAAGGACAATATCTCATTTAATTGTTTCTAGAAAAGGTCATTATGTAATAATATTCGTTTTAAAAATAATTTATTTTGCTCCAGAAAGGTAATTCTGTCATTAAAACTGAAAAATAATTTCACAATTTTAAGATTTAATGGAAAACCATAGCACAAAAATTTCATAAATAAGGACAATTTGTTTGGTAAACGATATTTGCGGTTATTCTATGGAATATTTCATTATTTTTGTAATTTCTAGGAGCTTGTTAACTTAATAATTTATCTGTGTATTAGCTTTGAATCCGGCTTGTTTCAGAAAGCAAAAACCATTAATTGCATTTAAGAAATTTCAATCATTTATTTTTAAATAAAATTTTAAAACTTGGGTTAGTTGGAATAAATCGCGCCTCTGCGATTAACTCGCTCTCTGTATATTGATTGTATGATTGTCTTTGTTTTAAATGTATTTTTTTGTGAATTTGCTTATAATCAATGTACAGTAAACAATAAATAAATAAATTATTATGTTTATTTGCTACATTAATTTAAAATACGCTATCGCGATTTCAGTGCACTTGCACCATTGACGAGCTTTTCAATGGTGCAAGTGCACTGAAATTGACGAGCTTTTCATAAAAATATTTTATTTAAAAATGTCTTGAAATTGTTACATAGTTATTGCCTCTAAAATAAGTTCAATTATTTAATTAAGATATTTTTCAAACCTAAATATTAACGCTGGTTTTGGATACTCAAGAGAAAATATATTGCACTTTTAAAGAAAACTTTCATATTTTATGTAGATATGTAATATATTTGTTGAAGTAAAATTAAAATTCTTGTGTCAATTTATGAAACGTGTAACTGATGCAAATTTGCTTAAAATACATGATTTTCTTGATACTTGTAAACGTATTTAAGTATAAAAATCGAGACATTTTTAACCTGATAAAAATGTCTCGACTTTTAAGTCGAAAAACCGTAGGTTCAAAACCTCCTACTACTAACTTTAGAAATCTATTTATTTAATTAACAAATATAATCATACAATAGATACTTGTAATAAATAGGATTATCCAACTAGGTAGACATTTTCTAGGATAATCCTAATGTCCCATCAATATGGGACATTAGGATTAGAATAGGCGACCGGTGTGGCGCGGAGGCTTACGCACTTGCCTTCGAGTCACGAGGTCCCGGGTTCGATTCCCGGCCAGGGCAGAATGAAGAATGACCTTTTTCAAATTGTCCTGGGTCTGGGTGTTACATGTATATGTGTTTAGTGCATTGTATATATTTTATGTGTATCGTCGTGTTAGCACCCATAATACAAGATTCATATCTTAGTTTGGGACTAGCTCGGTCTGTGTGAATTGTCTATACATGTTAAAAAAAAATGTTATTATGAAATAATAAAAGGATATTAAGTGAGAAAAAAAAATATAACTGCTAACTGCAGTAAAGGAAAATAATTATATTACATACATACATAATTATATTACATACATATAGTGGGTACATATCAAACCTATAAACTAAACATAGAAATAAAAAGGAAAAACGAAATAAAGTAAAATTAGAACTAGCATATTTCAACAACAGCATAAACATACATACATAATATGACACGTACTTCCCACTCAGCACTCACGCTCACATCACACACTTTACACAAACGTGTTTATCCTTAGCCACACAGAATGATAGGTATGCCAGGGTTTAACGTAATAAGATACGCAAATAGACATAAACATATCCATACATATATACACCCACATATACATCTATAAAAGAAATGAATTTATGTATAAGAAACAAATATTTTGTTCACTGTCAGATTTATTTCATATTCAGATTGATTTTAACATAAGTATAAAAAATTATAATTCAATAACATATTCAATGGTTTCAAACTCACAAAGATACCATTGATTTTCATATAACTTATTTTAAAAATATTAAAGTATGTCCCTTCCAAAAATTTGAACCATATTAGAATAATTTACCAACCTGCGCGTCCAATGACATTGAAATATTATTTCATGAATCTGCACATTTTGTTTTACTGCTGGTCAGCGTTTATATTTCCAGTAAGGATACTTTTAGATTTATTAATACATGGTTTTACCACAAAATTAGATTATCTTGGTGACAACGATAATGATAATTATCCTTCTAGGTGGGTGATCATTAATCTCTTACAAAATATTGTAGATACTAGGAATATACATAAATTATGTTATAATGTACCTACCTACAAAATACCACAAAATAGTAACGGCCAGACCCTGGCATTAATAATTAACAAATTAACTTTAGTTTATCAAATTTTGTTTACTTTAATCTCATTTTTTCCTTTTCTTTATAATAAATAAATCCAAATATACCCCAGACATCCTCACATTGATAAAGATGTTTGTGTCGTGAACATGTAGTAAATTGGGAATGAGTGGAAACTATCCCGGGTCTCTCGATTCAAAGTCTGAGATTACTATCAGGTTACTAATTACCTCATACTATAGAGTAAACCTAGTTTTTTTTAACTTAAACGTTAAAATTCAATAAAAATGTTCATTAAGAGTCGATATTACTAGTTCTTCTTAACAGCCTTAGTTGTTTTAAATTACCAACTTTTTCACGCTAGAAACTTTTGTTTTATTCTTTAAGAGTAAGCTTTCATTAATTTAAAAAAAAATACGATTAACGAGATTAACATTCTCGTTAACTCATCGACGACTGAGTTGAATTTTTGATTTACGATTCCCACCTCTGGTACCTGATGGCTATTTACCAGAAACTGTTTACGAAATATTCCACCATATCCAATGTTTACTTCTATGTAGATATCAATGTTAATTTATTTATATACGAAAACAATTTTTTTCCATTTCTAAGCAAAACAACAAAATTAATGAGTCCCTTAACCCAAAATTTTATATCAAACCAATAGAATGTTCTACTTCAAAATGCACACACAAAAACCATCATTGTTACCGTCGATTATTTGTCGACCAACGGTACTTGATGGAAGAGTATGTTTAAATTCTAAACAAAAGTTTTTTTGCTTTAACAAATTCTCTACACACATATTGTTCTATCCCAAGCTGTCCACATCCGATTTTACCAACGTTTCTCATAAGCTCGTTTCCCTATCTAAATAATTGCCTTCCCACGTTTAGATTTGACAACTGGATCTCCAATCATCATAATTATTATACAGATTATAAAATATATTTGATTTATTTGTTTGTATCTACGAATGATGCTGTGCGCCGGCGCACCCAGCAGAGACCTGTAATCTCCGTAATACAGGAGAGACGATGGTCCTGGCTGGGACATGTTTTGAGAATGCCTAATGATAGTTGGCCAAAAAGAGCACTGTTTTTCCGTCCGCAGGGGTTCCGTCGGCCCGGGCGTCCCTCTTTCACAATACACCGTTCCTATGACAACGATATCAGAGCGCAAGGAATGTCGTGGAAAGAGGTGACGCAATTGGCACAGAGACGCTCTGAATGGAGGAGGCTGGTTTCTGCCCTGTGCTCCCGAGAGGAGCGTTGAGGGCGATGATGATGATGATGATGATCTACGAATGGCAATAAATTCAAATATTAAACTAATTAAGCGAATCTATGCTATAATTTAAAGTTGAGTGTCTATATTATCTTGTGGAGTCTTACTTTTCTGTAAGTTTTCGAATATAAGACAACTAACATCTACAACTTAGCGATGAGGCATATCCCTCATTCTGAATGTCTAATTTTTATAAACACGGAGAGGAATAATCCTACATATAAATGTATGTTTATTAACGTAGTTTATCTGCTGGCACACATATTTTAAAGACGCAGTGACGGTGTATAAGTGGTGTGTATATTTTTATTTATCAACTATTCAGCTCGCCAGTTTCTGAAATAAAGCATAATTATTCTAGTTTAGTTATTAATGGCAATATTATAGTTTTAAAAAAATCGTCATTCTTTTCCTACCGTTATCTATAAAAGAACAAATAAAAAAAAACACAGAATATTTGATCATGTCTATGATAATTTTATTTTATCTCACATTTGGCTCCTCATATTTCTATGTAATTTATATTTGCGAACAAAATTGATAGTAAGCACAGAGAAGTCAATGAGGCATATCAGATATATTTTAGAGAATATCATATCAAAGATAATATATATTTTACGAGTAGCGTTTACTTAAGGAAACAAAAGCTATAGAGAAGACAAATTTATATATATTCAGAAGCTAGAGAATACAATTTCTATTCATCTAAAAGCTCGGAAATATTTCTACAAATAAGTATTATATATATATATATATATATATATATATATATATATATATATATATATGGACAATTTGTAAAGCGCCGTTTACTCATAACATGACCTCAAGGGCGCCGTTTATCGTATCCATCACCCGAAACTCCCAGCAAAAAGGTGTGTCTTCAGTCCTCTTTTAAAACTCTCTCCATTCACCTCCTCTCGCAGACACAGAGGCAGCTTGTTCCAACATCTGGGACCCGCAACACTAAACGCTCTATCTCCAAAGCCTGTTTTGCGAGATCGAGATGGCTCAACAAGTCTGCATTTTGCCTCACCCTGTGCTGAGCGAAGCATGAGCCGTCTTTCACTGATGGTCTCCATCTCGCACATCTCCGACAAATAAGATGGTGATACTCCCTTCAAGCCGAAAACACCATCACACATATCTTAAGTATTCTTATTATTCGCACATAGCAATATGTATAGATAAATTTATTCTAATCTCAAATACACTTTCAAGTTATGTTTCTAAATTATATTTTAATAAGACTATTAAAAGCAGCTGGTGCCTGCATGTATTATAATTATGTGCTTTACATAATTGTACTTAATACGTGCTTTTCAGCATTCAAAATTGTTAGGACATGTGGAAGGTTTAAGGATATATGAATATTGTTATCTGGGTTAAGATTGATACACGCCTACCCACCCTTTAAAAATTGATTAAATTATTTGATATTTTTTTTGGTAATTCTGAGTTAACCAATACATACTCGTATCAACACACTGTTTGTTTTTATATTTTTCTGGATTTTATCTATGCGAAGGATTTGTTTTAGTGATAGTTAATTCAAACCGTATTTTACGGGCAAAATATTATGCTTGTCTACTAGACTTAATTTAGTGAAAAATAGCAAACATCTTTGAAATAGTTTTCTGTTAAACTGTTGTATAAAGTATTTATTGTTTCTACAAAATCAAAAATATCTAAGAGAATAATAAATTGATTATCTTATTTAGTGAAAAGTATTATTTTAATCATTGAATAATTATACATACAGCATTTATTTAATACTGAGCATTTATTTTACATTTGATAAAATAAAATATAATTGAACTCTGTTTCTAAATTATTCATCAGAAAAACAAAGTCAAGCATAGAGAAAATCACAAATAGAAACAAACTAGAAAAAAGATATCTCAAAATACGCCTCACTACATTTATCTTAAATATTACTTCATACATTATTCTATTGCCTACGGAACATTACACCCAGTTTCTATGAGATGTTCATTGAAGAAAAAATATAAAATTCATATGAATTGACTCATAATATGTACGTAGGTATTTAATATTTCATTCCCAGGTTTCATGGAAATTATTTTCGTTCAATATCACCTTGTCCCCTTCAAGAGACTAAATTGAAAATTCAAAAGACAACTGTCAATTAGGCAAAGCTTATTTTACGTAAATGCTTTTTTTGAAATCTACACATACAAGCTTTGAATGACAAGTTATAAAATTATGCGTAGGCAAATCTGAAAAACTCATTCCTATATTTTTGCATATAATATGTCTAAAAAGCTACATCCAAAGCCATATTCTCCAGATATTAAGACAGTAGAAAACACTCTTTACTCTTTTGCTTTACCGTAAAATAAATATACCTACATAAATCTTAACTTTGTACACTAAAAATATGAAGTTTTGAAATATTTAGAATATTTACTATTTTTTCTTACTGGATTGGGCACAACGCGTAGACAAACCGTACTTAGCGATCGACTACCTGGCGAATTTTACGACAATCTACCTACACGTACTGTATAATTATGCGTTATTGTTGCAATTATTGTCGAAAATTCGTTTGTAGTCGTTTGCACTAAATAATTCACCGTTCACCAGTGACGTGACATTGGTGAACGTTGTTCCTAAACACTTTAAAAATGATCATTTAAGCCAGCCTATAGCCAATTCGTATGTGTTGTGACAACTTTCTCACTTCTTCCGATTAGATTTAGCACAATGTTACATTGTGTAAACATAGTTATCTAAACGAGATGTCTACATATTACATAGTTTTCGGTTGTGAAGGAATCATCAAAACAAAATTTATGATCTTGATAGAAAATATTTTAAGAATATGGTTTTAAGTGACCCCTAATTAGATTTTAGTGATGTAACGAATATTCGTATTCGCATTCGCGAATATTCGCATATTTTAAAGTACCTATTCGCATTCGTATTCGCAAAAAAATATGCGAATGTTTTGCGAATATTATTTCGGTAATAAAGTATCGGATATTCGGTAAAAGTACCGGATACTTACCCGGTACAATGTAGAATAAGGTACTGCAAGAAAATGTTCTTAAAGGATACCGAGGAGTTATGAAATATTTTAAATTCCTATACCATTTTGAAAATTCGGCGACGGGGGGGTAAAAGTTTTAATGATTGAGCAATATTGTAAAAATCTAAGCAAGTCAATATTCGCTATTCGCATCCGCATTCGCCAATTTCCAAAATCACACATTCGTACATCACTATTAGATTTACATAGTGTGAATGCCATCTGCAAAAAAGGGGTTTTCAGAAATAACGCATAAACATCTTTTTGAAAAGACCTCTGGACGTTGTAAAAGTGAAATGACGTGAAATGTGTTAAAGTTTGAGAATTCTATTACAGAAGGTATAAAAAACGTAATATTGTCAGCACTTCTACGTCATACATACTACTGCCTATTATCCTGTTATTGAATTGAAAACCGATGAGTGGAGGAAATCGGTTTATCCTGCTGACAGTAAATTCAATATGAGATCAAACACATATCCTCTACTTTACTTCAAAAATAAAGAGACATTTTTCTAGTAAGGCGTAAGACTTTTTATTTTATTATTACTTTTTGTATAGTTTTCACTCCTTCGTTCCTTTCAAAACATATATTTTGGTCATCTGGAATAAATTGGGTCGCCTATTCTTTTCCATAAATTTATTGATTACCGAGTGTGGAGTGTAACATCCATATGTTCTCAATTTACGCACCTAATGTTTTGACTATTTACTATCCTTCTTGTGAGAGATGCCTACAAAGAAAATGTCTTGTAAAAATCAAGTATCTATAAAACGTCACAATACCGATTATTTTATATTTCCAACGTAATGAGATGGACGTCTTATTTTTATTGGCATGGAAAGAATGACCTGAACATTTTTTGAACGCAGTAAATCTTCTGGCTTTGCGACTTGAAAGAGATACCGTGATGATACTAAGAGAGGGAGACATAAATAGTTATGTGTTTTCAACTATTTTTGTACCTAATTTTTATGTTACTTCTGTGTGCTGCGAATAAGACAAAGTAATCATACCTTTGAATTTATAGGTATAATGTTAATGATTTTCCTGGCAAAGATAGTCGTTTGCAATTTCTCTGAATCTCCCTTTCTATTGCTCAAAGATTTACTTTGAATTTAAGTTTTGTTTATAACACTTTCCGTTTACAGCTAAGTTACATGGCATTCTATTTCATGTAAAGAAAAAAGAAATATATTCAAAATAAAAATACTTTAATCATAATACAGTAATATTTTCTTGTATCAAAAAGGTTGCATACTTTTAGGAGTCCGTACTAATGTAATTATGATACACCTAAATTCGGCGCTCACATTATTAAAATTTAACGTTTTAATTCCTTGTAATATTTCTCAAAAGTAAACTTATCTTTTAAGGTTCACTTTCATATTTACGTGAAGTTCGCATTGTTATGTTAAAGCATATTCGTATTACACGTGGAAGATACTGATTTGCTGTTATTTCTGCTAATAAATGGATATCCTTAAGTTTTGTTTAAACTTTCTTTAATTATTAATTTATACAAAATAAAAGATATATTGTATTTTCCACTAAAATAACTTTTCTTTTATTGTTCACAGAAATGCGCGGAAGCTGTTGTGAGTGATAAACAAGTATACAGAACCTTTGCAAGAACTCTTCCGCCATCCAGCAAAGTATCGAAAAGCGTTGTGGCACTGCTAAAGGCATTCGAATGGACTCAGTTTGCTGTGGTTTCAGGATCTAGACCAGCATGGGGGAGCAATCAGATGGAAGCTATTAAGGTAATGACAGTGTTTATTATTAACTTATAATCGAACAAAACTTACAACATGAGAAGTTGATAACAACGAGTCATAAGCTGTTCCTGTTTCAAATATTTGAAATTCAAATAAAAAAAAATTGTCACAAAAGCACTCTTATCTAGAAGCAAAACTACTACTACTAATATGTTCGCTTTTTTAATTAAGTAAAATTGAATGATACCGCAAAAGTTATAATTAAATTTCTTTTATGGTACTTAATTCGTTTGATTGAAAAGCGCAGAATTGAATATTCTCAAATAGAAAAAACGGTATTCATGTAACGGTAAAAATAATTAATGGTTACAATTATTATCCATCAATTCTAAAACATTTATAGAGTTTCGGTTGAAATCATAATCAAATATTAAGAAAATAATGTAAAATAATATTTCATTCTTTCCTTACCAATATTCAGACTATTTATTTATTTAAATATGAAGGTAGCTTTGTCTTCGAAATATTTCCTCCGTTATTCCTTTTCCATGAATCACTTACATATTAAAATATTATACGGTGTTGTTTTAGTAAAATAATAATATAAACCCTTTAGCGGTATCGTATTTCTCGGTGAAAATTCAAGGCTTGGTAGAGATTTTGTCATCTTTGATGCGCAATTTCACGAATTTGACATATTAAACGCTGTTTATTTATTACATATTGTACACTGCCTTGATATATTCAAACTGTTTAATGTTTTAGTTCTATGAATATATGTCTTTTTTTGTATGAAATGTAATGAAAAATAGTTTATGATTATAATAATAATGGAGAGTATTTAAAGCGCCATTTTTGTGCCATAGAACCTCGAGGACGCTGTACATGATATTGTTTTATCTTCAACAAAGTTGTTTGAGTCAAGAATTAAAATTTAAATACAAAATAGTACAACATATACATATAATCTCAGATACATAATAAATGTATCTGCGATGGAAATAAAAACAAAATAATGCAATAAACATAAACATAAAAATTATTACAGAGGTTAAAAAAGTTTGAAAATGCACGTTTTGAGATTCCTTTTAAAAGCCTAGAAGTTGGCAGCACACCTGAGCTTCGGAGGCAGTCTATTCCACATACAGATTAGGGGCAGAAACAGAGAAAGCGCGGTCACCGTAACCAGTTAAGCATCCCCTCTGTGGAACCTCCAGTTCATGCGCCGCACTCTGTGCTGACCTCAGGGCACGTCGCCTCTCTCCCAAACTTCTTAGAGTGCACATATCTCTAATTTATGTGGGGATCGTGTCATTTAGAGCCTTATTGACAAAAGCACACTATCAATAAAAGTGAAATGCATCAATTCGTATTGCGATTGTATTTATGGGATGTTTGTTATGCGTGGAGTTCTTGGCGAAGAATTGATCTCCCACTCTATTCCGTGAGCTTATGAGTGTCTTGTAAAAGGCAGGTTTCAGGAACAAATTAAAAAAGTACATCTCAAATTCAGATTGATCAGCCACCCGATTTTTTTTTATTGACAGGGAGAGGACAAAATGCATGTTAGTATTATAGTTATATACTTTTTGTAGTGATATTTTCCATGAAATCTCCGAGAAAAAATAGGTCTCCTTTTCATTTATGCAAATTTTTGTGTGTTTTATAAAAACCAGGTATTTTTTTTTAAATATCTTGAATATATGCCACCAGTCCTGAATCTTTTGTTTATTGGCACGAAGAGAAATACCTGTATGTGTATTAATCGCGGCTGGTTTGCTAGCTACTCCACATAACGATAGATAGGTAAATTCATTGTAATTTGAAAGACCCTCGAGTCATTTAATAACGAAATAAATATATAAAGAAACAAATTAATTGTTTCAGTTATTTGTATTACCTACGTCTTATCTTGTCTTGGAGATAATTATTTTATGTTAAAAACTGTAAGACATTGTACATTAATACAAATTAAAAGTCACATAACATCAAACTTTAGCAATTACTATCAAATCTAAAAGTTTTCACTCAAAATGGTTTAATTAATAGTGTTTCTGACTTTCAAACACTATGAATATTATTTAAGTGATTAATAATATACCCAAATGTTTGCCATTCAACGGTCCATTCTAGGGACCATAATATAGATTATTTGTCGATGTACACGTAGTAGAATTCCATAATTAGGTAAATTGGAACAAGTGTTTCTTTCTACTTCAAATTATTGAACACGAGAGAGACGTCTTTTGTATTGTCGAGAGTATAATATTTTCTTTAAACATAATACAAATTAATAAGTAAATAATACACATTTTCAATTAATTGTATTGTTCATAGTAGCTCAGAAAATAACTTAATAATAAATTTCTCTTGTATTACTATATAACCGGTTGAATAGTTTTAAATAATTCAGATTGATAAGTCGATCTGATAAGTCGAAAGACGTCTCTCCCATGCTCAATGATTTATAGTGGATAGAAATACTTGTTTCAAAGAAACACTCTACCATAACCAATAATAATTATTAGTTGAAAGAAACACTTGTTTCAATTTAATTTACCTACAATTTAAAAGTTGGGAATTTTTCTCTATCCGCTTAGCTTTAGTAACTTCTCACTGATTACCCGCTAATTTTCAAACTCCAATATATAATTACTTACCTTTTTCTTATTTTTACAACACTTGCAAGAAATTCATTAAAATCGAACCCTCTTAAGCAATTGAGTAAATATTAAACACTTGTATAGTTCTTCCAAGGCACTTCATTGAAGCCGGCTGTCAAGATCTTCCGCTCTACTTATCAAACAAGCATAACAAGGTATCAGCTTAGCAAGGCGGCATTATTCCTAAACAGTGATTATATCAAGTAGATAATTAAATAAATCTATTTATCCGTCTAAAATATTTTTTTAAGACAAAATATTATCTAAAAATGATTCTAAATAACAAAGTTTTAAATCATTGTTTTAATAGTTTTATAAAGATAATTGTTATTTGAGTGTTAAATAATTTTCAAACTAATTACAAATTTAAAAATATATGAATTAGTGAATGAAATTTGTGACAATTTATAATACTTTCAATTAGAACTCACATAATTGTTTCACATTTTAATGAAATTTGTGACAATCACAAATGCATTCAAAATTTTATAATAGTTAATTTTTTTTTAAAGATATATCTGGGTTTTGTTATAAACCCAAATACAACCTTATACACCTTTCACAGTAAACTAAAAGCTTTTTTTCGTGAAAGGGGAGTTTGCCGGCACCTGGGATCGAACCTCAGATCCCTTGTTCACAAGGCCGAGACTCTACCTCAAGGCTACCGACGAACTCATGTCAAAATAAGAAAATATATTAAAATTAGATAAAAGCAATAAATAAATAAATAAAATAAAAAAAAAACTCAAAATGCGCCTTTCCGTTGGTTCGATCACAAAACGGCACGTAATAAATAGTCTAGATGATTATTATTAATACCAAATAGGTATACTATAACCCAACACGTTACGATATCACATATATAATTATGGACAATTTACACAGATCGAGTTAGTCCCAAATTAATCGCTAAATTGATAATGGTAAGTTCCTAATTCGTGATGAGCGATTTATTAAATACTTGAAGATAAAGCTATTCCCATTGATTTACAAGATAAAGATAAATTGTGTCGTTATGAAATTCGATATTTGAAAATAATGTGACATATTCTTAGTATTTCTAATAAAACCAATAAACTTATTCCATCACTCTATTTGACGCCTCAAGGATAAGAATGTATTAGATACAGGATCATCTTCAAGGATTTTTAATTAAATACGCTTTAACGTTATCAAAAACAATTTTCCAACGCTTGGCACATGTCTATATCATTTTTATTATTATATTATGATATGTCATAAATATGTTGACAAGCCTTAAAATTTACAAACTCATGTATGTAGAGATAATATAAAATAATATTAGTTTTTTGACAATGAAGATTTGCTTAGGGATAAAATATACAATAGAAGAAAGATGTTCGACCTTTTAGAGGTTGTTTATTATTGTATTTAAATTGTATTATTTTAGAGTTTCTGAAATGTAGTTTCAACTTATCTTAAGTGTGCAACGTATATTAATATTTGTCTGTGAAGTGTCCAAAGTGAAATACCTCTACTGAAACTTCACACATAAACGTGTAGCATTCTAAGCAATTTATTATTCACATACATATCTCATTAGCACGAATATCAGTTTCGTGCTAACTGCACGTAATTATGGAACAATATAATTTAATATTAAATAATTTGTATCATATCTGATGTACCTACCTAATCACAACCATGATATGCATGCTAATTGTTTTCTCAAGGCAGACTAGTATTGTGAGATAAAACATGCAGTATATCAAAATACTCGTTTAATATTTATCTTATAAAAATTTCTGTCCCATCAACACATTTTTTTATAGTTGAATAAAACGCTTGTTCAAGTTTATCTATTAGTTTCCTTACCATCATTTTAATTTTTACATAATTAAAACACTTATAAACAGCTCGATTGGAGTAACTTACATAATTAGAATTGAATGAGAATGTATATGGTCTTAAGCTTTCACGACCAACGTCACTAGCGAAAAAAATTCTTCTGGGCTGAGTTGTCGTGGTCTCCCATATAGGTACCTATATAAATTGCCCTGGAGACCAAGCCCACTCAGCCTGGAATTAAACTTTTTTTTTACATTTATTATAAATTTGAATATAAAAAACTGGAAAACTAGCTATTATTTGAACTAACTAAGAAACTAATGTATCGAGTTACATTTTCCAAAATAGATTATTAACTATTATTAATACACATTCTTTGACGATTGTGGGAGGTAACCTATAATAATATTCTTATGTTTATTGATATTTAATATGTCTACTGATTGAAATAAACTATTTACGTAAGTTTCGTGAGGCTATTTATGAATCGATATCTTTACAAAATTACATAAAAAAAAATTGACAATAAGGAGTTCTCCCAAAAATATCCGTGAATAAATTGATAACCCATGAATTTTTATTGAGAATTAGATTTTATGGATAGGTATTTAACTCTTCTACCTACTTCTTTCGCCCTTTTACATTCCTCTAGGCAATACTGGCAAAAAACTAATAAATACATAAATATCTCTGTGAATTCATCATGCTTCACCTTTATTACTCATAGTTCTTTTAACATTTTCTAATTTATTTGTAAATTAATATCTTATAAAACGAAACACGATATATAGTTATTCCACTATAGACTTTATTTATTTTTGCGAGCCGGCTTTCAACTACTTCCGCTCTCATCGTCAGGCAAAAGTAAAGCTCTTGAAAGGAAGCTCTTGAGAGCCGGCTCGCAAAAATAAATAAAGTCAATAGTGGAATAACTATATATCGTGTTTCATTTTAAAAATTATTAATATGAACTTCCACCAATAACCGTCGGTCGATAAATTAAACTTTATCTTATCAAACGTTATATCTATATCAGTGTGGAGCCCAGCGATCTTACTGTGTGTAATCAACATACAACTCGTCCTCTTTGAGCCATTTAAATTCATATTCAGTATTAGTAGGATACTTATGCCATTAATATCGTTTTGTCATATTTATTCTCCGCTACTATAGGAATGAAATTCGCACATCCTAATCGGAATTATTTTTATCATTGCTTAAAGGTCACTTTTAAAATACTTAGAATAGATTAGTAAAAACTTTACAAATTATTCAATATTTAAACTTCTAGAATTGATGTTTAGATAAGAAGTTTCATGAAATCATTATTTGTATCTATAATTTATTATTTAACGAATAACTTTGAATTTCTAAATTGAATTAAATAAATAAATATTTTCGTTTCTATTTGACTTCGAGTCTTCACAGAAAAACATATTGATTACTTACGCGAGTTATAAAAGGAATATTATAACGAAGTAATAATCTATTCGTTGTTTTTTTGAAAATAAGTAAATATTTATATTGTATTAACTTACCACGAGTAATTACTGCAGCACTAGTAATTTTCTTTGTAATTTAAACTTCTCCATGAATAAAATATATAACTTGCTTCTCATCATGACGTTTCGAGTTGAAGATAATCATCCATCACTCAGAATCCTTTCATTTGCTTTCTGTCGAGCATGAAGACAATTGAAATTTTCAATTAAAATTAAGAATCTATTGCTTCCGAAAACTAAAATACGTTTGATTGAATTAATATTCTTGAAACGAATATCAAAATACTAGATTACGGAGGTATTCAACACACGGTTTGTTATTTTTACAATTAACAATTGTATGAGGTTAATTATGTAAATTCAACACAATCATGAAACTATTTTATATCTATGACTAGCTTATTTTGACACACCATAATTGACTCATTATATAGACCTTTTTTATTGATTCTTATTGTTTTGTTTTTATTTTGATCTTGGCATTTGACTTATGAATTTGCAATGTACCTGTATGATTGTTTTGTTGTTGTTGTTGTCAGTCATACTTTTTGTAAACATGTTAAGGGTTCACGGCGTATATGATTTTAAATAAATAAATAAATAAAAAGACAACGTAAAAGCACTCCGCACGACAAGGTTAGGTATGCGGGTTCAAGTCCCGTCCGGGGCACTACCGGATAAGGTGACGTTGTCTTTTCTAAGCCTTATATGGTTGTTTTATGTGTTAAATTTACAAAGTGAAAAACTTTTTAACTCATCGGATATTATGATTTTTTTAGATGAACCCTTATAATTGTGGTTTTCTACAAAATAGCACATTTTCAAAATAATTTGTCTAACTAATTACTCGTATTATTGCTTCAAATATCCCGACTAGTTAGCCTCTGAGACACTCCTTTGGGTACAATCTTTGACTTGCAGGTGCGAATAATTTATTCAAACCTGACTCCTGAGATAAGTATATCTTTTCAGAACGTACCCATTATCCTCGAGATGAAAACATCTTCATTTGCACGCCAATCGTTTCTGTCCACCACCTACGCCTAGCTACGACCTACAACCACCATTCTTCTCACATCATTGTTTCATTGTGTGGGCTATTTTCTTACATTTCTTTTTTGTGTCATCGATATTCAATTCATTGTTTCTCAACTCTCTCTTAATTACTCTCCACGAAAATAATTATTTTGTTTTATTTTATGTAAAAAAACACAAATTGTTTTTAGTTTAACTGTATTTATTTATAAAAATAGTGACCAGGTTTCGAATTATGAAGTCATTGTCAAACTAATTTTGACTTCATAAGTCAAAACCTGGTCAATATTTTTATAAATAAATATAGTAAAACTAAAAACAATTTGTTTTTTACATAAAATAAAATGGAGTTTTACAAAATAAATGTCAACTCAATAAATAAATAATTTTGTTATTGGAGTAATTATATAATACAATTTTTCTTAATATTTATGTAAACGTAAAAATGTTACCTACTTAAAAATATAAGTACTTATTATGTTGTGTCCATGGATTTTATGAAAATTTAAGCATTAACTTGTGTACGAGTTAATCTTTGCGTAATGTTTCATATTATACTAATGGCGGTTTCTTGTACACAAATAAATACGTGTCCGGTAATTTCAATGAATGATCTAAGGTGATCAGAAACTTGATGGCAGAGTCTTGAACTTTTAGTCTAGACTCTAGGCTCGATCCACCCGTCACTGGCCTACTCCTTCTTCATATTGCTTAATGTTAAGGTGTCTGGGTGTATTGGGGTTTGTTTCAAATCCAGATTCGTCCTAAAAAAATCTATGAATAAGCAAAAATAGCTTGTGTAGTCCTCGGTAAAAAATAGGTATTCCACCGTTTTTTGTCAGTTTTCGAGTGTCTTGTTAAAGGTGTTCATAAATCCTTACGAATAAGGAAATTCAAAATTTACAATTCAGCGATTAGGCTGATCCTGAATGTCTAGTAGTATTTATCGTTAGCACTGAGAGAATAATCTGCATGTTTATTAAATGCAGCTTGTCTGCTGGCTAACCCACTGGTGGGAAATGTCACGATGGTATTGTGTATGTATGATAATTACTTTTAAGAGTACTTTCAACTAAATTATATCATGTGCAATACAAAAACTTTTTTTTCATAGTCTTAATATTGAACAAGTGTGAATGTCCTTTCTTAATTCTGGAGGCGCCGATGTCTAGTAAAAGGCAGTCAATATTATGCAAAATACAAAATAACATTTTATTTGGCGTCGGTTCAATTTGAATCTGCATAATGTGATATTGTCTGTTTTTTTTTATACAATGTATCACGATATTATTTTTTAGTATTAGCATTTCTGCAAGTAGTCTGTCTACAATAAAATTTATTCACTGTGTCGGTGTTTAGGTAGTAGAATTCCATATCGAAATAAATAAAACAAGCGTTTTATTCTACTAATGATTTAATTTGTGAGAGAGACGTCTTTCGTCTTATGAGGACATTGTCAATATGTCCTCATAAGACGAAAGACGTCTCTCTCACAAATTAAATCATTAGTAGAATAAAACGCTTGTTTTATTTATTACAATAAAATTATTTTGTAACTGTTAGTAGAAATAAGCCTCTCTATACCATAACGGCATCTCCAACTAGTAGGATAGGCAGAAGGCTAACTTCAAGTAATAAACATTCATGCTGTCTTTTCCGTGGCAATATATGTTTATGGAATCAATAACTTTTTCAGAATAGTTAAACACTCACAGAAAATAATTAAATACCAATAATGAAATATTTACCTTTAACAGAACAATCGAAATTTCACTGAAAATAGTAAAATACCATTGAAAAAAGTTGTTTTAGTTTATTTTCAAATTTAAATGAGCTCTAGAAATATAAGTCAGTTAAACTTAAGAAAGAGTAAAATAATATTTTCAAAGATTAATTATTTACTCAAACTTATGAATCCATTAAAATAACAAATGACTAAAATAATAATTCATTTATTTACTGTGTGAGTGTTTAAATAGTAGAATTCCATAATGAAACTAAAAAAAAAGCTTTATCAACTCTATTGATTTTTATCGATAGACACATTTTTCATCATTCAATAATGCTGTCAAGATTGACAATCAAAATCAATAAGTAGAAAAAACATTTGTTTTTAATTTCAAAATAATTATTATATTAAAAAAAACGAAATTTTAATAATTTCCCCGCAAAGAATTTGATATGGAAAACTAGGTTAATTATTAATAAATATTTATGAAATTTAATTTCGTATGAAACTTTGATTGTTCATTAAATTTTATCAGCACAATATAAAACTTACATAAAAAAACAACATTCACAGTATTGAACAAAAATGCTTCAATTAACTGGTTATAGATGTCATTATTTCAAAACTTGTATAGAATTTATTAAATATGCAAATTTTGAATAGAAAGAAACCATAACAAACGAAATAAAATGAAAGCCTCTTATTTTTCTGAGTAAATAATATCAATGGTGGGAATAAAAAAAATTACACTTAATTGATATCTCAACCAAATTATCCAATGTAATTTGAATCGTCGAGTTGAGTTCATCGGTAGCTTGGAGGTAGAGTCTCGGCCTCGTGAACAAGGGGTCCGTGGTTCGATACCAGGTACCGGCAAACTCCCCTTTCACGACACAAGCTTGTAGTAGCTTACTGTTAAAAATATATAAGATGGTGTTTGAGTTTATAAAAAACAAAACCCAGATATGTTCATCGGTAGCCTGGAGGTAGAGTCTCGGCCTCGTGAACAGGGGGTCCGTGGTTCGATCCCAGGTGCCGCCAAACTCCCCTTTCACGACACAAGTTTTTAGCTTACTGTGAAAGGTGTATAAGGTTATATTTGGGTTTATAACAAAACCCAAATATATCTTTAAAAAAAATGGTAGGATGTTAGAAACGTAATACGCTGTTTTATCCACTTAGTTAGATCCAAGAACTTTTTTGACGGAAGATAAAAAAATTGAGTTGTCGTTTCTTTTCACAGAAAAGACTACTTGCATGTTTATAAAATGTAGTTTACATACAACGTATTCTGCGAGAGAATAAATATGACATCCTTCAACTCATATTAATGAGAAAGGTTGAAGGATGACGTAGTCTTGGGAGAAGAAAGGTCTCATAATAAGTGATTGCTAATATTGGGGAAACCTGTTAAGGCACGAGGAGAAAAAGATTGGTATTTTCATGTACAGAAGCACTCTACTGATGGTATGTGATGCTTTTTGCATGTATAGAAAGCACACCATTGGTTAACAAACAATAGTATTTACAGAAAACGTTCTAACTCTACACGTGAAACGGCTTTACATCAAATTGAACGTAAAAATTCTGAATGAACTAATGAAGATCAGTCGTACAAATATGTGATGATGATACGCCATAAGATGATATTAGTGATTATAATAAAACAAAAATTTGAAAGTGGATACAAAATTAAACAAAACAAAAAACAAAGCTAAACAAAAAATTGGTTCAATAGGCGTGTTTATCGCAAAAACAATTTCTTCTACCCAACTCATTCTCACTTTCCGCATCCGGCCTAATTCTTTCCACTTAAATATGAGCAACATATTTTATCTTACCAATTAAATTTAATGTAAGTACGTTGATGTTGGGAAAATTTATCTTGGTAAAATTTATGTAAAACAAAAACACAGATTTTTTCACTATGATTAATCAATCAAGTCTTCAGAAGTGATGTGAACAATTTTATATTTTATCTTTTATAAAGCTCTATATCAAAGTTCTAAACCTTTAATACAAAAATGTATCAGAATAGAATACTGAATCTTTCTTCATTTCCGAATCTCAATTATTTTCTACATATTATACTCATTTTAATCTACGCAGTTTGTAGCTTTGAAAAAAATCAAGACGTAAAAATGTAATCATCTTATACTTTTTTTATCCCCACCAGAGACAAAACCTTAAGAGAAAATCGAACAACATTCGTTCGAAGTATCTACGATGTATCATTTACAGTGATATATATTTTTTCTACTGAAGCAAAAGTTAAGCTTTTACACAAATTTTCCAATGAAACCAATCCCATCCAATTATAGTGAACAAAAATTTAATGCTTTGTTTTTCTTACATACACAGTAACATATTATTACAACTTACATATTATAACAACTTTGTTTGTCTTTGTGAAATTTATACCATAGAATAATATATTTTCACTTTTACCCATATTGCAAATGAAATCGAATGTTTTACATTACATTATGAGATAATATATTTTATGTATAATATTGTCTAATAAGGACATTTGATATGAAATAAATATTTGTAATATTTGAGGGAATTTTTGGAATCATACAAATGTTCTTCCTATTGTTTTTATACATTATCACACTCATAATGTAACGCATATTCTGAATACGATGAAAACGTTTTGAAATTCCAAGATTATGTTTCAATGTCAGTACCAGAAAAAGCAGACCCCTCACCATGTGGGATTTATAAGTACCTAAGAAGAAGAAGGAAATCAGAGATCAGAAAACAATTATCTGTCAAGATGTCTTTACCTTACATTTCCACATTGTCCGAATTTCATTTTATCTTCAAATGAATACCTACTTCCTTCTATTTTCCTAAAATGAGTTAAGATTCTATGTAACAACTTAGAACTTAAAATGAAATAGTTTTTTTAAATATATTTTTTTTGAAAGTTACGAAAATATATTGTTATTTCAAAGAAATGAAAATATATTCTCAAAATAAATATACAATTTATAGAAAAAGTTTTTTAAACGATTTATTTTGCTCTGTATATTTAGCATTAGATTTATTTGTAAAAATGAATACATTTTATAAAAAAGTTACTTTGATGATTTTTTGAAAGGCTAAATAAAAAAATCTACTCAGCGTTTTTATAGTTGCCTAGAATATCATAGTTATTAATATATTTTGTAGTTGGATCCATTGACATATTCTCCATAATACAAGTAAATACACTGGGGCACTTATAAAGTTTTATAAAGATATATTTTTATTGCAGCATATAAGACTACGTACAATATCAAACACACACTTTAATAAACCTTCGTACGTTTTTCCAATATCGTATAGATCCTGTTTCTATAACATTTTAATAACATCCTTGAAGTTATAACCAGAATAAATGGAGAAATACTTGTACATACACAGACAACCATAAAAATCTATGGTTCGTGTCGTTACAAGGTTAGTAGAAATCTAGTATCAAAATATAAATATAAAAGTCTATTATTAAAATATAAATGTCAGGAGAAAACTACACTTTGTCGTTTTTTGATTTATTGACATATGTACATCGTGATATGGTCCTTGCTTTGTTCTTTCTGATAGCATATTTATCTATGTGCCTAAAAGCAGAATTATATTTTGTGAAACCCATGGATAGTAATTTTTTTTTTTATCAAAACAAAACAGTGCCAAATCACGCATGACCTAATAGCAATGACCCGCAATCTTATTTGATAGTAATTTTAATAATAAAAAATTTTTTTTTTTTTAAGTTAATTTTGTTTCAACGATTATTGCAATAGTAATGAAGTTACGTCATTAAAGATCTGTGTGAATTGACCATATGTTTGCTGTATTATTATTTTTTAATTTTAAATACGCGGTTTATATTGATATTACAACAAAACAATATTATACATAGTAAAATGCTCCCTCCATAAGCAACTTAATGCTTGCGCGGAGTGTCGGATTTCAACAATAATATTAATACACATATAAGAAATTTCATTCAAAATTATAATAATCAACGAAAAATATGCATAATAATGGTATTTTGATCCCGCGTTTTGAGCCTAATCCTTTGATATCCTGTATATCTGGATAGGTGATTTTTTCCCGACATTAGACTGTTAAGTTTTTGTGTGACCATGACTGATCATATGGAGACTTATCTGGTTGTATAATGCTGAGAAGTGCGGATGACAATTCTCCCGCCGCGTATTTTGTTAAAAAAGAAAGCTTTAAAACAAAACTAGTAAGAACCTATGCAATAAATAATATGGTGGTCTACGTAGTGTTTTTGTTACAGCGGTAGCCAAGGTCTGTATGATTGTTGTTCGTGCTTTTACTGATGCGAATGCTACGACATTGAATTATTGAACTTTCTATCTTAGGTGTATTTTTAACGTAAATATATTTTGAATACATTTTGCCTGACACACTTGAGCGTGCTCATATTCATGCAACCGTATTGTTTTCCTTTATTTATATTCAAGGTCTCTATTAATTTTGCTAGTTGGTTATGATTTTATTTTTAATTTCAAAGCGATTTGATTTATTCTTCAAGCAATTTGTGGCTCTCTTGTGACTGAAAATATTATTTATTATACAAATTTATAACCTTGAGTTTCATCACGTTTCCCATGTCAAGTCGATACATCACTGGAAAAATGACACCCTGCTGAGTGAAAATAATATTCTCAGCAAGCGACAAAATAATCTTTTTGTTAAATTGGCTCTTCAAGTTGCTACTTGTTAGTACTATCATTACAATTGTTTATCATTGTATTTATTATATTGAATGTCAGGAAATGGCACGATGCACAACGGTGAAGGTGAATATTATGAAAGCATTTTATAGATGTGACTATTGAATAAAGCTTTTTACTTCCGTTAAAATCGTGCCTAACGTTTAACTTTAAAAAGCTTCCGTTCAATTGAGCACATTACTTTATCTGGGACGAGGTCTCTCAGCGATTTATCAAAGAACTGAGAGCCGTTACATGAATTTGATTTTCTTACAAAATGCCGAAGGAATTCATTTTATTTTGCCAAAAAATCTCTTGATTTTTTTTTAATGGACGCTTTTTATATTTTTTCTTAAACTAACTGTAACGAATAAAAAAAGTTCCATTGTGGTTGACAGATTGTAGACAAATTGAGTTAAATTTCCCTGGTTGTTATTTTTTAAATTTATTTATTTTAATAGACACCACAGCTTTGACGACAATGAATAATACAATAATTCAGTCAATTATTTATATCGCCAATTAAAGTATCTAAACTCTGAATAATTAAATAGCACGTACAATATTAAAAAAAATTATGATGGTAAGGCACACTTTTCTGGGAATTTTTGCCTTTAATAAGCATGCTGTTAGCAGAAATTACTTGCAAACTAAATATTTTATTATGTACAGTTTACTCTGTTCTTCTGCTGCTGCTCTATTTTGATTCTGAAAAATAAGACATTGAGTTAGACTATTAATTTTTTCGGTAGTCACTTGGTGAAAGTTCATTTTTAATAAATTTTGTTATAAAAATAAAATCAAAAACACTGTTTACTTTCACTTGTTATTTATTTTAAATATTTTAGCAAAGATCTTTCGTTATATTAACATCATCAATGCTCACTTACAACTAAACACAAAACAAAATCTGCTGGTATACATTGTCCTCACCTCTTATCTATCCTTTTGTATATTCCGATTCACCTTGTAAACCAACCACATAATTATTATTTCTTAGAAATGGGAAATCCCCATACAAATGTATAATGCTTATGTATACCAGCAGATTTTGTTTTGTGTTTAGTTGTAAGTGAGCACTGATGATGTTAATATAACGAAAGATCTTTGCTAAAATATTTAAAATAAATAACAAGTGAAAGTAAACAGTGTTTTTGATTTTATTTTTATAACAAAATTTATTGAGTTAGAGTTAGACATTGAAAGTTTCGGTTTAATTATGTGCTCAATGAATATTTGTATTATTCAAGATGGAGAAAAAGCTGAGACTTCTAAAAAAAATTGAATATTCTATGAATAAATATTGGTTTTTGTAATAGATTTCAACAGATGCAGTAGAACGTCAAATTAATAGGACTTGTGGAAATTCCGTACCCCATGTTTTACGAAAATATTGTTATTTAAATTTTATGTTCCATTAATGATAATTTTCAGGGATAAACCTGTTTTGAAGCTTATCTATCCTTATATTATCTATCCTTATATAGGAAAGATTTGATTTTTTGCGTCGAATAGGCTCCGAAACTACTGAACCGATTTGAAAAATTCTTTCACTAGTGGGAAACTACACTGTCCCGGGTGACATAGACTATATCATATTTAAAAAAATAGGTATCCTTACTAAAACTAAATTATATTTTAAATACCTATCTACCCGTGCGAAACCGGTGTGGACCGCTAGTATCTAATAAATATGTATCTACTTTTTTACTTAACTTTAATAATTTTATATATTCAAATTCTAATAATCCGCCGTTAATTTTTTAAGCAATAAAGTAATATTTGATCTAATACGTTTATATTCTTAAACATAATATTCGAGCCTTATTATTCTGATTTGGATAATGAGAACTTTCATTTTCTTTAGTAAATAATTGAAATCAAGTGTATTACGCTACATTCTTAATACAAATATAAGTTTATTATTACATAGATTGGTATTCGATTTAAAGAACTATTATACCTGAAAATTTCTCTTTGAATATATTCAGTAACTGCGCACAATGTCAAGGATCTTTTGATTGTACAACCCGGTATTCATTATTGGTTTGAACCTTTCTTTAATCGTATTTACTTTCTCCATACACATGTTATGAAGGTTCGTCCACGTGTAGCACTCACTTAAAGATTTTTTGAATGACAGAGCTCCGAACTGAGAATCTATTTGAGGACATATATATGTAATGGGGTGAGGTTGTCTTTTCAAGTCTTACATTGTGTTTCATTTGAATTATACGGTAATTCCAAGCATTTAATAAATTGTATCGGCGCCCACGTAGTCTAAATTCATAATAGATAAAATTACACAGGTGTTTCTTCCTACCATAGTGTCATTATCAATTTGAATTGCGTATAACTATTCAACTGGTTATATAGTTTTACAAAAGATAAATACCTACGTTAAAGGTAGGTATTATCTGAGTTAATTTTAAGAATGTGATAATTTACACACAAAAAAGTTCAAATACGAAATGAACCCAAAAATGTATAAACTGTGTTGCAAATCAAAATTTCTTTTATGCACAGTCTACTATTGTAAACATTGATATATTTTTTTTGTTAACATCAACACACGGTTTGAGCCTTTTACATGTTAAACAGACAGTATGAAAGACAACAAATAATAATATTTATATAATACTGTAAACATTGATATTTTTTTTGTTTACATCAACACACGGCTTGAGCCTTTTAGATGTTAAACAGACAGTATGAAAGACAACAAATAATAATATTTAAATAATATTGTAAACATTGATATTTTTTTTTGTTTACATCAACACACGGCTTGAGACTTTTACATGTTAAACAGACAGTATAATTGACAACAAAATATAATAATATTTAAATAATATAGTATAAATTGATATATTTTTTTGTTTACATCAACACACGGCGTGAGCCTTTTACATGTTAAACAAACAGTATAATAGACAACAAATAATAATATTTAAATACCTAATTATAAATATTGATATTTTCATGAAATAACTACATAATTCTTACTTATCAAACAAAACGTTTATTTGGTATAGACGAGTATTATGTTATGGTAAATTGATCATACAAAAAAATGTTATTTTAAAATAAGAAGAATTTGCGGTTGATCAAGTCCTTGAAAAAGTTGATATTTTCAACCGACGGTACTTGGTGGAAATTCATGTTGAATTAATTAAAATAAAACACTTATTTGTAGTATATCCACGGTGACTTTTTATTGGACGCGAGCCGGCTTTCAAGAGCTTCCGCTCTCATCATCAGGCTGGCGAAAAAAAAAGAGTTTTTTTTCTTCTTTTTTTTCGCCAGCCTGATGATGAGAGCGGAAGCTCTTGAAAGCCGGCTCGCGTCCAATAAAAAGTCACCGTGGATATACTACAAATAAGTGTTTTATTTTAATTAAGTCCTTGAAAGTTTATTTTAAGGAAATCAACAGTTAAAACTAGCTTCACCAAACGTGTGTCTATGCTGAAATAAAATCGGGTTTCATCATAGAGTAAGTAATATAAGGTACTTAGTTGATCTTTGGGTTTCATTTTATTTTATTGTTTTTTGTTGGCTTTATATGTATTGTTTGATTATTGTAAAATATGTTTTAACCTTACTAATGTAAAACGCTAAATGCCGTTGATGATAGAAATAAATGAATTCATTAAATATCTCATTCGTTAAATACGAGTACCTGCCGTTTTACTGGAAATTCAAAAACTTGCTGAGAAGAGTGGGTGGAAAAGTCTGATGAAAACTCCAAGGACCAATTTTATTATAAATGCACCTGTATTAAAAATTTATGATGTGACATGATTGTTTCAGGAATTGGCTACGGTTCACGGTTTGACCATCACAGCCCAGCATCAATACTCTTACTATATCCCCAGTCACATAGCTGATATGGAGAGGATTGTAGAGGCCACTTTTTCTCGTACAAGAGGTAAAATTGAAAATATTGCTTTTTTTGATATTGTTATGTATTGCTAATAAATAGAACATATCGTCTACAGTAATGGAGATTTATAGAAAAACACCCTTTGGTTTACATTTTTGTGCATTTTTTTTCTTATTCCATTTATATTCTAAAGATTTAAAAATATTACGAGTTACATACATTCTAGTTCAAAAAAATAATTAAATGATACGAAAAAGGCAATTTCACTCTCTGCTTATGTTTATGAACATCAATGAACCAAAGAAGAAAAGAATATAAAGATGAAATTATGAAAATCAGTCATTTTTTTAACATTTACGTTTTTAAGGATTTTATGTATATTAGAACTTTTCGATTTAGGAACTTTATTTATATTTTTACAGTGTACGTCTTTCTCGGGGAGCACATTGCACTGGTGGATTTCGTATCTTGTCTGAGAAGAAGACGGCTGCTGGATAATGGAGAATACATCGTAATATCGGTAGATGACCAAATTTATGACCCGCAAAGACGACACGACATCGTCCAGAGAAGTAAGTACCTACACAAATAATTTTAAAATTAAACGATTTCATACGCGATGTATATACCAGTCTCTTGATACGTCGCTGATATAATATTATGCATACTCTTCGGTAAACTGAATATAGAAGAAGATGAGATAAAAAAATGTAAGCTTTTTTAAACACCCTTGCAGTATGCAGTATACTTTTGTCTGGAAGATGGTGTAAGTTTACATAGGAATAAATCGGTCCCAAAATCTTTCAATTGAATCGCGTATAATCTACTATCAAACCATTTGACTACATGCCATTTCGACTCGATTGACTAACAAATTTACGTTGTTTTATAAAATTTTAAACTCATTGAATAAGAGTGTGAAACATATTTCGGATAAGCTAATTTTTCAAGTCTACAAATGGTTTCCTAAAGGTATTATTCTCCAAAAAAAACTAAATTTCAATTAAATTTATGTACATTGCATACAAAAGCATTTCCTAGGCTTTGAACATAAACTCCAATGTGCTTATTTTGTTACGTAAGCAGAGCTTATTTGTATATACTTGTGATGAAAAACCTGTAGCATGAATCATCCTTTTAGAATCTTCATTTAAGCAATACAATATATTCTTTGTATATTATGTATCAATAAGGTTATTGAACTGGGTAAAATTTTCTGTTGTTTATAAAGGAAATAATATGTTGCATAAAATCATAATCCTCTTAAAAATTACTAAATACTTGATTCTGATATCCGACTTGATGAGAGTGCTCTCTATAGCAAATCCTTTGCCTTTTGTGTTCCCTGATATATTATTAATTGAAACTACAAAATCCTCATTTCCTTGCTTTGAAATTTTCTATTTTATTTATTATTTCCTTATTTTCTAAAATATAGGTCATTATTTCTTTAACGGAAACATTTAATTTACTTGTTTAAGATAGAAATTATTTTCATTCCTTTGGTGAAATAAATAAAAAAATTCTCACAAACTAGTGTCACGTTATAAAAAAAAAAAAATTTTTCTTCTACTATATATGTTTTATTGTCGAGAGAGACTTCTTTCGTCTTGAAAGGACATTGTCATCTTGTCATCTCTCTGACTGACATTGTCATCTTGTCATCTCTGACAATGTCATTGTCAATCTTGGACAAGGACATTGTCAATCCTTGACAAGGACATTGTCAATCTTGGACAAGGACATTGTCATCTTGTTATCTCTCTGACTGATATTGTCATCTTGTCATCTCTGACAATGTCATTGTCAATCTTGGACAAGGACATTGTCAATCCTTGACAAGGACATTGTCAATCTTGGACAAGGACATTGTCATCTTGTTATCTCTCTGACTGACATTGTCATCTTGTCATCTCTGACAATGTCAATCTTGGACAAGGACATTGTCATCTTGTCATCTCTCTGACTAACATTGTCATCTTGTCATCTCTGACAATGTCAATCTTGGACAAGGACATTGTCAATCTTGGACAAGGACATTGTCAATCTTGGACAAGGACATTGTCAATCTTGGACAAGGACATTGTCAATCTTGGACAAGGACATTGGCAATCTTGTAATCTCTCTGATTGACAATGTCCTTGCAAGATGAAAGACGTCTTTCTTGACAATAAAACAAAATATATTATAGTAAAAGAGAGCATAAGTTTTTTTTAAATTCGTTATGGAAATCTACAACTTATTACACACCGACACATTGAATAGTTACATAGTCCTTTGTAACTCGACTATTTGTTTTTATTTTATCGCCTTTTTGAATATTTCCCTTTAAAAAATATCAATAAAATTATGTTTTCAATAGTAATAATAGAAGCCTAGTGCTGGAGAGTTTTGAAATTTCCATCGTAAGATTCGTGTTCGATTCCACTCGCTGCTAACCTATTCTACTTTCACGACACAATCATAATGGTTGCTGTGAGGGGTCTGGGTGTATTTTGGCTTATTTCGAATCCAGATTGATCTCGCTTTGTATAAATATTTTATCGATAGATCTTTGAATAATGCCTTAATATTCATATAAAAAAATGTTTAACTTACTTTCTGTTTGCAACTCTATTATTCATCAATATCAAAATTACATGAGATATATTTTTGGTTATATTTTGTGGTTTAACTCAATAATAAGAAAATATTTTTTGTAGAAAACCAGATTTTATTCCAAGACCATGAACGTGAAAATGATTTAAAACAAAGTGCTTTACTTTGTTTATGAGAACAATTTAAAGTTTATTGATGAAATATTTTACAAAATATATAATTTCTTATTTTTGCCTTTCAGTTAAAATCCTAGAAATATTAAATTAAAAGTCTTTCAAACAAGGCTGTGGTAATGTGATTGACAATCTATCTAATGGGCTTGCAATAATTTAGTGACGCACTTTGGAAATAAGATTGTTAGAATTCGAGAATTCCATTTTGCCCATCGTAAGTTTTCAGATCAAATTTAGAAAATCACAAGATATTCCTCTTTGTTTATAAATTTTTAAAATTTTGACAATGTTAAAGTGTACCTGATTTTTCTTCTGTCACCCTTCGGCTTTATTGTCAGAAATACGAGGCAGAAACAAACTTTTTCCATTCAGAGCAAGATGGTGCACTTAGTAAGTCGAAATTTCCCATGAAATTAATTCTGGTATTGTTAATAATTTATTAAACAATCATATACCTACCAACAGGCACAACCTAAAGGTTATGACGTAAACGATGAAAAAATTATATATGATCAATGCTGCGCCCTATTACAGGCATAAATGTAGTATGACTTGGACTACTCACCCCCCCCCCCCCCGTTATAATGAAAAGTGTTTTCTGCAATTAGGTCAGAATAAAGATATCTTTCTAACTATAATAGAACAATCGCAAAAGGAAGCATGTTAGGTACTTTATATTTGTCTTTACAAATGAGGTAGATAGAAACTAACTAAACTACATTAAACACGCATGTCATCCAAATCTTACAATAATCGGAAAACATTCAGGTTGGTTGGGATATCTTATCGCTGAATTTAAAATGTCATTGAGTTCGTCGATAGCCTGGAGGCAGAGTGAACAAGGGGTCCGCGGTTCGATACCAGGTGCCGGTAAACTCTTCTTTATCGAAACATGCTTTTATCTGTGAAAGGTGTATAAGGTTTTATTTGGGATTATAACAAAACCCAGATATATCTTTTTCAAAAATTAAAATAAAATGTCTCCTTCGAACAATTTACGAACACTTTCCTTTTACATGGTACTCTAAAACTTACCAAAAGAGTGAAAAATCTCTTCATTGTCGATAACTTAATTTAATATATTTTTTATATTTGCCCAATGTGGAATACCTCAATTTCATTTCATAAAAAGATAATCTTATTTTAACATACTCAATAATTTGCCTTGAACCCTGTGTAGTGAAAATTTAGTTTTCTTATGACATTACAATAACCTTAATATCTATTTAAATAAAATTATCATAAGCAACATTAAAAAGATGCCTCTGCACTTATCCGATGTGACAAACTTTGATGTTAAAATCAAAACGTCAATTCAATAATCATCGATGCGTATCAACAGTCGAGAATAGTATTGCGTAGGTAGACATAGTACATCAAGTACATAGTACTTTCTCTTACAGTTCGTTGTACTCTGCATTGTATGACGTCGCTTCTTATTATTATTCTTATAACGTAAAGTCATCGTTTCTTCATTAGTACGTAACACCTTATATTATAAATAAATAATTATCTTGTACGATGTTAAATGAAAAACAGGGAAATTGTGCTCAAGAAATTGTATCGAAAGTTTTATTTCTAACTGTTTTTTTTTTACCATCGCGGCATATCCCAATAGTGGGGAAACCAGCAGACCAGCTGCATATAATAAACATGCAAGATGTCCTCTCCATGTCAATATAAAATCGAGATATTCAGGATAGGTGGTAAACCTCATCGCTGAATTTAAGATGTGCAATGTCTGAATTATTTTGAATACCTGCCTTTTACAGGACACTCGAAAACTTACGGAGAAGATTGGGAGACGGGATACCATAACTAATAGCTCGGTTCTGAAACTATCCAAACTATTCAATTTCGCTTCTGATCTCACAAATTATTGCTTCCTTTTTTCTCAATAAGCATTCAATAACGTCTGCATAAAAACTTCCACTAGATAACCTCGCTCATCGCTGTTTTGAACCTCTAGCTTTGACAATCAAAATCTCTGATGGCGCACAGTAACCACTTATTGTTCTTACCAGCTTCATCTATGATAATCACTACTGGTCTTTTGTCCTCTTCTATATCTCCAAAAATTCCGAGTTGTAGCTGTCAGTAGCATACGAAATAATATAACCGTCAAAAATATTTTTTTTGAACAGCAGTACCTTTTCCATTTCCTTAAGAGCTTTTTACTGTTTGTTCGACAGTACTCGCGTTCAATTCTGACAATATTGTAAAAGTTGATAATTAAAGAATATCTTTGGAATATGTATGTATATTGGATGATGTATTCGTCGCCGTTTAATAGAGCATCCATTTCAAGGAATATGTAAGTAAATGTAGGGCCAATATAGAAACAATATATTAATTACTCTATAGTTATATGCAGGCGATATGACCACTTTTCCATTAGTTTCTAAGACTGCATTTCAATGATATATAAAGTGAATAACCTCTTTCCGGGTCATTCAATTTACATCTCCTTAGGGTGATAAACTCAGTACTTGAGTATCTTGAGAATCTCTGTAGTTAGTAAACTCCTAGTTTAAACTAGTTTCTTGTCTGTATCTTAGTCAGAATAATTATGTAACTAGTCCAGTATTACCAATATCCACATTGCCTTATTTGCTACAATGCCACAAAGCATTGCGTTATTTCTCATTTTACTAACAATGGGAGACAGTTCTCACGACGTTGTCAAACTAAGTTTGAAAAGCACACATTTTCATTTTACTTACAAAAGAAGAGATTTTTTTTAAATTAAGCTGTGGTATGCATAGATTTTAGTATCCTTAAAGGGAAATTGTTAACATAGACCTTTTTGAAAAAAAAAGTTTAGGCAATAATTTCATTGAAACTTTGGAGATCAATAAAAAAGTGATAGTGAATAATTCAAACAAAGCTGTAATTTTAACACGTAATTCGTTAAATAGGGAAAATTTAAAACAACTCTAACACATTTTTGAAACAAAGCTTTTTATAATAAATTTGAGATAAAATTGTAATATGATAAATACGTAGTAAAAAAACTACAGGAAAGATATAGTAAAGAAACAATTCAGTTGATAATATATTTTCATCATTAACCACGTCATATAATAAATACTCTTAGAACTATATTATTATACAGTCTATAGTCAACCAAACTATAGAACTACTACAAAAATTATACTATGAAGTGCTTAGCTTTAACTAAAACTGCATTATTATGAAAGTGAGTCTCTTCTTAACGGAACGGAAGATGTCACAACCCTAATACAAAACGCATGTGACAAATAAGATAATATATTCTGTCAGTTTTGTTATCTTAACGAGATTATAAAGTGGAAATGAAAGCTGTTGAATCCGTTTAAATAACTTCATCAAGAAGGTTATTGATACAAATGTCAGAATTATAATGATCATAATAATAATAATAACAGTTTAAGTTAATTCGCAGCTTTCTTAGATTATAGAGCGTTGCCCTCTTTTAGATTATAATTATATCAGGTCACTTACTTCGTAAATACTTATGTAAATACGCATTACGTAAACAAAACACTGCACGATGACTTTTTTCTTAACTTTTTACTTAATTTATAATAATCCTGACATTAACGAATAAAAAATAAAAATTAATGATGCAATACCTTCAAAGCTCAAAGTAAATGGGATTTAGTAATCTTAGGGCCCTTGATTGCTTTGTTTACTGACATAATATGTGTGTATAAATTAATTAATTTTTCGCTCGCATTATTTTCTTTGCGTCTAGGCATCGGAGTTATTACATTGAGTCCTAGCTTTATTACCAGGACTTTCCAATAGTTTTCATAATCGCATGATACAATCATGCATCTCAAAGCGTATTTATTTATTAGTAAAAATTAACATTCATACACAATTCTGTTGACTCCTGATAAAGACTCCAGACAGCATACATACATTGAAAGAACCTCTACACACTCGGATATCTCAGGAGTCGGAGACTCCTATTTATCCGAATTTGCACATCACTTTCATTTCCTCAGGGGCGACCCGAAGAACAGATCAACGTAAGTCGCCTCGTTGGAACAATAAACAAAAAGAAACAAAAATAGCCCATATTGGGAAAAATATTGGAAAAACACCAGACAGCAATTAAATGCTGGTATAAGGGATCAAAAATTACAATCCCAGATATCATTCACCAATATGTATAAAATGTATGATATCACATCTCGAGCACTTCACAAAATTCATATATATTTGATAAATAGGTATAAATAGAGTCCTTCCTTTTCTCTAAAACAATTCCCTTAAGTTTTTATTTTATTGAAATTAGATTATTCACAACTTTAATATCTTTTGGCAAAGCATTATAACTCAATAAATGCCTTATAGTAAAAGCCATTTCTCTCTATATTTGTTCTTTAGTTTGCATTTCTTATGTCGTCTTTACTCCTTGTGCATATGTGCATCTACAACAATCTACCTAATTTTGATCAATCAACCTAAGTTTCTACTGTTAGGTTATACCTACTGGCTACCCATTTGATATCACAATGGTAAAAAAAATAGGCAATTAATAATCTATTCAAATTTGTTAATATATAATGTAAGAGAAAGAAGTCAGTGTTACAATATTAAAAATAATACGACAATCATCAAAAATTTGTGATCCATCATAATATCAAGTTGTCAACCAAACATTTCAACGAACATTGTCGGTACATTTTTTGATTATCCGTCAACGTACTTTAGATAAATATATGTACTTTATCTATGTGTAAATATGAACCATAGACTTGACACCTAAATGCCTTTTGAGGTCGTTCACTTTATTTCTACGAATACAGTTTTCATGATTGGTTCATTTCCCACATCTATTTTATTTTATTCTTCACTCCTACTGTCAAGAAAATGAATCGTTTTTGTCTTGAAATAGTTTGAGTTGAATCCAGTTATTTATAAAACATATTTTTGATAAAAAAAAATCTAATGTGTAAGTAATTAGAATTTTTAAAAACACATACATATATTTAGTAAACTGGTCCTAAAGTTTCGGCGGTAAATTTCTCATCCAGTTAACTGCACCGGTTGTCACCTCAGTTTTGTATATTTCTTCTATGAGTGCCATATCAGGTCCCCCCGACGTTGGCGATCACTCTGGAGAATGCTTCCCTGTCTCGTGCTGTGCGGACCAGCTCTCCCATCCGTGTTATTCCGGTCCATTGCCGTATATTCCGCAGCCAAGACATCTGCCTCCTTCCCACTCCTCGACGTCCCTCAATCTTGCCTTCTATTATCAACTGCAGAAGCCTATACTTATCGCCTCGCAGGATGTGGCCCAAATATGAGACTTTACGAACCTTAATATTTGTCAGGAGCTCTCTATTTATATTTCTATGTATATTTCCCAAAACAAATTCAAATCCGTAGAAAGGATACGCTACATTACGGTTCATTATTTAGCATTGTGAACCACATTCACACTGAGAACTAGAGGACAGACTCCATCAGTGCATAATGTAGTAGGTACCTACATATATTTAATTTGGACTATGAGGCAAATCGAGATACGGATTGGTTGCTATTATTTTTTACGCAATATCAGTTACACAACATTTTCATGTATTCAACATCTCCAACATTTTTTTTTTGAAGTATAGTTATAAGATATTTTTCAGAATTTTCTGTGGATGAGTGGGAATCTCTTATTCTTCTGAAGAAAACCTCTTCTAATATAGGTATATATAATATGAAAAAAAAACACAAACTTTTGAAACTCCTTGAATGGAAGTGAAAGTTCTTTTTTTGCGGAATTGTTGTTGTTTTAAATTAAGTATAAAACAGGAAAGTACAGCAAAGGCTTTTTGAACTTTTATATTATATTAAGGTTTTAATTTTACAGAGATTTTTTGATCACTTTCGCAAACTTACATATAATATATCTTTTGACGGTTTAAAAATAATTCACTCAACTCAAAGTGAAAAACTTGGTATGTTAATCTTCGATATTATTTTAACTTGTGTCTTATAGAGTTGTATCATTTTGCTCAATGCACAAAGTAGAAACAGGCATCTCTCATTCACAAGAACCCTGCACCACGAATCACCTTATTACTAAACTTCTTTAATATTGATCAATACATACGTAGATCTGTCCTAAGCAAGGAATATCAGAAAACGTGGATGGTCACCAATCGTGTGACTCGAATACTCAAGAACAGCCGTGTATTGAGTGGATAAATCGGCGCATATGTATAAGAAATTGTATGAATGTGGATGAAGCGATTATAGTGTGCGACAACAGGATAAAAGGGCTATATTATATGCCTACCCACATAATATGCGGCATGAGGTAATAATATATAGATTGATATGTCTATTATCATGTTAATAACTTGAATCAGATTCATATTGATATTGAATATTGAACACTGAAACACGAGTAATCAATTGTCTATGGTACCTACCTAATATTATGTCGATAGAAACATGAATATTCATTAATCAGTGGTCAGATATTCATTAACTGTTAAATATTGAATAATGTTTTAATCGATAGTGGTGGTAAACGTGAACACATGATTGTATCTAATGAAAAGTGGTTGTTAATAATAATATTATGATTATTCATAGATACACCCTTCTGAGTAGAGGGGTTAGTACCCCACTAGGAACAAGACGTGAGAGATGAAATAGGTACCTACTTAGAAACACCGGTGATTATTCAAAATGGTGAATATTGTTCTCGAGTCCACGAAATACGGTTTGTTTGTTTTTTTTTTTTTTTTAAAGTGAAGGTCAAGGGACCTTGTATCCCTTGTGTCACCGCGACCATAGTAGATCTATTGTGACATCCTTCTTTGTCATATCTCACTCTCAAGACCTACATGGGTCATGTAGCTCACGATTTGTCTTGGTGTGAGAAGCCTCACTTTCTCCGAGTCCAGCAGTGGTCCTCCGAGGATGTGACTTCGATTGCGAGCGAGTGCGTCACAGTTACAGAGGATGTGGATAGGTGTCTCATTATCCTCTGAACAAAATCTGCAGACTGGGTTATCTGACAGTCCTATTTTTGTCATGTGTTTCCGTAGTCTGCAGTGTCCCGTCAAGGTCCTGGTTAGAATACTTATTTGTTTTTTATTAAGTTTTAGAACTTCTGTGGTGAACTTCCGCGAGTACCCTATCATTAGTTCCTTCGCGTGTTTCAACCCTATACAATTGGACCAAATTTCGTGGCTCTGGTCTGGTTTGGTTACGGTTTGTTTGTTACTTACTTTTTTTCTGTAATTAAAATAGTAAATTAAGTCTTCTCTAAAATGAGAATATTCACAAAATATCACATGTTAAACTTACAGTGTCTTGATTCAACAATGTAATACTTGTACTCCACCCGTCCATAAGGTGTTATTTTTATGTAGGTAATAAAAATCTGTGAATTCGATAAATGCATTTAGTTCGCTGACTACTTATTATCAGTAACGTATCAATTTTATACAAATTTGATTATACATAAGTATGTAATATGTATGTATATTTTTCCTGCTCGCTGCACAAATTTTTATATTACAAAAACTTTCACAATAATTTTTAATTTTATTTTATTCATTCTCTACTGTACATTGATTACAAACAATTACATAACAGATAAACATTCAAGTTAGATGCAATCAATATATAGAGGGCGAGGTTATCGCAAAGGCGCGATCTCTTCCAACTAACCCAAATTTATGCCAATAATTGACAGATAGTATATAGAGATTTTTGACAAACATACAGAATAAAGCATATTTACAAAAATGTGTACGGATTTTTAGATTTTGTACTTAGTTGGATAGGCGGAAGTAACATCACAACTACTACAACAGTGATTTATTTGACGACCCTTAGAAACAATATAGGAAATGTCTTACCACAGCTGATATTCCTTCGTACTATATTGTGTCTATTGCTACTATAATGCCCTCACTTTAATGTCAGCTTAATTGAATTGGTGTGAGTAGCAATTCATCTTGTAGGATGAAACCGTAAACGTAAATACGTAGTACGGAATAATACATTCTTGTTCTTGTGGTGATATCATAAATAATATAATGTGTAACGTTTACATAATTATCTTTCATTGTTCAAAATATAATATTTTTTCTATCTGCTAATAAAACTGATATTATTCTCTTTAACTGCTAATAAAAGTGGAGTAGCCAGCAGATCAGCTATGTAAATATGCAACTGTTCTCTCCGTGCCAACAAAAAAATAATACATTCAAGGTACTTATCGCTGAATTTAAGATGTAAAACGTATTTCTTTTTTCTAACACTAGCCTTTAACAGGACACTTAAATTTAGGGAATAGAGCGAGAGACCAATTATTCTTTGCTGGGTGCTCCAAGGACCAATTAACTATACATACATATTTTCATCTAAATGTTAGAATTGAGGCGTGTCGTAGGTTAACTAATAAAGATAAATGGTAATCACGTAGTATTTCTTGAAATTGAGATAATTTTTTAATTATTTATTAAATTTAAACTCCCTATCTTGCAGGGTTTCTAGTAAGTCGTGATAGCAAATGATTAATTTCACGTTAAAATAGTAAGAACTTATTTATATTCATAGAAAATTTTATCAATGAATAAGACATATCAGTCTGCTACCACGATTATCATATCGTTTGATGATAATATACTTATTTTACAATCCACAAACACCTCAGAGAATTTAAACCAAACTAACAGTCACGTGTATCATCAAAAGTCTATGAATGAAGATTTATCAGGCTCCATTAAATATCTGTATTATAATAAATATAACACCACGAACCATAGCCAAAACAATCAAGTTCAATTAAAATCCAACGAGATTTAATGGTAGTAGGATGACCAATAAACCAAATCCTTGCAATAAACCTGCAAGTTGTCCTCTACGTGTCATTAAAAAAAACATTCAAGATGGTTGGCATAACTTGAAGATTTAAAGTGTCTTTTTCGTGGTTTCAGTCATAAATACAGATCATTATTATTTATCTTCCTATTTTTTTTTAATATATGAGGTACATTTAAATAAAATTACCTAATATTCCTTATGTATTACAAATAACGATCTATTATAATATCGTGCATAATAATGAGGTATATTGAATTGTTATTGCCAACTGAAACCCACACAGTTAACGATATTAATAATATTTTGAAGAAGGCCGGGATAATAATGATTACACGAATTGTAACAACGTACAATACTAAAAATTGTATGGATGCTATTAATAAATGTTGTGGTTTAATTTTCTCATTAAATTGCCATCAAAACCATATCCCTAAAACTCTCACACTGTCTAACTCTCGAATGTTGCATTACAATAGATAATGAAGGTAAATGTTATCAAGCTTCTTTGAGCCGTATTCAGAATCACAAACAAAAAAAAACATTGTTATAGATGTAGTCACTTTCGTTTAATTTGCTGTTACAATAATATTATAGCGATGTTGGATTAAGCATATCTACGAGTATATCATCATAAAAATGACAAGCATTCGTTTTGTGTTTTTAGGAATGTACAGAAAGCCACTTATGATTTTTTTTTTTAAATCCATGTGTTATTTTATCATCAGATGGTTGACAAACTTTTATTTATATCTTAAACGTTGCTTGCGTATTATAGTAACTTTCACGGTTCACGCTAGTATTTAGTTAAGGTGGCATGATGGGTATACCTGCAAAATTCTCATTGATCTAACAACATTGAAACGGAGAAAATTTTCAACACAATTCTATTTTTTTTTTCTTATATATTTCAAATATGATTTAAATTTATTGTTTCAAAACTAATAGTTATTTTAATAATTGATTATTTAATTAATAAACAAAGTACTTACATATTTATAAAAAAAATTGGATCGAAGAGTTTTTGCTTCTCCACAGTGTGGAATGAAATGAGTTTGCAAACGACAGGTTGTTCGGATATTAGACCTTGAAACTGCTAACTAATCGTGCAATCCACCTCGATGTTAAATTTGAAATAAAGACCTGATATTGGTTCAAGTGGAATTAAGTTTTTTGAGCCAATTTTCCAGAGGATTGAGGTGAATTTTCATCGTATTGGTTAAACTACATTGTAGCAAGCTAAAGTAAAAACGTTTCAAAATTCATAGTTAAACATTAGTGAAAAATGGATCGATGAGGATTTGCAGGTGAACACCCAACATATTCAAAGTGTATTTGAATTTTTCGAATAGCGAAATTCGTCTATTAAAAGACAAATGAAAAAACACAGATAAAACGACATTAAATTAATTAATGAATCGCAGTTTATACATAAATGTTTTTTTTTTCAAATTGATAATATTCTGACCATAAAACACATGAAATTATTTCAAACAGTTTTTGTACAAATTGACATATTTTATATAAGCGTTGGGTTCACTGAATACAGCTGCTTATTTTGTTTCTATGTTAATTAAATAACTAACACGTTGTATGTTGTCTTTGTGTTATGCTAATAAAATGTTTGCTCTTTGTTTACAGCTTATTTGGATCCATTCCTGAATGGCAGCCAAGACCTCTTTGCATTTAGATCGGTTTTGAAATTGACGCCATCCCATCCGAGCAATCCAAATTACAGGTTAGTACATTATAGTTAATTGCACTATGTAACTATCCTATATAGCTACTTTTACTATCTTAGTCATTCTTGTTCCATGCTTAAATGGTTCAGCTGACGCTCTAGCTGGTTCAATCTCTAGCCCACTGACTGACTCATTTTTTGGACTCACCTTCTGGCTTATACACTAAATCATCCACTGACTAATTTTTTATGCTATTTTTGCTTATTGTTTCTAGCAAGATAAATCTACCTTTTTCTACCATAACACAACCTTGTGGCTAGTGTGGTAGTTATTATTAATGAACGAATATTCGCATTCGCATTCGCAATCGCGAATATTCGCAGATTTCAAAGTATTCGCAAAAAAATATGCGAATGTTTTGCGAATATTATTTTGGTAATAAAGTATCGGATATTCGGTAAAAGTACTGGATACTTACCCGGTACATTATAGAAAAAGGTACTGCAAGAAAATATTCTTTAAGAAAATCGAGGAGTTTTGAAATATTTTAAATTCCTATACCATTTTGAAAATTCGGCAACGGAGGGATAAAAATTTTATCGTTTGACCAATTGTAGAAAATCAAGCAAGTCAATATTCGCTATTCGCGTTCGCGAATGTCGGCAACAAATATTCGCATTCGCGTTCGCGAATATCCAAAATCACACATTCGTTACATCACTAGTAGTTATATCCTTGCACATATTTTAATGTTTTTTGTTTATACTTTATATGAAAATGTGATCAACATTATCTCAATAAAGAAAGATTATTATTAATAATATTATATATAATACATTGAGTCACAGGTCATAGCGCATATTTGGAAAATAGCGCGTATTTTTGGAAAAATGTTTATGTACCTATTCTTGATAACTTGCAGTGAGTAATGAAATTGCAGTTTATGTGATATTAAATTTTATCAAAAAGTTGCAATTACAATTTCATGATTATTTTCAGAGCAACGCCAAGTTAAAAATTTGAAATTCAATATTATAGGTCGAAATAAATTTTAATTAATTTTCATAAACTTTGTTTGTATGGTTTTAATTGTTGTATTTTGTTTGTTCAAATGTTATAGCTTTTTATTATGAGCATTTTGTATATCATATTTCTGCGATGAATTCACATATTAAATAATAATATTTCTGTGTAATAATTAAAATAAGATAACCCACATTTTTATGTTATATTCAAATAATAAAACTAAACTAAATAGCTTTCTCGTTTTATTGTAGTATATAATTATTTCAGTTTTAATATTCAACGTAAAACAAATATTTTTTAATGTTATTTTTCGAAAACATTTTCTTCTTCTGAAAGTTATTTTATATAAATATTTATTTATATAAAATGATTATTGTTAGTATTTTTATAAAAAATATTTTCCGTTAATCATAAGGTTCATTTGATATATTCATTCATACGATAAAATTTGCAAGTTTTCTAGAATATTTATTTCTTTATGAAAAGCATAGCCTGTGCATTCACTCTATAAAGTTGATCACAGTAGCGAAGCAGAATCAAAAAACAAGAATTTTAGAATATAGAATATATTTTCAATTTAAAACTTTACACATAAAAAAGAGATTGACATTCATAATTCTAAAAAATCTCTTTTTTTAAAACGACATTGCAGAAACGGACGCTTTCATAAACGCTAGATAACGTAGTCAAAAACATACACACACAATACCTTACCAAGCTTTGTTAACAACAAAACTTTAATCAACAAGTTGTCAATTTTTATTTTTTCTGATGAAAAACTTTTAAACATACCATATTTGTTTTTGGGTCAGAAACCTTTGAAGTTTTACCGAGTAAAATAAATTGATTTTACTCATGTTAACAAAAAACAAAAACAAATTGAAAAACATATTCACAAAAGTAAGTATTAAGGTTGGGTTTCTTTTCAAAGATATAAATTAAAAGCTCTTTTGGGAAAAAATATATTATATAATTTTTAAAAAGCTTTTTTATTTCAAATGGCACATATACTTCACCTAAGCTCATGTGTGTATTTTTATGAGTGAATTTATTAAATATATTTTTGTACACAAATTTTTACTCGATGAGTATGGAATATTTTTGTGTTATAAATAAGTTTTTTAATATTTGTTTGAAAAGCCGATTAAAATATTATAAGGTTTCTTTGAAGTTTTCATCAGTAAATAATAAATATTGAATCAAGAATAATAAATCAAAAAAGCATTTTTAAAATTCAAGAAAGTTATCTGTAGTTAGGTTTAAGCAAACATCATCATTAAGCCGCATTTACACTAAGAAACAAAACATCAAATCAAAACGGAAATTACAAGAAGATGATTTTTTCCAAATACGAGTATTCAACTGAAATTGAATTTGTTTTTTTTCTGATTCTGTAAATATATGTGAAAATGCTATATACTTTTTAAGCACTTATTATAGTATGAAAAAAAATTATGTTTCTGACATGTTGATAGTTTGTTATTGCGACTGTGTTCCTAGAATCTGTTTCAAGTAGGTACCGTTAAAAAAGGTGCATTTACTAACAAGGTGCAAAACAATCAAATCATAGAAATATGTTTGTATTTATTATTTACATATTTCTGAATCTTATTAACTATTAATTAATTGCAATCAAAGATTAGATTTATTTCAAGTGCGCTATTTTTAGACTTACTACAAAGATTTAAAAAAAATAACAATTCCATCTAGGAAATATTCAAAAACATAATATTTCTGAGAACTTTTTTTATATTTTTGATATCTTATATCTTCCTACTTAGAAGTTAGAAATTTCTTTCAATAATTGCTTCTGATTGACGATTCATCTCAATGAATTATTTATTCAACTTATTTTAATTTCGTTTTGGTTTGTCCTTAAGACAAAGTAATCTTAAACCATCTTTTCCTCTTTGTTTTTATTATTATAGGAGAACATTTCATACGAAAACAGAAGAATAATAATTATTTTCTTATACTTAACTTTAAGAGTAATAAATTCATTTTATTTTGTTTACGTTGTTTACGCCGCGTCATGACGCGTAAAGTTTGGTATTATAAATAATAGTAGGTTGTCAAACAATAAAGCCTTTGTACATATTGAATACGAAGTTAAGTCGTATAAATGATTATTGTTGTACGTATTTAAAGTGTACAACTGAGTCTTAAATATCTAATGTGCAAACTTCAATTTTAAAGCAGAGGTCATTAAATTTATAATGTAATGAGCCATTAAAAAGTTTTCCGGCAACCATATCAAAAATGGTTTTATGATGAAAATAAATTATTGCGTCCAATTTAGAATCAAATTATTGAGAATTATGTTTAAACATTTCATTATTCTTATTTATAAAATATTATTATTGCAATCATATACGTGTGATATACGTGTGTTACTATGTGGTGTGGGATTTGTGATGTGTGTGGTTGAGGGATATGTTGTTTTTTTTTCTTGTTTTGTATGAAAAAATGGTTTGTTTGTGTGTTGTTTCATGTATGGACGGTTTACAGCAGTGTTTTCTTGCTATGAATGTGATTGTGTAAAATAGGAGATGAATGTTTTTTGTAATTGTCTATAATATGTTTCTATATGACAGAATATACCTAGTTGGGCAGCATCAATAAAAGTATGTTTAAAGTTTGTAATTTATTAGTGAAATAAAATAAATAAAAATAAAAAAACTTTGCAAAAACCATAACACTAATTCTCTAGTGTTTTCAAAACTTGTCAAGCGCTTGCAACAAATCAGCGAGTGATTCACCATTCCTACCCTTAAAATTGAGGATGAGGATTATAACATAACATATTCCGGGTTAGTTGGAAGACATCGCATTTTAGCGATAAACTCGCCCTCTGCACATTGAATTGTATAAGTGATATTTTTACGACACTGTTTTATTTTGTAATATTGTAACCAATGTACAGCAAAGAATTAAGTAAATGTAGGTATATGGACAGATTACACAAAATCAATCTAGCCCCAAACTAAGATACGAATCTTCTATTACGAGGCAAAAACATATACAAGTAACACCCAGACCCAAGATGTTGTTGAAATATCTTTATTTCTCGGATATTTCAGGAGTCCAAGGACTCCTATGGAAAATTTGAAAAATATTCATTTTTTCCTCATCGCGAATCGAGCCCGAATCCTCGATATTTAAAAACGAAATCGATAACTCCGCGCCACACTGGATTTCGTACACGTAGACACAACTGAAAATCGTACATTAACACGTTGAATGAACGTGAGGCCTAAAAGTCTACCGCGTAGTAGTAGTAATAGTAACAACGTTGTAGAATGATTGATGAGTATTTTCTTGTATTATTATTGTTACAGGGAAGTGTGTGAACACATCAAGAAGTTGTCTGCAATGCCACCTTTCTGTGTCCCCAACTACCATAGGATCTTTGATAGCATCTCGGTAAGTAAATCATTTTATTATAAAGTATATGTATTCTCAACATAATAGGTATAATATTCTTCCCTTCCTATGTATGTACTAAACTCATGTTACATTATACGTCATTAAAATGCGGAAATTTTACATAATTAAGAAAACAGTCTCTACTTTCTTTATTATTGTTTCGTTTTTAAATTTCTCGGGAACGCTGGAAGATAACAAACCTAGCTTCTGAAAGCTAGAGCTCTTGTTGCTGTTGTTGTTACTGAATTTCCAACAAATACATAAATAAATTTACAGGTATTATTATGTGAATTGTATATTTTTGCCTGAAGATACACATTTTCAAATAATATGTAAATCTTCCATCCAAAGCGATTTGGTATAAATTTAACCTAAGCCTGATGATATGTATGAGCGGAATCTCTTAAAAGCTTGTCGAAAAACGAATAAATGGAATATAATAGTTCACTTAACTGAGGCAGAAGGCATTAACAAAAGTAGAAACGAAGCATCAACGTTTCATTTTAACAAATATAAAATAAACTTCCAACAAAATATTGCTGATCAACAACATAGACTCTTGTAAAAAGCGAAAGTAGGTACTATTAAAATAGAAATGCATTTTTTAATTATTTGTATAATTGGTACACAATAATATGATGACGTACATAGGTTGAAAAAAGTCTCTCTCGCATTGCTTATGTAGAATATGTAGAATGAAGCGCTTGTTTCAATTTATTCTTCAATGCAAATATTATGCTCAATTTATCCTGCTTGTTCGTAAAATATGAAGAAAGAGTATTAAATTCTACAAATTCTTTAAGACCTTTTAATTGCAGATGTTGGAAAATAATGTTTCATCACTCGAAATTATAAAAACCAAGTACATTCTTTAATTTGCATTAAGTATTTTCAAAAGAAATTTGTATTTACGCATAACTCTTTTTCCATTACTTTTAATTCTAAATATGTACTTATGAAAAATGTTCAATTTTAATTATAATTTAGATGGCGTAATGCATCAATGTTACAAGCCACACAAATCTTAAACTGAGATAATCGATGCTGTAACATGGATTGTGAGTTAACAGATGGAATCATTATCTCTATAGGTCTCCTTATGTTTAGCTGTTCAATTATTTTAGCACAAGTCTGGGGACTTCCATTTCTCCGATTCTAATTTCTTCACAAACAAATACGTCCACACCGGAGGTGCCTAAATCACTACATTTGGGATCTTTTGACTACATTCCTTCGGTGCCCCTCTAGACAAGGGGAGCAAGCAAATACCACAAAAAAAAACAATGAAAAGCATAAATAAAATGGTAGAAAAAGTAAAAAAAATTAAAAAAGAAAAATTTGAGACATTATTTTTAAGCAATTAGATATTATGTTAAGTAAATAATACCATCCCGTTGAGCACCCGGTAGCTAATTGGTCTCCCACTCTTCTCCGTAAGTTTTCAAGAGACCTGTAAAAGGCAAGTGTTCGAAAGAATTAACACATTTTAATTTGAAATTAGGCGATGAGATTTGTCACCCATCATGAACGTCTTGGTTTTTATATTAGCATGGAGAGGATAGCTTGCATATTTATTATATGCAGCTAGTCTGCTGCTCACTTTTGGGATATGCCGTGATGGTATAGTAGTAGCATTTATTGATCATTTCTTGTCAAATAAAATATCGTCAAAAATTATCTGAATTATCACTAGATCTATCATATTTTTTTAAGGAATAATGTAGTTATTTTTAATACTACATAAATTCAATATCATTTTCTTTACATAAAATTTGATGTAATTTATTCTCTCAGAACAACATTATTACAAATTATGCGTATTTAATTATTGTGAGTGTTCTGTACTCCCACACACGCGCTTATCATAATTTTATTTATCCCCCATTTTTTCTGAGAATTGTGTCATAATGTAACGATGAATTATTCTCAGTTCTCGAACTCTAAAACATTTTATTATAATAATCACACATAAACCTCATATACCGTAATGTCGTTTAAAGTATTAGCAACAAATTTGTGGCTAAATGAAGACTTATGTGGGGTTCCTGTAAATGTTGACTTATTATGAATAAATTAGCGAATTAATTCCAATTCATGTAAATAAACTGCGATCTTCATATAGAGATTTCAGTAGTTAGTGTTACTCACGATGAGTTCACAGTTAATTAATATAGTGGAATTCTACACAACTTTCCAAATATTTGTTTATTAATACATTTCAACATTATTGAAATGTTTTCTTCTTAGTTTGTTTTAAGGCAAAGCACCCGCATTCGAGTGAATTATTTATTAAAATGTCATTCCACAAAATTAAACTCAAAAACTAGCATCATAAGATATAATAGAGTAAGCAAGTTCAGTTGAGTTCGTCGGTAGCCTGGAGGTAGAGACTCGGTCTCATGCACAAACGGGTGCGTGGTTCGATTTCAGGTACTGGCAAACTTCCCTTTCACGATATAAGCTTTTAATTTACTGTGAAAGGCGTGTGAAGTTGTATTTGGGTTTATAACAAAAACCCAGATACATCTTAAAAACAAACAAATGGAAACATTTTATTATGAAATTTGGATTACTCAGTGTGCAAATTAATTGGACCTTTATAAACGCGTGATTAAAATGTCTCTTCCTTATTTACAAAATATTCAAGCTACATTTTTTTCTAAAGGCGGTGTGAGAAAGTGCGGACGTCCGAGAACTATGTGGCTTGATCATGCGAATAAAATTCTCAAAGACAGCCGCGTGTTGACTAGGAGAAGTTAGCGTGCGTGTATGAGAAACTGGATGAAAGTGGAGGAAGCGAAAGAAGTTTGTAAGGATAGATCAACATGGCGTTCCGTTCTCTCTGCCTACCTTACCTGGGATATGGCGTTAAGGTGTAGTATACTATATTAAAGTTTATTACAACTACTACTATCATACCATCAAGGCATACAGACTCTTCTTACCAACAAAAAAATAGGATATTCAGAATGAGTGGCAAGCCTCATTGCTGAATTGAAAATGTAAAAATTTCTTTATTTAATACACTCGAAAACTTACGAGAAAGAGTAGGAGATCAATTCTTTTCCGTATGCAAAGTAAGTTTGCATGGCGATCCATCCTCTATACCTACCCTGCTTGCGCACGACATAAATGTATAGATAAATAAGTGTTCTACATATTTTCACTTGGCAGGTAATCAATAATCAACACTGTATTGAATATTATGAATAAAGATCATAGAGTTTCTTTTTCTACGTAAGTAGATACTACTGAAAATTATGAAATAACAAACTTTTTCAGAAGTCATTGACTTATGAAATAATATTTTTCTTATAATCCGTGAGTTCAAAAAAACTGGTTAATTGGAAAAGTTTATTATTTAAACAAACGAGTCTATAAACTTTGAAAACTTGATCTAATGTTTTTTTCTGATTAAAAATAATGGAAAGTTTTTTTTTTTTACTTGATGAAACACTAGAAAATTTGGTTTCTTAAAAAAATTGCTTATGGTGTCATATAATAAGACATCAATTATTATCAAATCGCATAAGATTCATTCATGTTGTCATAGCAATTAAAACGCTTTAACATTTTGATAATATTACTCTATAATATGAGTACAAATTACTATGAATGTAATTTATTTAACTTAATGTTAAGTTTATTATGATCTTAACTCACGTTTAAAAGTTTTTTTTGGGGGCACAGGTTGGAAATTAGACACTTTTACTCTTAGCATCATTGTCTTGAAAAAATACTGCTGTTCAAATAGGGATTGTCTGGAAAATTAAGAAATTTTTGTGAATAATCAAAAAGTTTGCCTGATCTAATAAACTGATTAAATACTTTCAAAATGTTGTATGAGCCAACCTTCAGCCAAACATCGCAATTTTTGGCCAAATATCTTTGGATATTCTCAAAGCTTACCAACCATATAAGGAATATATTTTTAAAAGTGATTTTATTGGCTTTATTCTCAGGTTCCGATAGAAGCTGCACACCTCTACGATTCTGTTATGATCTACGCTCGTGCTTTAACTGAAGCACTTGCATCTGGTGAAGATCCAAGGAACGGAACAGCACTCCTTAATAGAATCCTTTCTAGATCATATAAATCTATACAAGGCTATGACGTAAGTAAACAATTTATGTAAATAATTATTTTGTGATGTCAAAATCAACTGTTTATTCATAAAATGTCTGAATATTGTAATTAAACTTTCATTTCTGTCTGACATTTGAATCTTTACTTCCGACAATATTATGATTGCTTTCTGTTAAGTATATGAAATAAGAAGCCCTTGACATAATTATGACGCATGCCTATGTTTGGTGGAAAATAATTTAAATTCACTTTTAGGTAGAGTAGACGATTAATGACTTCCCTTGTTTCTTCTACTTATTTCTATCGGTCATTTATTTATGCTTTTCGTCCACTTGGTTTCACATTTTATGTTATTTCAATTTGGATAATGTTGGTAATGTTCATAATTTATTGACCAAACTTTCATCAACTTGCAAGTACCTATCTGTCTTCATTTATTATATTTTATTTTCTCCTATTGATATTTCGTTCAAGAAACTATAACCTACATATTATTACGATAATAATCCAATATTCAAGTACCTTTTCTTTCATCAATCATACAACTTTGATAAAGAACAGGACTCTTATAATTTAATATCGAAAAATGTTTCATAGAAAAATGATAGAAACGTTTTCATATTATTTTTAATTTTCATATTAAATTGTAGACTTTAAACCATAATTTTATATTCCGGCGATTTTTGAACATCTTTGTGCAAAAGATACTGAAATGTATCCATAACTGCTTAAAATTATTTTTCATAATCTATATCACTTATACGCATAATATACTCAGAGACTACCCACACACCTCTGTTGCCTAATGGTTACAACACTTGTAGGTGCTGAGTTCAATTCCTTGTAATTTCGGTTGGCTGGACGAAGTCGCTATAATAAAATATAATAATAACTAGACACTTGGTGTGTGGCCGGGGCAGCATTTCTCGCTTTAATGCGACATTAAATCCTGTTTTTGCATGTGTGTGTCGTTATGGAGATACATATCTCCAGGTACGGCACGAGATATGTGGCGGGCGCTGCCCTTAAATTTAAAAATAACTAGACAACTTACAAGATACGCCGTTTTGTGGAAAAACCATCCAAAGGGCCCATTCAAAAATCCTAACACCTCCTGAGCAATAGGGTTTTTAACCTCGCCTTGAACCCTCCACACTCTCCAGAGTCCGCAAATCATAGGGAATTTCGTTCCACAGCAACTATACAGCGATGAGTGCAATATGAGAGAATCAGCTTCATCACTTAGCATGATGCGTGTAGTTTAATTATTTATTTATTTCTTCACTGTACATTTTCAATTTCAATTTCAATTTATTCAATTATAAACAATACCTCAAAACAGCAACTAAGGTTGCTGGTGTCAGAGGCGTGCAGTATTACAAATCTGGTAAAACAATTCATAAATTTAAATTATTTGATATTATAGTAAAATATAAGACACATTCATAACAGTATTACAAAATAAAACAGTATCATTAAAATATCATTCGTACAAATATTATTTTTATTAGCAATAAAGAATAAAATAAACAAAAACTACATAATTAATCCGTTTTCAGCTGGTGCATACTTATTTACATGTTAAAAAAAATCTTTTTCATCATAAATACCTTTTTATTCTGATTATATTAAGTTTTTATTCTGTCACGCATTTTCGAGAAAATGACAAGAGATGAAAAAAGCTTCCAATGTATAAAATATCAGAAGAATATTAAATTATGGTAAGTACACACCCAAAATGCCACAGGCAAATATCAAATATAGAATTTTAATTTAGATCGTTGCTTAGCGGAAATATATTATAAAATATACAGTATCATATTTATTCTGAATAATTTACAGTTTATTTATTTAATTTTTACCTATTTCTAGAGAAATCAGTTGGGATTTATTGATTTTAACAAAATCATCAACAATTTTTTTACAGATGAAAAAATTATTGGAAATTTTACTGATATTTTGTTTTGAGATGAAAAAAGCTCACATATTACTTATAATAAAGGAAAAGATACCAATAATTTATAGTTTTCCATAGTCTCATCTATTTCATGTTAATCGTGGTGTACCTACATCTCGGAGTTCTACATTTCTGAGGAGGCAACGGAAAAACAAAAATCAGTAATGTCTGCTAAGCTTGTGGTGCTGCGTAGGGGGAGTCTGGCTAACTATGTTGACCGTGCTTTCTGTGTGCTGGTTCGTTGCTGTGGAACAAAATTCCCTATGATTTGCGGACTCTGAAGAGTGTGGAGTTGTTAAGGTGTAAAGGTTAAAAACCCTTTTGCTCAGGTGTTATCATTCTTGAATGGGGCCCTTGCGTTGGTTTCTTTTTTACAAAACGGCACATGTAAAAAAAGTTGTCTTGTTATTATTATTAATTGATATTGCCACATGTTTATTATCAATCAATATTGTTTGCTTCAGGTTTTCATCGACGCAAGTGGTGACGCTGAAGGCAACTTCACTGTTGTAGCATTGCTGGATGATCTGCAAGTCAACGGCTCTTTAAGAATGAGTATGCAACCTGTGGGGTACTTCAGCTATGGCGCTAACAGTTCAGGAACTTTGCCCGTTAGTATGACTAAATAATGAATATTATTATATGAATGAATATCAAAAAAAAATCCATCATGTTTTCTTCGTAATCCTTAATTCTTCGTTCTGTGAAATTCATTATTTTCCATTCAGAATGCTTTGAAAATTTGTTTAATATTCATGGATAAACCTTCCTAAAAGCAGGCCTAATTGTATTTAAAATAATAACTATATCCTTCTATTCTGGGTAAACGTCAAAAAAGTAAAATTTGATAAAAAATTTCATGACATTATTATAATTGCAATGAAAATTCAAATTAACATGAATGTAAATAATATGTTAAGTACTATCAGTTTGAAGGAAAGCTTTAATTAGTCATTTCAAGTTCGTCGATAGCCTCGTGAACAGGGGGTCCGTGGTTCGATCCCAGGTACCGGCAAACTCTCCTTTCACGGCACAAGCTTTTAGCTTACTGTGAAAGGTGTATAAGGTTGTATTTGGGTTTATAACAAAACCCAGATATATCTTCTTTTTTTTAAATGTATGAATTTAAATTCCACGTTTTCGCTTTTGAGTCATATTTCTGTGTACACTTATATTAAAAAACAAGCTTTTTATTTAGCTTGAAAAAAGAATATAAATTTAGTTAACTCCATCTTATATAAGCTTCTTAATTAATGTTCATATTATTGCGTTCTCAGGAATTTTTGTACTTGGATCCAAGTCGACCTATACAGTGGATTGGAGGACAACCTCCAAGAGCAGAACCTGCATGTGGCTTCTTCAGAGAAAAGTGTGAGCGTCCTTTAGATTGGAGGCTGTTAGCTGTAACTGCTTTCGTTGGTCTGACGGCTATCGTAGCGGCTGTATTTCTACTCAAGTAAGTGTTATACATTATACTTATTTATTTATTTATATTTACAAACATTTACGGTACATGCCTTTTAAACACACATACATAATATGTACAAGAACAACAGTGACTGCAAACAATTCTAAAAAAATAATATAAAAGTCAATTTAGGTTACTAATTAGACAAAAGCAAACAAAAAATAATGAAGCAATCCAAAACAATTTAAAAATATCAACAGGATATAAAATCCAACAAGATAATTGACTGACAAAAAATGAAAAGAAAAATTAAATAATGAAATACTTGTAGGTACTACTGCTATATACCATGACGGCATATCCCACAATTGGGGAAGCCAGCAGACCAACTGCATGTTTTAAACATGCAAGCTGTCTAGGTTTTTTTTACTAAATATTTTTTTCATATTCTATTATCCTATTAAAATTTCTTATGAAAGCCTTATTTCTATAGCTCAGTAGAACGGAATTGTAACATAATAATTTTTAAAGCTGTGTGAAAGTGTTATCGAGCTTATAATATTTCATAAACTAAATCACACATTATAAGTGGATGAACTTTTTATTATTAATGTATTCTTTATTGTACTTTGATTACAAGCAATTTTACACAGAAATGCGTTTATTCGATATATAAACTCAATCAATATTCAGAAGGAGAGTTTATCGTGGTGCCCATAAACAGTTAACAATTTAATTGAAATCATTATAGGTATTATGCAGCTAAAAATATGAAAATTCTTACTCAAACATCACAGATTTTTTTCTATGTATATATTTATTAATTTAACATCGTATGGCTTCCAGCTATTTACAACATTATTACAACAAAAGATATGGATATTTACAGAACACATAAAACTCTATCTATCATTAAAACAATAAGTAAAATAAAAGAACAAGTTACGTAACTCTATCGGGAAAACGCGTGTATTTAATTTCTTGAATTAATTAAATTTAACAATGAAGATTAGTTCTACCTATACTAATTAATTCAAACATATTCGTACTTGTTCTTGATTCTACGTATTGTTTTTGTGCTTTTAATAAGCTAATATTATTTTATTATTAAATGATCATTTTTCAGACATTACAGATACGAACAAAAGCTAGCATGTCTACTTTGGAAGATTGACTTGAAGGATATCACAATCATTCCCATTGAAACAGCTGACTCTGTAGCCAGAAGCAAAAGTGTGGTAAGTTTTATCGTGCATATTACTTTAAATTCCTCTTACTTCACGAAGTAATACATTTTTTTCAGCGTGTAATGGATACACCTGATATTCATTCTGAGATTTTTACACATAGTGTATATAAAGGAAATTAAATTAAGTTAATTAGCAGGGTTACTCTTGACACAATCTAAATTCGATCTTAACCCTTAATTAGTCGCATGGGGTCAAAGCAATTTCGCATTAAAAAATTAAGCATTTGCTGCTTCACGAATTTCCCCGCACCCTCGCTAGCTTCATAACCCGGGTCGAAGTTTGTATTCCAATAGCGACCAAGTCACGGGAGTGGAAGGGCGCGTCGCTGCGCTCTTGAACGTTGACCCCATGCGAGTAATTACGTAACTTTTTTGAAAATATGAGTTTTTTATTTTATGTATTTTTTGTGTATTATGAGCACCAAAGAAGAAATGGATACCAATGATCACTTGTGTGGTACATACAGCGTAGAAAGGAGAACCAAACGATGGCCGTTAGCCATTTTTTTTCCATCTTATAAATGCACTCGTTTTACTTAGAGCAAATTACGAACAAAATAACGTACTCACGTGAGGCGTCATTTTTTGCGGCAATTGTCTATTGAACTTGTTCATAATCACCAGAAACGACAAATTAATGTCAATGCAACTCCTAAGATTGTAAAAAAACGGTTTTGGAAGTGCATGCGTTGAAAAACCGCGTCCCACCAACAACTGTAAAACGTGGGCGTTGCAACAACTGCCCGCGAAAAAACGATCAAACAAAATACGCAAGTTTATGTGCGATGATCACTCTCAAATATACTGTCAACAGGGTAATAAAAGTAATTCGGAAAATTCCTAAAAATATTCTTAAATTTTAACTTTGATCTCAGTATAAGTACAAGTTGTTAATTTTTGATAATTAATTTAATTTAGCTTTTTTTGTTTAATTAGATATTTAGTTCATGTTATTCCTTTTAAATATAATAGAATTAATAAAGCACTTTATAAAAAACAAGTTTTATTTACTACACAACGTTTAAAAAATAAAAAAAATATTCCTACAATTTGGGGTCACCGGTGACCCCATGCGAGCAGTTATGTAGTTTTCTTCGTGCGAGTAATTAAGGGTTAATCTTGTTTTGATATTAATCGTACGACTGGCGAAGGGACTATAGTCAAAAATAAGGCTCTACCGCTACCGCCGTATTGAGATGCAGGTTTTTTTCCTAAATCCACTACCAACCTACTTCATATTTACAATAGGAGCATATCGCTTACTATGATGGTGTTTGGAGGCATATGAATTTTTATCAAACCCAAAACCGGATTCATATTTTTTTTAAATTATCTGAGGAAAAAACTTATTTTGGATTAAAAACCTAGGTATTTTGGATAACAATAGATTTATAAATTAACATGTAATAGAATAATAACTAGGTTAGTTGGAAGAGATCGCGCCTTTGCGATAAACTCGCCCCCTGTATATTGATTGTATTTAATTTGAATGTATACCTTTTATGTAATTGTTTTTTATCAATGCACAGTAAAGAATGAATAAATAAATAAATATAGTTATTATATTTCAAAAAAAAAAAAAAAAAAAAAAAAAAAAAAAAAAAAAAAAAAAAAAAAAAAAAAAAAAAAAAAAAAGAATGTCAGGTGTTCTCATAACTTCTTTTATTAATTCAGCAAATTAAATTTAGCGCTGAGACATTTCATGAAGTCTAAAATAAATCCTACTTGAAAATTCATCCCGACCTATTGTTTTTTATATGTATAGAATAATTTTTAAAAAATAGAACACATAAGGCATTTCTAAATTCCAGTCTTTCAGATTTTGACGAAGATTGTGTAAATTTTTGTTTACATATATATTTATTTTACGTATTTCCTGTACATTGATTACAATAAGTGATTTTACATAATTATGAATTATCCATATTAAATACAGTCAATAAACAGAGGACGAATTTATGTGCCATGGTGCACCCGGAAAAAAAATTGGTTTCCCACAATTTTTCGTAAGTTTTCGAGTGCATTGAATAAATACATTTTTACATCTGAAATTCAGCGATGAGGCTTGCCACCTATCCTTAATATCTTAATTTATTGTTGGTACGGAGAATCTGTAGGCCTTGATGGTATGGTGGCATTAGTTGGAATTAACACAATGGTGAATATATAAAACATTATAATGATGTGAAATTACGAATAGCGAATATTTTTTTTTTCACCATTGATGTCATAAAATTTCTTACTACCTACTGCTTCTTAACATAAACATCCCTCGAGTTCTCAAACTTTATAAAGTTTAGCCAATAATATTCGTGCATCAGCAGATACATGAGAATGCAGCAAGTGTTCATTCTTATATGACAAAGGCATACTTAACATCTTGCAAACTGTATTGTAAAGGATAGCGTTCAATGACTTAAGGAGAATATCGACTGTCCAGTCCAATAACTCAACAGGCAGAAATGTCGTAAAGTCGAGGAATCGCCACTTTTGTAATTTTAGTATATTTATACTACGCTTTAAACACAACAGGGAGTAAAAAATACTTGACAATAATCGCACTGTTAAAGCCATAATTGCCTTTGTACCGTTCAATAGTTATAAATAATTCGATATATTTTTTTTTGTGGAATTGAAAATAGGTTCACTTTTTTTTACAAAACTAAATATGCAAAGGGTTCCGTGTATTTTTTAAAGTTAATTGTTTGTGGAAAAGAAAAAGTAGCGTTAATTGTGATTGTGTGTATTACTTACCATTAATTTTTTTTTTAATTTTCCACTTGTTGAGTTATGGAACTGGGGCCTGAGTCAATAACACACTTTCGCGTCACGTTCCCGCTCCGTTAGCATTCGGGTGCAGACGATGTTGCGCCAAAGTGTTAATTTTCGTAACTATTGTGTATCTTAGCAACGAAATTGACACTTGCTTGCAACTTCGTCTATACTCGAACGTTAACGGAGCGGGAACGTGACGCGAAAGTGTGTTAATTGACTCAGGCCTCTGGGCAGTCAATATATCTTTACGCCTGCAGCCCTACTCCCGACACAATCTAAATACGATCTAATCTTGTTTGCATCTTAAAATGGCGAATTCGTACTTTTGAACACGATCTAAATCTTAACTTTTAGACCGATCTACTTTGATGTCTTAAAAATTCGTTAAGATCTTAAAATTTGTATGAAATCGGTACTCTTGACACAACATTGCCAAGGTCAAATCTTAATAGACGTCTTAAACGCAATCTAACAACTGTCAAAACTTAAGATTGCTATGGAGGTACATTTTAGCAATCTAAAAGTATTTTTCCACCTTTTAAACTTTATGTGCGACGCAAGTTTGTTTATTTTTTAGAATAATATTTATTTTAGTGTATTTCCAATACTTTTTTTTTATCTTGCTGTGTTTTTTACGCAAATAAAATTTGGTGTTGTTTGTTAGTTTTGTCGGAGTCGTTTGTTTTGAAGTGTAGTTGTGAAACTAGTTTTAAATCGAATAATACATTGTGGAATTATGTCGTGAACAGTGAATGTGTTGTTTATTTGACCACTGTCCTATATTCTCATTCATTGGAGATATACAAGGCCTCCATCCTGTAACAGGCGACGCAAAGAACATGGTTTCGGACCCTCGAGATTCTAGTCTAGCGGGCTATAAGAAGATGAGTGAAAAATATTATTTCAAAACTACATTATTGTTCTACAATGACTCAACTGGATTGGCCATAACATCAGGCACCCTCATCACCTTCGAGGAGGGCAAGACCAAAGGCAGAAATGCTAAATTCCGACCAAGAGACACCTATATGGATCAAATGATGATATGAACTTACTGTGGTACGTACGTAGAATTAAAGGTTAATTTCTATAATAGGTTATCCAGTAGTACCCATTAGGAAAAGATATAAATTGATGATCATAGTTGTATTTTTTATTATTATTGTCGTTCACTGTATACCATTACAAGATATGGAAATAATGTATTATTTGTGTAACACAAGCAAAAAGTATTTAGAATTTCTTCTCCATTCCTCCCTATTTTATGCTAGTCAACATTTAAGAAAGGGACTCCCACCATTTACCCCTGGATGTTTCAGGAACATCAGTTCTCATATCATCCAATTTCTGCTAGCCTCTTTTTACTACTACACCGTTATAGCATATCTCACAACTGGGATGGCAAGCAGACCAGCTGCATGTAATAAACTTCCAAGGTGTCCTCTTCATGTCAACAAAAATTTTAAACATTCAGGATGGATGGGACATTGGTCTCTTTAATTCGGTGAATTTCTGCTATACATGAACTTTTAAAAAAATAAATACTACATATCTACATAAAAATAATTCGAAATTATGGAGTATTTATGTGTTCACGCCAGACACACATTTTCCTAAAATTTTGTTGGCATGAAGAGGACACCTTGGAAGTTTATTACACGCAGCTGGTCTGCTGGCCACCCCAATTGTGAGATATGCTATAATGGTGTAGTAGTGGTAGTAGTGAAGATGCTAGCAGAATTTGGATGATATTAGAACTGATGTTCTTGAAACATCCAGGGGTAAATGGTGGGAGTCCTTTTCTTAAATGTAGACTAGCATAAAATAGGGAGAAATGGAGAAGAAATTACAAATACTTTTTACTTGTGTTACACAAATTTCACATTATTTTCCCTTATTAAATAATGTTTCGTTTACAGGTTATATTTGGATATTATTTAGCTCTTGGAATCCTTCTCAACTGTCCAGATAGCCTTTAATGCTGCTGCTGGAACCATTTACAGAGAGAATAAGCGCTGACACATCACACCATTGCTTAAGGAGCTACGTTGGCTGAGAATCCCAAAGAGAGTAGAGTTCAAACTGTGCCTCACGGTTCATAAAGCCTTGAGCGGCGCAGCACATCTATACCTCACTGAGCTCTGTCCCATCGACGAAACTCTATAAGGCGACCACAGCGCTCATCTTCCACCACAACAAACTTGTAGAACCCAACAGGGCAAACACTTCCAAATTTGCAGAGAGGAGCTTCAGTGTCACGGGGGCCAACTGCCTGGAAATGATTACCTTCAGCTTTCATGCCGTGATTTCCAATTACTAGTATTTTTTAAAGAATTAACAATAATGTCAGAATTTCCAAAAATTTCTTTGTTAATATTACGTCACATTCTCTTTCACTTCTAATAATTTTTAAAATGAAACAAAATATATAATTATTCCACTATTAACTTTATTTATTCTTGCGAACCAGCTTTCAAGAACTTCCGCTCTGATCGTCAGGCAAAACCAAAATGAACCTTCATTACAAGTTAGGTATGTGACAAATAGAAAACAATAGATTAAAATAATAGCATCGTCTGACCGTCCACAGCAGCTCAAAATTATAATAATATGGTTGAAGATACACGATAATAACTCAATTCAAAAATTATTAATATGAACTTCCACCAAGAACCGTCGGTCGATAAATTAAACTTTACTCTTTCTCTACCCCATTTGGGATATAACGTGATGGTATATTTGTTGTCATCACTTGAAATGTTTATATTTTATTTATTTGTACATTGATTACAAGCAAATTTATCTAAAAATAAATTTAAATCAATATACAGAGGGTATAGTTCTTCCAGCTAACCCAAAATTATTTATTATATTTAACTCTGTGCTGCGTACATTCTGTGTATGTTGTAATTACAGTGTGTATTCTATTATAAATATATTCATTTTTCTTCATTTCAAACATGCTATATCACATCACAGCTTTTATTATATTACATAGCTTTTTTGATTTGATGTCTTTGTAGCATTTCAGATGTAGTCTTGATTGGTTCATGTGTCATAACATATCGTCGTTGCATATTCAAAAAGGAACATGTGAATTCATAAATATTTTGACATTACCAGATTAAACTGCTCATAATGACATCATAACCATTTTATAAAGTGATTTTTAGTATCAAATATTAAAATTCAATGCTTAAAGAATAATATCATATGTCAATAAAAAGTCCAAACTACAATTTTAATGCCTTAATGAACAGTTTTAAAAGAGTATGCCTAAATACAAATGTGTGCACATGTTTCTTTTTGAATATGCAACACGATATAATATTCTTATTGTGTATTGAACAAAAACTGTATGACTAATACAATAAAATATATGTTAACTGAATATTATTTATTTATTTGAAATAAATAGACATTATGTATTGAAATTACAATGTTTTTTCCCTTAAATTACATCCTTGTCAAATATATTCCTATAAAACTGAGAAACTTTAAATATATCAAGTATTTATTATTGGTAGAAAGTAAAAAAGTAACTCTTTTAATACGCACTGTTTTTAAGTCAATGAGTAGACAATTTTTTCAAATCTTGTATTCACAATGTGTCACAACTCTTAAATGGAGATGGGTGGGACACATAGCTAGAAGCCCAGATGACAAATGCCTAAAGTCTCTTACATCTTGGATACCAGGAGTAAAGGAAGACCCCTTAATGAGGTGGAAGGATAATATTACTCGAAAAACTGAGGTCAACAGGATTCAGACGCCGCAGGATCGAATGGCGTGGAAGGAAACGGAGGAGGCCTTCGTCCAGGAGTGGGCTGAGAAGAAGTTGTGCTTCCAGGCTTGTATTATAATAAAATTTTGGAATAAGTAGATGAATGTGTATATTTGGGTAGTCTATTTACGTGAGATGAATGATATGATATTGAAAGAAGAAAATTTGGAAAACTAACAGAAATATTTCTTTTGTAGCTGAAAGATTGGTGCACTCGGTTAACTTAGTGCCAACACTAATGTATGCAAGTGTGACTTGGACTCAGCTGAAGGAGAATTAAAATGGTATAAATGCACTTGAAGTGAAGTCATTGAGAAGAATGTGTGGTGAAAGTCTGAGGGACAGATTGTGTAATAGTGTGATCCTTGAAAATTGTTAAATGAAATCTGGGTAGTAACAATAATGAAGGTGAACAAACTATGGCAGTTCAGAAACGTGGCCGTCCAAGGATTAAATTAGAAAACAAATGTTTTTTTCCGCTATATTGATTTTTCACATCGATCAGATTGACAATGTCCTTGAAAGACAAAAGATGTCTCTATAAGAATCAATATTGGGAAAAAAACATTTGTTTTAGTTTAAAAATAATATAGTGTTTGAAAGAGTGCAATAAAGCAATTTGCGAAATAAAGTTTGGTGATGAATGTTTGGAGCAAGTAAGCGAGTATGTACATTTGAGAAGTTTGTTTGCAAGGGATGGAAGATGCTTTAGGGACATTGAAAGAAGGAAATTGTGGAATCTTAGAAGTATTTGTTTGGCAAGGTTGTTAAAAACAAAACATTTTTTGTCAAAAATGTCAATTTATTTAAAAAAAAAATATTTTCAACAGCCGGGAAAGATTTTAGAAATGAGTTTTCCATACAACAAAATTTTATTATTCAAAGCAAACAAGAAATATATTGTTTTATTAAGAAGATATAACAAAAATGAGAATCAAATTTATTAATTAGATTAGAGAATTAGGCAATACAAAAATAATAAATAAACAAAATATAATGTCGTGGTTAGATGGAAGTAATCACTTTATAGTGATAATCTCGCCACTGCATATCGTCCTAGATTTTTTAAATTTCATATTGTTTTGTTTACACTGTTATATAATATGATGTGCAAAAAGAATAAATAAATAGTAAGTTTCAGTGAGACGTCTGATTTTGTTTGTCAGGACTTAAGCTCGTATTCTAAAACAATACTTACGCATAGCGACCGCCAACGCTATTTTAAGTAAATATCTATCGCTATGCGAAGTAAACCATATTCTAAAACAACACTTAGCTGTGCAGTCCACACACTGCTCGTGATTAGTCAATTCGCAATCGTTGATTAATCACTACTGAATGGATTTTGCGAGTCTTTCACAGGGCGACGAAATAAATATCGAGGTCTATCAATCATTACGTTCAGGCGCTCATCAAATTTGTCTTCACTTTCATAATGAGACATAATTTTTTATTATAAATAGAGTAAAATATACTAAATAATTTTAACTAACAAAACTAATATTATAACAAAACAACGTGTTGATAATAACAGCAGCTACACTATGCATATCATCATTGCATATTCAAAAAGAGATGTGAGCACATTTTTATTTGGGTATGATGCTGCGCGCCGGTGCACCCGGCAGAGACCTGTAATTTACGTAATACTGGAGAGACGACGGTCCTGGCTGGAACATGTTCTGAGAATGCCCAATGATAGTTTCCAAAAAGAGCGCTGTTCTAATCCAATCCAATGCTAGAGCATAAAATATGAACTTAGATGCCCGATTTTTCTAATTATCTTCAATATGTTTATCGGGGTGCCCACTTTTTAAAATCCGCTTAACATTGTGATTGTCTGTTAACACAAATATTCATAGTTTGCTTTACATCCAAGCATGTAACAAATTCGGGGCATCTGAAAATATAATATTACTTATTGTACATAATTATAAAAAAAACTACTTATTTAAGTGAAAAAGTATTCCTCCAACCTAGATAGGTGTATTCATAACCTATGAATTAAATTTCAATAATTTAACACATATTGAGTAAACTATTACAAAAAAGTCTCAATTTAATTGTGTGTTGAGACTTAAATATTATTTTGGATAATATTAAAAATGGATAAAACACATGCTTCGATGGGCATGTCGAATAGCCAAAACATTCAACATTAATGGCTTACATATGGTTTGCTTTGTCACACAAACTGTTGTTGAGATAATTCCACCATATAATGTTATAAATATAACTTATAAAGTATTATTTTCAATTGCTAACGCGTTCATAGAATAATAAATATACCAAAATAACATATAATTATACTAAAGTACACAAACGCACATGACAGTAACGAGCTAACGAAAGAAGAGCTGTCAGTGGTAGAATTCATAGACAAAAATCATGTCAGTGCAAAGGTATTTTAAAATATTATTTATAAGTTAATTGCACTGTTATACATCAATATATAGTATAAATTTCATTTCTTTTTATCAAAAAATTATTTTAGGTTTATAAAAAATGTTGAAATACGGTGATATCACGTGAATTTTAAGAATTAATAATTTAGTTGTCGTCCTTGTTAGGTTGGTACCCATAGATAACGGCGTTAGGAAATACATCTCTAAATTAAGACGTCTTAAAGATAAGATTAGATTCAGTTCAAGACTAGATTTTGTCGGGAGTGCCATCTTCTAGTCTTGATCTAATCTTGATCTTAAGATCGAATCTAATCTTAATTGAATTCAAGAGTAGCCCTGCTGGTATATAAAACATTCATTCACCCATATAGTGTTGTGGAATTCTTAAAAAATAATTTTGGAGAAATTTACCGAGAAATTTCTCGGTAAATTTCTCGAAGTAGAGAATTTACGGAGATTTTTTTTTATTTTTTACTTAACAGTATAATAATAATGAATAATTTATTCAATCAATCAATAACAATTTACAAATTTTGAGACAATTTATCACCAATATGGCTACAATTAATTATGGAAATAAAAAAATGTTAGGTTCCTACCAAAAAGTGCTAATAACTGATGGAAAATATTTTTGTTATAAAAATTTATTTATGAAAATATTTATGGAAAAAAGTGTTCATAACCTCTGATTTGGGCCTTAATCAGCCCCACAAATTTTTGGATCAATCAGGTTGGCTGCGAAGTGTACTGGGCGAAAGGTCATAATACCACTAAGAAAAATTATGGAGAGAAATTTCTCTTCCATCAGAGGAGAAATTCTCAGAGAAATTTCTCGTTCTCGAGAAATTTCTCTTCTCACATCACTACGCCCATATAAATTGTTTTCGAGAACATGAGGTGAAAAAGAAACACCTTCATTGACAGCAAACTATTCATTTATTATATTGACTCTAACATTATTATTATGAAATTTGTAATTAATATTTTTCAATCATTTTTACTGATTACTGACCTCAAGATCTCAAAAAGAAACACAACTGGATAGTTATTTTTAGTCATGTTTATATTTCATATAATGAAGTAGAATATAAATTAGAAATTACTTTTATTCATGATTAAATTCTTTTTAATATACTTTATATTATTCTATTCTTTATACTATTCTTTTTAGAAAATCTGAAACATTTTTTAATTTAAACAGAATTTATAAAATTCTTACTTTTTTTAATGTCTTAATCCGTAATCCAGTATGAATAGGTTTATTATTTTACGATTTTTTGCTACAATCGGATGTCGGAGACTAGATCTACATACTAACGAAGAAGTATAAATGTTGCTTATTTTTTTAGCTTTAGCTTTTGCTGAAGTCTTTACTTTTGCTGAAGCCTTGTAGGCAATTAGGTGTCGTGGGGTCGATTCCCGGAGAGTACATAATGTTTGTGATCGTTTCCGGAGTTGAATTTATTAGAATGATTTTTTTAAAAGATATATCTGGGTTTTGTTATATACCCAAATACAACCAAATATAATCTAGAGTAATTTAATAATAAAAAAAATGATAAATAGCTTTGTTCAAACTATCATTATACCATCACATTTTTTTTAACAATCCATTACATGTGAAAGATGCCTGCAATAAAAATATAAAAATTTGGAAATGGCACATAACCATACTTTTTGTGGTGTTTGAGATTCGTATTTTTTCCTTAAGTTGTTCAATATGAACGTATAAAAGTTTAAAAACTGATTTGTTACAACAAAAATTGATACAAAAATTGAACAAAAATTGATAAACAAATTATTTTGATAATTATTACTGTGTATTTTAAATGTTCAATTTAAAAGATTGATAATAATAAGTTATTTTTTGTGTTTGATGTAAAACTATTTTTCACCTCACGGGGTTTTCGACTCGTCGTCTCTAGAGTGTTGTGACGTCACAATTTCTAAAAAAAAATTGTACGTATTGACAGTGATACACTACCTACTACCGTCAATAAAATTTTAAAATATTCGAAATAGTGACGTCATATCATAAAAAAGAAGCGAAATCACCTGATCGCCACTCTATTTATTTTTCTCCATATTAATGAAATTGTTTAAAGTTGTACACTACCTAACCGACCGTTACATTCGTTGATTCTATCATCAATGGCTCAACAACTCATATCGGATCTTGTTATCCTTTAGAGAATAGTTACAACCATGACAAAGTAAAAATATTGATTTACGGTGTCCGTCTGTAGAGACACGAGTAGTCGTCTAGGTATGAATAGGTGTTTACCTCTCAGAGATATTTTGTTGTACCCATTTGTTAGTGGTGTCGTCTTCAGTCCGTAGTCCGTTTTCCTTAACCACAATTTGACACCTAATATTTTATATGGTCAGTCTTCTCGTTTAGTGTAGAATTGAATTCGAACATTCCTCATTAATTATAAACCATCTTGAGGCTCTGTTCAATTATATATAAACCCCCTTAAACATGTTTTTATTGTCAATATATCCTCTGCGGTTCCTCATTTTAGTCTATGTTTCATTAAAATAAATGTAATAGTTTCTTGACCAAAATGAGAACTGATCTTTCGACCAAATGGTGATAACGACATTAAATCGTCAGGAATGTTGTGGAAAGACGGTAACCAACTAGTGCAAAAATGTTGTTAAAAATAGAGACTGATTTCTGCGCTATGCTACTATCAGAATCGTTGAAGAGCTATTGGATTAAAAAGTTTTTTAAATGTACAAAATATTAATTAAAAATGAATATTAAAATTTCTTAAAATCTCTCAGTATCGATAAATAAATGGTTGTGCACCTCGGAAATTTTCTTTTTCTGTCTTTTCGAGTTATATCATACAAACGGTCGAGTAAGGGATGAAAATTCCATGTTTCCGTATTTCTTTATAAAAAATTAACATAAAAAGTAAAGGTTTCATCATTCCAAATTATGGAAACTTATTTCATTATATCGTTGTTCCATTTGAATAAATATAAAGTAATTTTTCATATTTTGTGATGAATCATAAGATACAAGCCTAGGGAGCATTAAATAACAAATGTTCTGTACGTGATGGTTAGAAGGATAGAATAATATATTATCCAAGCATAAAGTAATTCTGTTCCTGTTTCACATTTCAGATTTGTATAACTTTTATTTCACTATGGCAGGTGTTCGAAAAAAATGAGACATTTTACATCTTAAATTCAGCGTTGAGGTTTGCCACCCATCCTGAATGTCTTGATTTTATATTGGCACGGAGAGGACAGTTTGCATATTTCTTACATGCAGCTGATCTGCTGGCTACCCCACTTGTGGGATGTGCCGTGATGGTATAATAATAATAATTATTTCACTATTTTTTTTACTATGTCTCATGTAATTTACCCAACGTAGCTTGGATATTTTATGGCTTTTTCACTCAATTCACTGAACTCAGTCCAGTACAATTTGCATACATTTTCGATACCTATTCAAAAGCACTGCCTAACAAATATAATAAAAGTATTGCGCATCTGAAGACTAGAGCTTTGGATCTGTTTAAACTTTTATATGTAGGTATATATTTGTTTATTCAACGATAAACGACCCCCGTAGGCAAATATCTCAAATAGTAAAATTATTGAGTTTGTTAGAAGAAATAGTGCCTCTGGTACAAACAAACAAATATGTCCAAATTCATCTAGTATAGATAAAGTTTTTTATTTGCTTATAATAAAACTTTTTAATTTTAATTACCATTAGTTTTTACCTACTTGCATTGTATAAAATCATATATATAAAGAGAACAAAATTTTGTATTTGGTTAGTTTGAAAAAGACAAAACATGTCGAAACCGTAGACAAACCGTACTAAGCGATCGACTACTGGCGAACTTTTCGACTAACTACCTACATGCACCGTGTAATTTTGCGTTATTGTTGCGGTTATAGTCGAAAATTCGTTTGTAGTCGCCAATTACGTGTTTGTCTAGGGGGTCTGATCACTGAATAAAAGTACACAGTAAAGCTCTACAAAGCTTTTGTTTTTATTTACATTAAATTATGGTGTTCTACAAAATAAGCAGTAATAAAATACAAGTATTTAATATTGTTATATTTGTATGTAAAATTACTTGTAATGGTAAATTTCAAAAACCTCGTGGTATGAATTAGGTTTTATCATCGCAAAAAATGTTCTGAACTGACTATGTAGAAATTTGGAACTAACTTTAATTTTTCCTGTAGGTACTTTGAAAAGTGAGTTAAGATAGTGATAATCTCGCCACTGCATATCATTCTAGTATTTTAAATTTTATATTGTTTTGTTAACAATGTTATATAATGATGATGTGCAGAAAGAATATATAAATAAATAAAAATTAAGTTGGTTTCGAAAAAGCGCAGTAGACAGATCACCGTCCTTGTTCATATAACACAATGGTACGATATCTTTCAACATGATCCGATACTATTACATTGTGAATGCTTCAAAATTATCTGTAAAAAAAGCATTCAGATTGGTCATCTTAGATATTAAAAAGACGTTGGACTTCAATTACTTACAAAACCATTACGTCAGTTGATTCAGTTATTACTTCCTTTACAAATACAAACAGTTGTTAACTCGCCTATAGCTCTATGGAGTAATTAGAGATGTTTGAATTGAGCAAAAATCAAATGTCCTTAGAAAGGGTTCAATATATTAATCCGTTAATTAACAACACATGAAACAAATGGTTTTCTGGTGTAAATATTGTACGCAGAATGTAGGTATATTAACACTTTCCAAGTAATCCCAAAACTTCTTTGACCACGCAGGTAGATTTATTATGTGTATTTGACATTGAAGTGAATATTATTATCTCGCTTCTACTAGGCAGGAGACATTGACATGCGTAGTTGAATCGGGATGAAATGGTACTCACGTGTATTAATTATCACAGTTTCGAATATTCTGAAAAAATATCAAAGACTCGTATTGGCTTTCTATCCATTCTGATTTTCTTACTTAGTATTTGTCTCTAATTAGAATACGTCTCCATATTTTCTAATATTGCTCAAAATGATTTAAATGACATCAAATCTACACATGTTTATAGAGTGGAATGTGGCTTTTACATGACGCTTGAAACATTTTGAAAAGCATTTAGTTCAGACTCTACAAGCATGTGTGCAAAACTTTTCAATCATGCCTTTTAGTTGTTTTTTTAAATATTCTATATTTTCAAGTGTAACTTTGTGGAAATACATTATAAAAGATAATATTTAAATTAAAACACTGTTTAATTCCACTATGAGATTGCTTTAATTAAAACGTTTTCGACTACAATGTAGTCATCATCAGTAATAACACAATACTAAATCTAAAATTAAAGGACATACAACAATATTAAAAAAATTTAAGGAGTGTTTTTTTTATTATTTTATTTACATCAACATACGGCGTGAGCCTTTTACATGTTAATCAACAGTATAATAGACAATAAACACAAACAGATACGATAATCAAAAATCACAAGTCAAGTATATATTAATTATGTTAAATTTAGAGTAGGTAATTAATAATACCAAACAGTCAAAAAATAAAAAAAATGCAAAACAGAAGAAGTCAATGGGAAACATTAAATCTACGATAAATAAATTACATTAATTATGTCAATACAAACAAACATGAATATGTCAAGAAACAAAACAACAATTCCGAACAAAAAAAACAAAGATAATAATTATGCTATAAGGAAAATTAGAATTTCAACAGGTGAGAATAAATATAGTACAAAATAATAAACACGAATTAAATTATTACAAGATAGAACGGAAATTATTTTAAAAACAAAGAAAAAAGAAATGAGAAAAGTCAATAAAATAAAGTAAAATAAAATTGTCAATGAACATATAGAATACATTGATTAATAAGAAAAAGAAGAAGTAATGTAATTTTGAAGCCATGAAGACATATTGAAGACTTATATAGTTCATCTACTCATCCACCAATACAGTAAACATAAAGAATTATTCAAGAAATAACTCTTATAAAATAGTTTTTGTATGTCATTCTCACATTTATAAGCATTTTTTGTCCATTAGATGCAATCATGTCGTGCCAGTCTTCTTCTTCAGGGAGCAACTCAAGGTACAACCGAAGGTGGAGGAGGAACACAAGGCAGAGCGTATACACAGATCGCTCTTTACAGAGGAAACGTAGTTGCACTGAAGCCAGTTCATAAGAAGAGTGTCGACATCACGAGAGCTATAAGAAAGGAACTAAAACAAGTAAGTGCTATATTATTTCACAACTAGTTAATGTTTTGCAATGATGTTTTATTTGTATCATCAATCTGGATTATTTCATTATTATTTTCATCTCGACAGACTGTCTGATTTTTTTTTTAATTTTTCTGCTGTTCTAATGTTTTCATATATATATGACAAAGGTCTTCCTGCTGTGTGTGTTTTTATTTTTTATATATGTTTGTATGTTGTATTTTGTCAATTGTTAATCCAATGTCTATATGTGAATTGAAATCTATGATTGTGGATCTTTTGATATGTTTTTTTTGGGTATAAAAAAGCTTATTAAAAGCTGTTGACAAATGAATAAATAAATAAACTGATTTAATATTGATTTGTATGGAGATAACACTTATAGCTTATGGGATGTGAATTAACATACTCGTATACAGTGATACCTCGACGTATGAGTTTAATTCGTTCCGCAACCTTGCTCGTATTTCAAATTACTCGTGTCTAAAAGCAAATTTTCCCATTGAAATTAATTGAACTACCATTAATCAGTCCCAGCTAGGGATTGCAATCCAGCAAAGTGGGATCCCGGAATCCAGCGGGATCCGCGTTATTTTAGGGTCTGCGGGATCCCGCAAATGCTTGCGGATCCGCATGTGCGAATCCGCAAACTGAAGATTTTCCGAAAGTTGCCAACTAAAGGTGATACATATTTGCAAAAATACTTAAAGAAGAAACAGGAAAAGAATTATGCTTAATCCTAGATTGCTGCACTCGCTAAAACAGCTTGCTTGATATGTTAGAAAGATTTTAGTCCCAAAGTTTGCATTGAGAAGGCTCTCATCGACATAGCATCTGACATAAAATTGACGCACAAAATCAAAAACGTGATTGACAGCTTGCAGCCCTTTGGTTGTAAAGTATTATGCAGAAGAGAGTCTACACTAATAACGGCAGATATAACATTTCGATTTATTTTAGAGAAACTAGAGAAGCTAGACACAGTATTAAGCGATGTACCTACTATCCGGGGCGCTGCGTGCAAGAGTGAAAGAAAGATGCAGTGAAATTACAGCTATGTTGATTTATTTTCCGCATCTTAAAAAATATGACTAAGAGTTGAAAACGTGCAATTCAATATTTGTAATGCCGAAAAAGAATAAGTTGCGGCAAGAAATGATAAACATGTTACATCGAGTCATTATAGAAGACGCTCAAAATGTAGAATTTGTAGTTGCAGGTGATGTAATTGCAGATAATTGTCAACAGTCTCTAAATGTGGAAAACAATTTAACTTTACAAATGGAATAAGAAATGCAGCAAGACAATGAAGATTACACTAAACAGACAGAAACTGGACAAGAGAAATGCTTCGAAAAAATATTGAAAAAAGAAATGGCAGCATTTAAAAGTGATGGAGTTAAAGAAAAGTATTTGAATTTGTTGCACGACTTTATCAATAAAAGTATCTAACCAACAATTAGTGTGGGGGCAGAAAGAGCCTTTTCGGTCGCTGGCTACATATGTAGTTCCTTAAGAAGTATCTTGGAAGATAACACCATTAATGCTTTTTTTTTTAAAATCATTTTTCTAAAAAGAGAAGTGACTTTTCATTTGATATTTTAAAATTTGTTCCATAACACTTGATTGATTAGATAATGAATTAGTAAGACAAATTAAAGACTAATAGTACCTACCTATAGTTAGTTATGTCAAATTCATATATGATAGTATAGTTATTTATGTTATATTCAATTATGTACAGTAAGATGTTGCTATTTTTTTGCAATTTTTAATAATCCAGCGGGATCCCGCGGGATCCCGCTGGATTGGAGTCAATCCAGCAGAAATCCCGCGGGATTGAAAACGGTGCGGGATTGCAATCCCTAGTCCCAGCCCCCAAAACGTCACCCCAGTTATTTTTGTTACGTGTTTTTGAATGAGAAAAATGTATTAATTGTTTTGAAATTTGGTTACTATGTATACTTCTCATCGTGCAATAAATTATATTATCAATATTATTAATAAATGACAAATATTGTACAAAAATATAATAAAAGAGAATGTAAGGAAATAAATTAGATTTAAAGTGTTACTTTCACTTAATTTTCGTCCCGCTTTTCTCTTCACTGGTCTTTGCCTTTTTCGCCACGTTTTTCTCACCTTCACCTGTAGGCCGTTTAAGAAACATTTCCAAGGAGGTTTGTCTCTTACTCCCTCTCAGAATGTTCCGGAAATGATAAAGACAAGTGTCGTTAAATAGCTCGTATCTTAAATTTTGCTCGTATTTCAAAGCAAAAAATCGCTCGATCGACGGCTCATATCTCAAAAAACTCGTATGATGGGGCACTCGTATGTCACGGTACCACTGTATTTCATAAAGCTTGCTAGGTATAGCTGCTCGTATATTTAAACAAAATAAAATTATAATATTTAAGTCAGAATTGTAAGACTTAATTCTAGGCTTGAAACATTGCTTGAAACAAATATTTCAATTTATAAATAATTCAAATTATGAAATCTCATATCGCACATTTAAAGGTAGAATAATATGCATGTATGATAACTTAATAATAAATTTATTCTAAAAAAGTGCCTTATTTGAATACAGCAACTCAAGAAGTTATTTAAATTAACCAATTTTTTCTTCAAGTGAAACATATTTTCTTGATTGTCGACTCCGTGGGCGGAATGTCGTGCAAAGACATTATTAATATCGTAATTTGAAAGATAAAAGTAAATTTGCTGTTCACCTTAGATGTTACGAAATTTCATATTAAATACCAAAGTTCTACTGCTACGTATACACATTTCGAAATTGCACGTAATAAAATAATGTATTTCATAATTTACTTATTATTTGCGCAGTTGTTTCTATGGGAAATTTCTGTGCCAAAATGTATAATTTTTTATCTTAGTTGTTCGTTGAAAGATTTGGTTTGACTGAATGATGAGAGAGGGATAAACAGTTTTTATCAATTTAATCGTAAGATCAAATAATACTATATTCCACTTTTATTCATTTTGACAGAATATGATATTATAATTAAATAAAATTTTAAAAGTCACTATTTAACTTATTATCAAAGTTCCTACAAGATTTATAGAATAGGTTAATTTTAGCACCTACGTATATGAGATTTTTTTTAAAAAAATCACCTATTTCGTTATAAATTATGATGCTTTTGACTGAAATTTGTAGTCAAATTTTATTTTTTTTATTTATGAATGGTATCAAATACTTGTATGGAAAAAAATGTATTCAAAATATTTCTCATTGCCACATTTTTTAAAAAGCCTATTCGACTGAAAAATCAACTGATTTATTAATTATTTACTTGAATTTTTATTGTAAAAATATTAGGTATGTTCGCTTTCGTGATAACGATGTGTACTTCTTACGAAATATTTTTTCATTTATAAATTTGAAATATTTTTAATGCTTCGTTACTTTTACAGTACTCATGCGGATTCGTCTGATATATTATTTGTTATTGCCTACTGAATCGATTGATTGAGTATGATTGTAAATTCTTTAAGAAATTGTCTGAAACACTGTACCCCATTCCATTGACATAAAAATATATTTTATGTTTAATTGTTCAATATTATTATATAAAAAATACATCAGATATATTTTCCTTCCTCATGTGTAACCTCACATTAACAAATAATATGAATGCAGTCAACCTTAAATCCGTTGATGTGAATGAACTCCGAATGGATTGAACCTTCGATTAAATTTACATACACACATACATCTTCTTCCCCTTGTCCTAGTTGGGCCGGAGGCCCATTGCGCCTAGGTACCTCCTCCAGAAATCCCTGTTCACCGCTGCTTCCAGGACCTCTGGCCACTCCATACCAAGCCTTTGAACACACAAGTTCAACACCTGCCCTTGCCAACTTCTTCTAGGGCGGCCCACCGGTTTTCTGACCTCTCCCACAGCCTCTAAAGATCTAAGTGGTAGTCTGTCTTCTCGCATGCGGAGAACGTGACCCAGTCATCGCAACTGCGACCTCTCTATATCCACCTTGAGAGCCTCACGAACATACGTATTCCTTATACGGTCCCTCCAGTCTCTTTTTCCGCTGCCTGTGACCTTGATCTCATGCTCTCCGCGAGCATCCAAATCTGGTGTCCGTATGTGAGGATAGTACGGTACATTGTCTTAAATATGGCCATTTTCGTCCGTTGGATCAACTCGGATTTACATATTATTGGGTTTCTGAGAGCTTTCAGCACATTTCTATGGACGCTCTTTGTCGACCATCTGCTATGAACTATAATCAAAGGTATTTGAATGTCGAGATCTGTTTGAGTTGGGCCCCGTTCACGTGTACCGCACACTGCATTTAATATTTTTCAATTTTAATTCAGTTAAAATAAAATGTTGTTTATTACTGTAAACTATTGTAGTAAGCATAGAAGATAGTGGAGACGTAAAGCCAAACTGTAAAATCTTCCCAAATAAAAATCGAAGCATTTCACTTTTTTCCTCTATACGAGAGAGACCTACATACATCATACCTTAATATCTTCTGAAATATCTAGTCAAAGACTCCTCGGATATCTAGCACATTAATACCAGAAATATCCTCACTGTCAAATCGCCGCTTTGGGAATCTTTAATACTATTAATCTCTTTTCAGTATCACTTTTTGGAAGAAAGTAAATTTATAAAGAAAAACACAAAACTAGGACAATAAGAACGTTAAATAAATTATCAAATTTAAAACAATAAAATTATTATAAATAATTAAAAGACAAATTTTAATTTCTATTGAAAAAATGGAAATATTGATCTTATATTCAAGTTGGTGAATTACAGAACGCTGAGGTAAGGTGTATTGAGACTTGTGTTTAGGCGTTCAAATTCAAAGGGCGCAAACCAGAGATTTACTAGTGCCGCTTGCATGATGTGGGAACCGTAATCTTTCCTAAAAGAATATCTCTCACTTCCAAATCTACTCTCCCCAAAGATTATTAGACGAGTGAAAAAGAGAATGCAGTACGCGCCACCATCGCAATGGCCAGAACCAACGTTAAGACTCTCCCACGTCAGATGGAGGTGAACTCGGCTGACGTAGAAGCTCCCAACGAAATACTCACACATTCACAAGCACCAAATATTCCTTCAGGTTCCTCGAGCATTTCAGAACCCCTTTTCCTTCAAACCAAATTAATTTTGGGGTATTTTCATTCAATATCATCTAACATAACATCTCTAGCATCACGGAGCGAGCACCCCCATTTCCGTAATGTAGTTAAAAATGTAGGAATAATCAGAGGGTAGTTAAGTCTGAGATTTGTCTTAATACTACCTGAAATTAAAAATACTTTGTCTTAATACTACTTGAGAGTAGCTTAATGTTTCCTACTTGCAAAGGTTGTCTAAAGTTTTCCCAAAAAGTATAGCTTTACCTTATTCTTGAAAACTGAACAAGGGCGATTATGTTTCATTTTGAGACATAACATTTTTGTTCCTCTTCTGAAAAATAAGCTGAAAGGACAGCAAAAAACATTATATTCTTTTCTACTCCTAGTGCTTTAGTACTTAATTGTATTTCTATGAAAGTAGTCTTTAATGCAGTGAGATTGTCAGTATAGTTACTAGGTATCTAAAAAGACAATTCAATGCAATCATATTTCTTCCAGTTTTTACATCAATGATGTAGATATTATTGTACATAAATACTTATTAATGTCTACTATTTTATTCACTTCAGATTTATGTTATTGATGAATCTGTATTTTCTTGATCCTAATTGAATGTGAATGGATCTTTTTACGCTAAGGCACATTCTTTATCATGTATTCGATCAAAAGAACAAATTTGAAAGTATTGTTTCATCCACAATTCTTTTAATGTGAATATCATATAGATTATACTTGAAATTTTACATACCATACATAGATTATGTAAGTACATTGAGTGATTCGTTACAACGTGTGATTACAACGTATGTGTATTAATTTACTTTTCACTTCCGTCTCAAAGCAATCAATTTCGTAATATGTTTTTGCAGGGACGTATATTAAGATAGTATGTATTTTACCCAACAGCTGCGTATATCAAAAAAATACCAAAAGAAATCGGTTCATTAACAAAATATTTATTCAATTCCAAATAAAACAAATATTTCTCGATAACTCACAAAAAGTACAATAAAAATGTAAAAATAACGTCATATATCATTTTTTTATTATTATTATTTAGGCATTCCACCCAGTTTTGAGTGAGTTTGCTTATTATATACGTTATATATACGTTATATAGCTACGTTATATAAAATCATCTTTACCGCACCAAAGCATCTCTCGTGATATTTTTAATGAGTTCTGTTAGCTGCTGAATAAAAGCTCACCAGAAAATGGAACATACAAACCAGTGACTAAAGTATAATCATTCAATTGTCGACGTGATCAAAAAAGGTTGAATTCTTCTTTCGTATATTGAATTCTGGCAAATTCTAGTTAGGCTCTCAGATCCCATAAAGTCTAATTCAATCAGTCACATATTTGATACAAACCTTGAACTTATCTTATTAATTTCTTTTTTCTAACAGATACGAGAAGTTCGACATGAAAATCTATTGCAATTTATCGGAGCTTGCGTGGAGAACGGACATCTAGCCATCGTCAGTCCATATTGTGCAAGAGGAAGCCTGAAGGATGTGTTAGCCAACAGAGATTTGCATTTAGATGGAATGTTTGTCTCTTCACTTGTAAGCGACCTTCTGAAAGGAATGGTCTATTTGCATGATAGTGAGATTGTCTCACATGGGAATCTTAACTCCAGTAATTGTCTTATAGACAGCAGATGGGTCTTACAAATAGCAGATTATGGACTTCACGAATTTAAAGGTAAGTCTCACATTTATTAAAAGTTCAGAAAAAGTAATAAAATATTACTTAAAAACTATGTATTATGAAGTTTGTGTACCAGTGAAACATGTAGGTACGTATTAGATCCTTCATTAATCTGAAGTTATTGAGATGATCTCGATGTAATGTCACTTATATTTAGACATGGAACAAAGCCACTATCGAGAAAACTCGTTACTCGTATGACAAAATAACATTATTCTTATTAATTCCATGGAGCGGGAACATGTAACTACTAGAAGTTAAAATGAAGAATATTTTAAGAAAATCAGATAAGGTAAAGTATTTAAATAAGTTAGCTATTAAGTTATTACTATTTCTGTCATATCTAACTTTAAATTTAGATAAAAAAAATATTGGAGATGACACGTGAATTCATTTCATTTTTATAGTATTTCAGGTATAATTAAAGATGAGGACTTTTTAATAGTTGTCAAATTAAAATTTAAAATATTCTTTTACATTAATTTCATATAAAATTATTTCGTGTGCTTACAATCTGTTATCTTTTGTTGATTTCCTAAAGTAAATCTCATCAACAAAACAAATTGTTTTAATTTCCGCTTGACTAACATGAGTAACAAATTAATTACGCCGTCTTAACATTCTGTTTTCATTTTCTGTGCAATTCTCAGAAGACTAATCAGATAAATAATTATTCTTTTCGACAATGTACAAGACATTACAAAGAGAATACTTCCTTGTTTTCCTAATCTTGTGTTTATTTGAGTAAATTGTTTTAAATGCTGTAATTAACCTAGAACTACTATCACACTAATTGTATTAATTGATATAAGCGTTTTGTTCTACTTCTTCTTCTTATGGGTAATACCCGTCATATTCGTATCTCAAAGTCCCGCAGCCATGAGATCGCGTCGTCCGACCCTAAACTAAGTACTTGCAACCCGCCATCGTATGAATATCGGGGACATAATTATGTTCACCACGTGGTCTGTTGTTTGGTCAGCACCACACACACATAACGGAGAGTTTTGTTCTACTATAGATTAAACAATATGAGAAAGACGTATTTCGCCTTCTTTGGTCATTATAAACTTAGGTCATGATTGATAATGACCTAAGAAGTCGAAATACGTCTATCTCGTGGTGTTTATTAATCTATAGTAAAATGAAACACAATGGTCAAAAAATTTCCAATTATGAAATTTTACTACTTGTATACGAATTGTGTAAGGCAGTGATTCCCAAAGTTGACTGGGCTCCGACCCATTTAGGAAAATTTCCCATCTTGAGACCCACCTTTTAGCTGTCTTAGAGAAAAGAAGTCATAAATATTGGTAATACTCAGATTCTCTAGAAGGGAGTCATGGAACTACTTAATGCTCAGGGCCCACTCAATATTCGCTAGTTTTGGAAACGCTGGTGTAGAGTAAATTGACAATGACTTTGTAAGTCAAAACCAGGTTACCGTACCCCATTTAATGAAATTCGTTCTTCTGCGGTCCACCCCCCCACCCCCCCCTTCATGCCATCGCTTTCCACGACAGTCCTTACCCGCTGATGGCGCTATTATAGGAATGGCGCAAAATATTGCGAAAAAGAGTCGTCTGTACCATCGGGTACCTTGTGAGTGGAAAAAACGGTGATGTCTTTGACCAATTATCATGGAATAATCTCTCAACATGACCCAGTCAGAATTATACAAAAGAGACTACAGATCTTTACTGACAAAATTTTTCAAGAAAAACTAGTATCGATCAAAATTTCTTCATCTTCTCAACCCACTCCCGTCCACTCCTAGACGAAGACCTCCTCAATATGAACTTTCCTTAATTAATCAAAGGTTTCAGAAAAACACGTGCAACGTTAGAAAATCGATATATTTTGAACTTATATGTTAAAGTTTTGATGGTAATATTTGATAATGAAAATTTACTATAAGGGTTTCATACCAAGAATATAATTTCTTAAAATTCATCCCTTTATTTCCAAGTTTCTAACCGAAGCGTAATTTGTTTTTATTCATATAAACGCACCGTGAATGACATTATAATGAACCTGAAGATAATTAAATTACATTAAAGCTGCTTTCATGATTGTATAATATTTTTGAAAAATATATATGATCTGTCTTATAAGCTTTAAAATATGACTTATACATTTTTTAACGTTTTGCTTTTTAAACATTCAATTAATTCATATTTTTCTTCAACAGCATTTCGTTTACGTGTAAAAAAAATCATATTTTTTATTTAATTAGTCAATTATTAGCAAAATTTTTTATAATCTAAAAAGCCTTTGAGTTAAAATTTTATATAATTTTTAATTTCATTTGAAGCCTACACCTTGAAAAAATCTTAACCTACTTTAAAATTTATATGGATATTCCACGATGATAAAAATATCTAAATTAAACATAATTTATTTTTGAAACTAATTAATAAAATTTCACTCTTTTTCACAGCTGGACAAGAGGAACCTGACGGAGCCTTAAGAGAGGAGCGTCGTGCTTTATGGAAAGCTCCTGAACTTTTAAGAAGTCCTGCACCGCCTCCAAGAGGGACCCAAAAAGGAGATGTGTACTCCTTCTCTATAGTTTTATATGAAATCATAGGAAGAGCTGGTCCTTGGGGACATACTGATCTTTCTAATGCTGGTAAATATTATATTTTTTCTAATATATAAATGTATATTAATTCTGATTATGTGAATGCATCAAGTTATTTTTTTAACGAAGTAAATCACTTTGGCTACCTTTGTTCGAAAACCAGTTTAGATGTCAGTTACAATTAGCTACAACGTTATCATTTTAACTGTACTTGCATCACTTGCATCATCAAACAATATGAACTTGCACTATTTTAACTGACATCTAAACTAGTTTTCGATATGATAAATTCTAAACTAAAGTAAAGATATCTAATAAAGATTTGGTATTTTTTATATATCAATAATAATAATAATAATAATTTATTTATCAAAAAAATATTTACAGAACAGAGTATAACAATTTTTTTCACTATTTAAATTCACATTTATGAACTCAATATTACCTCACTGGATTTGCACCCGTATCGAGGTAATATTTATTATAACAACTACAAAAAAAAATACCATAAAAATAACAAAAATTCACATAAGCAAATAAGAAAAAGGCTTCACATCGGAATGCTACACAGCAGACTCTCAGACTCGTCCAGTCCCAAATTGAGGAGAAAAGAGTAAATCATAGTCTTCGTCATAACACTTCTCTTTGTACCTTGAATCCTCTGTAGTACAATATTATTCGTACATTTTTGTTTAAAACCTTCCTTATTTCCTGATGGCAAGCTGAAACTTGTATACGGTTTTCTATCCATAAGGTGGTTTTCAAAATCGACTAAACGAGAGATGTTAGAACTACTAAGAGAAATAGAACTGTGCCGTAAATGATTATAAACTATACAGAAATTAGTTTAAGCTTCGATCATTCTTAGTTGGGTAGAAATTACAATAAATTAACAGTAAATAATATACAATAAATGATATGCCAAACCACAAAATAAAAAAATACTGAACTTTTCTCACCTTCGTAAACATTGCAACATCTTTCCTGTTTCCTGCTAAAGGAAGTTTGCATGGTCTGCTGGTTTTGTACATGGGTAATAATCTGTTGAGTAATATTCTTGAGATCTATTATTTAATGTAAATTTAACACATGAAACAACTATATAAGGCTTAGAAAAGACAACGTCACCTCATTTGGTAGTGCCCCGGACGGGACTTGAACCCGCACTCCCATCTTGTCGCGAGATGTGTTTTATCCAATTAAGCTACCGGGCGACCTACCAGAGGCTCCGATATTCTCTCTTATAAACCCCAATGATAGCTTCATGTGTAGGTATTGTTCTGGGATACCTAGTATAGGTACCACATGCTGGATACTTCCAAGTGTAGGTAGATAGGATCGTACCTATCGTTTATAACCTACTTATATGTTTTATTCCTAGCGACATCTATCTATATTTATAATCATTTTTTGGTTCTGTATCATGACTTGATACGATTTATTATTTAAGTTTGAGGTCTGTGTGTAGATTGATGCAATGTTTCATAACACCTTCCGTAAATTTATTTATTAGTTAATTGAATTGGCCAAACGACTGCCACTTTTAGAAACAAAAAACTTATTAAGGATACAAAAAAACTAGATATGTATATGTACATAATTCGATTAGAATACATGCGATTTCATACTGAAACTTTCAGCACTAATAGTTATTCAAGCAATAAATGTTTTGGACTTCAGGCTATAAATTTAATTAAGTGTCCAAACTTTCACACATAGAAATTCTCGGCCGAGTACGTCATCCCATAGACAGAGTATACTTCCGACCTCCTCTGGGACCACTAACGGCTTTAGGGACAGCCCACTACGTGCTGCTCTGTATGGAGGCTTGTTGGCACGAGGAACCTGAACAGAGACCTGATATCAGATTTGTGAGGGTCAGACTTAAGGAGATGCAACAAGGATTGTAAGTAATTCTCTTCTTTCACTGTAGTTACAACTGTATATCTTAATATCTCAATTTAGTATTCTAGATGTACCATATAAAAATGTTTATCATTCCCATAGCACTATTTTGAACAAGTATAATATGAGTACCTATATACATATTTTTAGTACTTGACACAAGGAAATATATTAAATCATGAAATTTGTAACACTTTTATCTAAAATGAATGTCAAAATTGTTTTTTTTTTAATAAATTCTATTTTGAAAGACTAAAAATAAATCATATTTGCTATTTTTTATTGTCATATACATGCATTATATAATTCTTTTATTTTCTCAGGAAACCCAACATCTTTGACAACATGCTAGCTATGATGGAAAAATACGCATACAATCTTGAAGGACTCGTTGCTGAAAGAACTGAACAGCTGACTCAGGAGAAGAAAAGGACAGATCAACTACTACATAGAATGCTACCCAAGTAAGGAAATAAAAATTGTTCTTTCCATGTCATGAATATGTGCCATAAGTTCCTCATCACTAAATTGAAAATGTTGCATTTCTTTAACAAGACAGTCGAAAATTCAGAGACAAAAGTGAGAAACCTGACCAAGCAAAAAGAATTAGTGAAATTTTATTCTACGTTTTATTTAATGTTTTTTTTCATGCTTTTTCAGGACAGTGGCCGAGGCCCTAAAGCGAGGAGAACCGGTTCAGGCTGAAAGCTTCAACTGTGTGACGATCTACTTCAGCGATATAGTTGGTTTTACTGAAATGTCTGCAGACAGTACTCCAATGCAGGTAAGATAATTTTAATAACTTTTTCTTCAATTATTAGTAAATTTTGCAAACAATACCTCTTTGATATTTCTAAAAAATAATCAAATGACTAGTTTTAATTCAACAAATTCATTTAAAGCAACTTGTTCAGTTAGTTCTGTAATTACTAATCGAATAATTGTGATGAAAATAAAAGTCGTTTCCCGTTGCTGGCGTTTTCATCGCACAAAATATACCTACCTAGGTACATTACTTCCTCTGTTTCATTTATTCCAACCCACGATATTCACGTGAATAGTTTCATCTGCAAGTGCTGCACAAAAAATAGAACACCAATAAATACAAATTGGTACTCCATATCTTTCTCCTACCTTTTTTAATACAAACAATGCCTAGTTTCCGATATTTTTGTGTACATATTATGTGGGAATATCGATATATACAAATCCTTTGAATTTTTTTCACAAAACCCAAACAATATCTACTAATATAAACTGAAGTTGTTTGTGTATCAAAGAGTACTTTTAGAATCTATTGATCGAAGGCAAAGTACACTTTGTCAATTTTTTAATCTAAGATCTAAGCAGAAGAAAAATAAAGTGCTTCTTTCAAAGCAGTTTTTGACAATTATGAAATATTTTTCTAAGAATATACTATCTACATTAAGAAAGGTATACTTCAAAACAATCTCATCCAAAAAATCAAAAACTAATTGCGAAGAAAAGTTAACAACACGTATCTACGTCATACACAATATTAACTCAAAAGCTTTCTTTGACATCAAACAATAAATTATTATTTCCTCTTTCATATTTTTTGGTTTAATTTTATTTTGCAATTAGCACCTTCAAACTGCTCCCACGCCCTGTATACGTTAGAGGATAAAATCTATTTATAATATTTTTATTTTAATTAACATTTCCTCTAACTTTTAATTTATGCGTACAAAAAAATTCTTAATAATTATGGATGGACTATGTAAATATTTAGAAGGATCGCTTATTTTGATAACCTCGATGCTGTGCCTAAAATAGCACATACTTCCGAATCTAGTATTTCAACCAAAATCGAACTGACCGAACCCGAAAATAAATTCAATACGTAAAATTTCGGGTTACGTCTCAAACATCACAAATAAAATAACTCAAGAAATAAAATGTGATTATTTAGTTTTACACTTACTTTATCAAAGTGACTTGAGTTTCAACATGTAGTGTCTTTTTCAAACTCTCAGAGTTAAAACAAATATGGAGCACTAGCATACAATTTCTACATGATCCTACTCAATGTCCTCAACACGTGTCCTTCCATTAAAATCTGGTCTACATGGTTTAGCCCTTGGGTGGGAAAAAAGACGATCGCGCAAAAAGTTACAAAACGATCCAAAAACTTTACAAAGCCCTGTCTGTTGCGTTAAGCCAAGCCGTAATTCTATTTCAAAATGAATACTTATCAGGAAGATAATTTTAAATAGTATTTATCAATTAAAATAGAATATTATTTTATTTTTTAACCATAATAATAATGTAATTTCCCCCAATCAATTGCCTCTGAAATATCGAATACCTTTGACATTGACTTGCCTTTTCTTGAAAACGAAATGTTGCAGATCATTTCAGATATACACTTCAAAGCCATAGCAACACATACCAAATGTTGATCTCTTTTAACCCGAAAAACACCTTTATCACCCATCAACTAACTGCTTTATTTGTTTGGATCAACGTATTTGTGCGAATCTGTTTTTTTTTTCTGAAATGTAAATAATTAATCAAAATTCCACAATTCGGCTTTCTGACGAACTTCTGTCTTTTTACATTATATTTCGCACTTAGTAAATATGTGCCTTCCTACGGCAAATCAGCGGAAAACACGCAGTGCCATTCATCGAACTTTGAATAATATGTACGTAGCTAGGTACTTATAATAAATGCCTGCACATAAAAGAAAAATCTGCTTACGAATTGTTCGCTTGTCGTCCAATTTTATTGTTACAGATGGTATCAGTCTGCCCACCCATAATCTGGCTATTTAATCAACGATAGGTTACATCTCCGAGTACCATTTTTTAGCCATATGCATTGATTTAGTTGTCTTCACCCTCGTTAATTTCTTACAAATTCTTTTGGGCATTGTACTTTATTAACATTCTTTCATTTTATATTATTTTTTATGGCGCATCTTTTTTGACTACTTACACTATCTCACATACCTTTACCACAAATTCTTCTCGACGATTTCATTTCTAGAGCACTTATATGTCAAAATTGGTTGAAACAAAAAATTGGCTTTTGGCCGAATTTGTGACCGACAATTTGGTAGTCGACATAATATTACTATAATTAAGCCCACGACTGAGACCTTCAAGACACCTTTCAGCGGTGACACGTTAATTTACATAATATAATTTTGAAACCTGGCTGTTGTTCCAACAGAATTCGTGTTATGTTCAAAATATCTCACCTATTAACGTCTCACATTGTAACATTCTATATGAAAAAGCTCTTTAATAACATGTTATTCTAGTCCCAACCACCAACGATACAGGTACGGATTACGTTATGCGAAAATGTTTCAAGCTGCACCAATCCCTTGCTCTCTAATGGCTGGTTTCAATAATTAATCTATCCGTTACAGTCGATAGAAATTTATTGTATAAAATATATTATACAAGAGAAATCTATTGTAAAAAATATATTATACATATATTATACAAGATATTTCTATCGATAGTAACGGACAGACAGATTATTGAAACCGGTCATAAGCAATCGTGGCATTCCGAAATGAGGGTTACCAGTAGACTAACTGCATGTAGTAAGTATACAGGCTGTCCACTCCAAGGACATAAAAAAATAAGGCATTCAGGTAGGGGAGCATATCTTGTTGATAAATGGAAATATATTAAATATCTCATTAAGAATATTTTTGCTACCTGTCTCTTATACCTTACAGGACGTTCAAAGAAGAATCGCAATATTATTATCTTCAAATGAACGATTAGATATATGCACTCGTCCTAAGTTTTCGTAAAACTTCATATATAAGACAATAATTAACATCTACAATTTGACAATAAGGCATGCCACTTCTTCTGTTTTTTTATTGTCATGGAAAGAACAATCTGTATATTTATTTCTCTGGCTAATCTCCTAGTAGAATATGCCGTCATGGCATAGGACAGGGATGCACAGACTTATAGGGAACAGGGGCCACTCGGAAAGATTATGAGCTAAGGACGGGCCGCTATAAGAAAATTAACACTAAAAATTCAAATTTCCAGAAATGCACACACATTAAAATTTCTACCCCCCCCCCTCGTCACCGATTTTTCAAAATGGTATAGTATTACTGTTTAGGAATTTGAAATATTTAAAAAAAAACACCTCGGTTTTCTCAAAGAATATTTTCTCGCAGTACCTGTGTTTGAATTTTCAAAATGGTATAGGAATTTGAAATATTTCAAAAACTCCTCAATTTTGTTGAAGAATATTTACTCGAATTATTAAGTATCCGGTACTTTTACGGAATACCCGATTATTACTGGTATTAACATTTTTTTTATATTGTATAATTCGCTGGCGGGCCGCAGATATACCGACCGAGGGCCGCATGGGGCCCGCAAGCCGCGGTTTGTGCATCGCTGGCATAGGAGAAGTAGTAATAGCTGGTTGTCTTTTTTTTTCATTGACATGGAGAGGATAATTTGCATACTTATTACATGCGGTTAGACAACTTAATATTCTGCTTTCAGGTGATACGGTAATGGTTAATATTAATAGATAGAAAACATTAATATTACATTAATGAATTATTTTGGTATTTTTTGCAGTTATTTCCATTCATTATTTTTTAAGACCCTTAAGAATTAGAAAAGGAGCCAAATGTTTTATTAATCATGAAGTTATGTCGCTTATCGTTTTATTTAATTCTAGCGCTTTTTATTACCTTATACTTGAACTACAAAACTTTTCTTGAATTCAACTTTCTCTAGAAAGTTTGCAGACATTTTTATAGACCCAATAAATACATCAGACACATAAGATGAGTAATATTCATCTCTTTGCTCAAAACTAATTTAGAGACTTTCACATGATTATCGTCAAAATGGCAATGTATTCGAATATACCCATAGCAACGATCATAGAATAATGCATATACCTACTAAAATAAGAATGTTCTTTCACACTATTGCATTTTTTGTACCCACAACAGCTACATGCCAATAATCCATCATTTTGGCAAAGAAAAATTCTCGCTGGGTGACAATCCTTATTATAGGGATAAGATTTTTTATGCAGGTTCCTGCTGAAAAGCTGTAAAGTGAACCGTACTCAAAAACTTTCAAAAACATTCATTGGTTATCTGAGATATCTCTTAACCATACATAATAGTTATTTCTTGTTTGTAATTAAGCTGTTACACATATTTATTTATTTACTTATTCTTTACTATACATTGATTAAAAACAATTACATAAAAGGTAAACATATAAGTAAGATACGATCAATATACAGAGGGCGAGTTTATCGCACTTGAAATAGAAGTAGAAATAAAATTAATAGAGAAGTTTTCCTAAAATACCTACTTTTCTAGATACCAACTACTGATAAGAGATATTTGTACATGTAGAAGCTAGCTTCTCAGGCCAACGAAGTATTGATTTCTTTGGGTTGACCAATTATTAATAAGGATTAGGATTTGTTTGTTGTTTTTCTGTTTTAATGCAAGTTTTTCAATATACACATACCATATGAAAATCAAAAAGCTTTCCTCACTCAACAAAGTAATTTAATTATTTAAATAAATTAAAATGTAACCAACCTGATTATTAATCATGTTAATTAATTATCAAGTAATTATAATTATATTAATTAATTTACCTGAGTAATATTAATGTACCATTACCATTGTCGGTATTTCGATTATTTTTAGACTGTATAATTAATTTGGAGGTTTTTCAAAATAATATGAATACACAGTTTTAAATAAAAAACTCTTTTTGTTTCAGGTAGTAGAGCTGCTGAACGATTTGTATACCTGTTGCGACTCAATAATCTCCCACTACGATGTTTATAAGGTGAGTCATATTTTTTAACAAGATTTGAGTTCATCATTAAACTAAATGCACCACCATTAAGTAATAGCTTTTACTGTGAAATATAAATATGTCTCGATATTCGAACAAATAAATAAACGGAGAGTATTTAGAGCGCCATCTTTGTGCCATAGCACCTCGAGGACGCTATACATGATATTGTTTTATCTTCGACAAAGTTGTCTGTGTCAAGAATTTAAACTTGAATACAAAAACATTATAACACATAATCTCAGATACATAATAATATGTATCCGCGTCAGAAATAAAAATAAAATAATGCAATAAACATAACAGTCTCGAAACACGGACTTTCTGCACGGTAGTTCAGAACTCTAACACCAGATTATAAATCAACTTTCTTTTATCGTATAATGCTATTTTGTTTCAGTTTTAAATTGATAATTTACATTATTTTTTGCAAATTTTTAATTTTTGTTCCTTGAACTCCCCGGCGAAGAAGGAATTTTGCAATTTCTTCACGTGTAACACAATTAACAGTTTTCATTCACCGATGATCCCACACATTCTGAAGCTTTAATTATTTGTAACACGGAGAAGATAACTTTGTTTTCATTTCACACAATTAATCTACTTTCTGTCTCACTTGTGGGAGGTACCATGGTAATAAAGATCTAGAATAACAATTATACCAAAACTTTTTTAAAATGAATATTACATTTTATCATAAATACAATTCTCAACATCTCAAAAACTCTTTTACTCAAAGTTTTGCCTCGGAGCTTCCATGGAACTAGTTATGTTACGACTTATAATGTTCTCAAATAATACAACTCTTCCTGTTTGGAATATATAATTTCAATTCGAAGTTGGAATTTGATATTTAATGAAATAAATAATAATAAATCACCAAGGGTATTACATTTTTTGCTTCAATAAATTAATTGTCAGCATGTGCTTTCATCCCACAGTTAAATTATTTTTAATATCCCAACATATATTGAAAACCAGATATGAAAATTTGAATACAATTATTTGTAAAAATACGATGTGTATACAAAAATTTACTATGTATACTAATGTATTAATTATTCTATTGAATTTTGTGGTGTTCTTTAAAGAGCTTTTTTTCCAAAATTTGGCACATGTTGCAGAAAATAATATAATACTACTATACTACTTACTATGTATGCTGTAGATACGCTTAATTGGAAGGTTGGCATGATCATCAATATTTTTCTCACTTTTTTTATTCTCATATATTTTGTCAACCCACTGTGTGTGTCTCCATGAAAAAAAGTAAATAAATATCCCAACAAACCAGCTGCATCCAATAAACATGCAAGCTGTTTTCTCCGTGCCATAAAAACCAATACGTTCAAGATGGGTGACAAACCTCATCGGTGAGTTTAAGATGTATTTTGTATACCAAACATCTGCCTTTTATAGGACACTTGAAAACTCAGAAAAAAGAGTGGAAGAAAAATAATTATTAGAAACAATATTCCTTTCATACTTTTTCGTAAAACAATCGGTCAAAACTCATTTAAAACAATGTTTAAAAATAACCACCAAATCATTTTTTTTTATCAAAACTCGTTTTTGACGTGTAAAAATTTCCTTTACTGTAAAATTATAAATTTTTCATAATATTGTATCGAGCTTTGAGCAAACCCTTTTCAATTGTATCTACATATATTATATTATGAAGTATTTTTTATTAAAACAAGTACAACATTTTTGTTGATATTTAAGCGTTTCCAGATGTTCCGTTGATTCATGGTTCACTGAATACCTAATATTTTATTCAGGGATTTTTCATTTCTTTGCATCGCAAGTACCTAACTCAAAGCAAGTGATGAAATACGTTCAACTATTTTTCGAAATAATTTAAGGATGTGCCCAGATTTTTTCAAGACGAGAGAAAAAATGTTAACAATATTTTGTATTTTTTTCTATATTTTATACAGTCTAAGTAAATACGTAGTAAAAAAAAAATTTACTTATTTTTCATTTCAATATCTTCACAACCTTCATTGTGGGTGGGAAATATAAAATCAAATATAGACATATTCTGAACAAGCACATGAAAAAACTTGGAAAAAGTAATCAGTTATAGATAAACTTTTTGAATTTTATTTTATTTTGTAGAATTAAATCTTCAAATTGGTTGGCGTTAAAAACTTCGTAGGTAGATAGAATATTTCTTTTTTTATCAATTATCTGAAACTGAAAACTACGGGGCGTAAAAGATAAATGTCGATTATATTTTTAGATTTGATTTTTTAAATATACTTAAAAATACATTCTCAAAATATCTCCGAATTAAAATTAAGGAAAAAACGTATTTTGATGCTTTCTTTGGACACTGAATCCCATTGTACGTTTTCTTGAATGATAAAATTATTTTTCCTAGTATTTTTCAAGACGAATTAACAAATTTGTATCTTAGCTTTATATGTTTTCAAAGCGTTTATATTACGACATATGACGATGGGTATAATTGCTCTCTGAACGATGCTGCGTTTGTTTGCACACGAGAATATATCTGTGGAGACAAGGTAAAGGGGCGTGAATCAGTTTTGCAGTATTGAGTTATTCCCTCCACAGAAATGTAGGTATATGTCATATCTCACAAATATGTTACTAAGTAACCCTTGATGGCATTATTTGTGAAGTATGACATATACCTACATTTCTGTGGAGGGAATAACTCAATACTGCAAAACTGACTCAAACCCCTTTACCTTGTTACCACAGATATTATTTTATTTTATTTTTACAATATCTAGAATCAAACAGTCGTTACATAATATGTTGACAATTAATACATTTAACATGTAGACCAGCGAAGATTCCACTCTTACCAGAAATGTCTCAGTCTTGAGGAAAAAAAAGCAAAAGTTAAAATTCTCTAAAAAAGTCAAAGTAAATTTAAAAACAACGATAATACAATACTTAAAACAATACAAAAACATAAATATAAAAGCAAAAAATCCTAAAATACTAGAAATCAGTCTTTCTATATTATAATATAAAAACGATATAATATTATAAAAACTAAGCAAATACAAAAATATACTTAAAAACTAAACAAGTACAAAAATATACTATGAAAACTAAACAAATACGAGAATATACAAAAACAAATATTTACCATGAAAACTAAACAAATAAAGGAAAATACTATAAAAACTTAACAAATACGAGAGTGTATCAAAGAAACTAAGTTAATTAAGGGAAGAAGGGAGTCTGAGAGAGACCTGACGAACATAATACAATAACTGACTTACTCTTACATTAATCTTATTTGCACATTCTAAATGACTTGACGTATGACATGCTATTTCATTATGTATTTTGAATTATTTTAACTCTTATTCAAGTTTACATAAAAGAATTGTATTTTAAGTCATATTTGAAAAATTGTATTTTGATATATGTATTTTTTTCTAATATTGCCCCAGAACAGATTTTAATCTAGTGGGGCAATATATTCCATTATATTGTTTTTCATGTTAATTTTGCATGCTCTATTGGAATAATAAATAAATAAATAAAAATAAAATAAATAAATTAAAATGATTTTAAAAACACTGTATAATTTCCAAATTAAATTTATTCACCTCAAACGTTTTCGCCAAGGCTTCTACTTGGCATCATCAGGAGGACTAATTAGTTTAAGTTCATATGTAGTGAGTCTGTTTTCTATTACTAACTTATACTAGAGGTGGGGGGTAGTTTGAAGGTGGGAGAGAAAGGGCGGATTTGAGGGTGTTTGATAAGAGAGAAGGAGATGGGTATATCAACAAAGGAGATGCATATGGTATTTGGATATTCACCAAATTGTTCTTATTTTTATGGATTTCACCACCCCCACCTCTAGTATAAGTTAGTAATAGAAAACAGACTCACTACATATGAACTTAAACTAATTAGTCCTCCTGATGATGCCAAGTAGAAGCCTTGGCGAAAATGTTTGAGGTGAATAAATTTAATTTGGAAATTATACAGTGTTTTTAAAATCATTTTAATTATAATGAATTTCCAAAGTGTTAACACAAAAACATTTGATTTATGAAACTCAGTTAATACGAGAATATACTATGAGAATATATGTTAGATGACCTATTCCATTTAAGCCAATTCATTTCTCGTCTACGTGATCGCACCTTTCATATGTGGAAGTATACTTTCATCAATTCTGTTCTGATTTGTAGTATATCCATCAATTCTCTGGATCAACCTTTTCTAACATCATTATTGTTTACTTAATGTAATATTGCGTAAGAGTCAAGCGACAAACTAGAACCTTGTGTGAAATGGCCGACTGCAAAAATATTAGTTAATCAAATAAAAAATATATTGATTTCTCTTCACTTAGGGCATGGGCTTTGAACATAGAATAGAATTTAAATTTGAAATATATTTAGTAACGTAGAATGTTATAGAATAAAACAGATTTACTTACCAAAAAAATTTGAAGCTTTGTTTGTTATTAAAAACACTCTTGACATCGCAAATTCATCGATTAACTTAGTTTTTTTATTTATTTATTTCAGCACATCATCGTATATCAAAGATAACAAAATAATTTACCTAAAATATAAAATCAGTAGTAATATTTGCCAAATCTCAATGTGTTATTTCAACATCATTTACATAGGTACCTACTCGTATTTCTCTAATTTTCTATCGAAGTATCCGAAGTTGGGCTCTCAAAAAGAATTGGATTAATAAAATATGTAATTTTTATTTCATACTTATATTTCTAATTTTCGTTATTTAATATTTCAAGAATCACGCTTATAAGGGAATCATTTCATAACAATAATAATTTAAGTCAAATCATAAAATATTGGAGTGTCAGTACAGAATGTCAATGAAATGTTTAGTACTTAATATGTCAAGAATTAAAATTGCAATAAATGTAGGAGATGTCATGTAAATAGAAGAAAAAAAAATCTAAAGGAAATGATACAAATAATTTAAATGTCATAAGAATTAATGTCATAAATAGTTAAAATGTCAAAATGTCTATAATAATTTAAAATGTCAATATATGAATAGCATTTTTGATTTTTAACTATTTTCATCTGTACATAATAACAAAATCACGCATATTGCCTAGGCATTATAAATAATATCTGGTTTAACACTTTATCCAAAACTTATCTTGTAATTACAACTCACGTTTTCTTCACCCTTCGCATTTACAAATTAAATAATTGCATTTCTACACTAACTTACTCTAACCCCAACACAGAATCGATTCAAGAAAGAGTAGGACCCTTGATGAATTATTGAAAAGACATACCCTGCAATAAATTACGTCTGAGTTGAGAAACTCTCTTCTACCTTGGCGATTAATATTTTCACATATTTTCAAAATCTATGCCGTCATTTTAGTGGGAAAAAATACACTTTCATGTACTTTTTAAGAACGAGAGCGGACAAATGGAGAATTTTCTCAGTTACTAAATGTCTAGTGATGAAATTTATTGGAGTACATGGTTTCAAATTTCAGTGATCTTATTCAACTAATCAACTCGCCTGATGATAGAGTCGAGAGTCTCCGAATACTAGTACGCGAAGTTAATAAAAGTCATTTGGAAGTTAACAACATACCTATTGTGTTTTTTTTTTTCAATTTTATCTTGAAATGGACTTCCAACAAATACCTTCGGTACCTAAACGGATAAATAGGAGTCCTTGGACTCCTGAAATATCCGAGAAATAAAGCTATTTCAACATTAAAGTACCTTCGGTCAATAACATCAATATAATAAAATTCTAATTTACGTTAAATTGTTCCACAAATACTGGAAAAAATATTAGTTGTCTATGGAAAAACAATGATCTCTTTATTGTTATATAACAAATTTAGTTTACTTGGATGCATATTATATTTTCACAGATCATACGTAAAAATCCTGCACATCCTTGATAAACCATAAGCCATCCGAAATAGTACCTAATAGTTACCATCTCAGAGGTGGTCAGTTTAATTTTTCATAGGAGTAGAGACATTATCACGGTGGCAGAAACTATATTTTTGCTTGTATTGTCGTCAAAAGTGTACAGTCTAGTTCTTGTAAAATGTCTTTGACTTTGATGCACGAGAGTTTCATTTCGAACTGCGACGATCTTATATCCCCGACAGTCTATGCAATTTAAAATTTAAAACATCGCGTCCATCCTCAAAGCGCCCTAAGCCATTGCTTACTTTATCTGTATTGTCAAGCCGGATCTGACCTCATCTTACACAATACGTGAAGTAATATGGACTTTCATACTACATATTTCCAGTTTTGATTGATTTCCTTACATTACTTGGGTCAAGATAAAGGTCAAGGTTGCTCGCAAATGTTACACACAATATTCTTATAGGTATCAAACTATGTATGTGGATATTATGAATTTCATTCGAGATTAAAACCATCCCACAAACCTCCATAACAAAATAAGTCTACACTTTATATTAAATTTACTCTCCCCTCTAGCACGTACTTCGTATGATAGACACAGAAAAACTTTTAACAAAAAAAAAATAAGTTTACAAGAAAATATATTCATAATGAATCAATTCGAATTCTGAGTTTCCTTCTATTTTACGGCACTGAAAAGACAAACCATATGCATACATATTGTTTATTATTCATTCATTGATTTTACAGAATTCAAAAATTTAACATGAATTTGAGATTTTAAAATATAATGTTATCGGTATCGACAACCAACCGAGTGGGGTAACTAGCGGACCGACTGCAAGCAATAAACGTGCAGATTGACCTTTTCTGACTAGTAGAAAAAACACGCATCCTCATCACTGAATTGTAGAGATTAATTTATTGTCTTATCTTCTTCTTATGTAAGTCCCGCCGACATCGACGATCACTCTGGCATACGCTTCTCGATCCTGCGCTGTCCGAAACAACTGCTCCACACCTCTCATTCCAGTCCAATCTCCGTAGCGCATTGCGCAGTAATGATTTCTGCCTTCTGTCAGCACCCCGGCGTCCTTCTATTTTGCCTGTCATAATCAACCGCATTGTCTTATACGAAAAGTTTTAAGAACATCATACTCTACAGGATACTCGAAAACTTACGGATCAATATAGATTTTAAAAGAAAACACTTTTTTTATCTAAGAAGATTATAATGATATTATGATAGACCTGATTTATCTTATACGACTCATTTATCTTATCTAATACTTACCAATATTCGTCGTCAATAACTCCTGGGAATTTACTATCCAATATCCACATTACACAATTCCCTGTTCGATTACATTATATAATGAAATGTATGATAACTTAATATAAATTAATGTTATTTTATTCCACACATTTATCAGAATATTTTCCTCTTATCCGTGAACCCCCAAAACATCTTATAAATAAACAAATATGTTTAATCTAAATACATAAAACCTCATCTCATAATATCGTGGTTGACTAATCCAAATAAAAGAAGGTTATATTATTATTTACACATATTAGCTATTTACTATTTACACACGCCCACTTCTTTGTGCGCGTGAATGATATTAGGTTTTACATAGGTAAAACTAGATCGTCCTAAACACATTAAGATGAAAAATAATTTTAAATATAACTCGCTTACTTTTACAGCTTTTCGGTCCACTGCTGAACATAGCCTTCCCCATATTTCTCCAGATATTTCTGTCCGGGGCTTTCTGCAACCAGTTACCAGCGATTTTTCTAATGTCATAAGACCGTCGTGTAAGAGGTTTAGCTAAGACAAAACAAAATCTCACGTTTTACGTTTGTAGTATTGCTTAATGCTGCTGTTTTTGAAATATAATATCTCAGTCACTCTTTTTTGTAATGTTTGGAGTGTCCTGTAAAAAGCGGGTTATTGTAAAATATCACCGATTTAGCATCTTCAATATACCAATAAGTCTTCGAGATCCTTCAACTACTAAAAAAACTTGGATTTCAATTTCAAGAAAATTTGGAATTCGACTTCAAGAAGTCTTCGATTCTTGAAAGTCCTTGTGAGTGGAGAGCTTTTTCAATACACTTGTTACTGTGTCGTTTGCTTACGTACTGTATCGCATCCTGAATTGCGGAATCCACAAATTTCTCCTTTCTATGTCTGTCCACTTTATTGCTAATCTTCTTTCAACTTCTTCTTCGCTCAAGAGTTAACTATAGTTTATTCTAGAATCTAGATTAACTGATAAAATTAATTTATCAATACATCCACTTGATTGTAGTGTGCAAATGTATGATCCATTTAATAAAAAAATATTATTTGTATAGACCAAATCTTTTACCGAATACTTAGACTGACATAAACAAACATGGAATTAAATTAACCTAGAAAATTATGATGCTACAAGATATAATTCTATATCCGTTTAAATATGTTCACAAAATGTTTGCTAATCATTTATAATATTAATGTGAATTTCTATTATCGTAAAATTGTTAGGTCAACATTATTTGTCATTTTAGCTACTATAAATCTCTCTTTACATTTCTCTTGATAACAAAGACAAGATTAAAGGTTTTTAAGAAAAATATTATTTATGTATTAATATTCATTTTATACTTGAAACAAGAAAACATTTGATAATAATACATATTATGTCATGTGATATTTAAAAAGAAAAAGAATAAACAATGTAATTAATACTCTCAGTCGGTAAATTACTTAGATAAATCTGGGTTTCTAATAAACTCAAAACACTCTTACAGTAAGTAATTTATTTGTTTTATGAAGATAGAATTGGTCAAAATAGGTCAAAAATATATTTGTAGTATAAGAACCCAAGATCTCTTGATTAAAAGTCCGACTCCTTTAGGTATGTCTTTTTTTTTGCTGGCTGTAAATTAACTTTTGTCATTTTTTTTCAGGTGGAAACTATAGGAGACGCTTACATGGTAGTGTCAGGACTTCCACTCAGAAATGGGGACAAGCATGCTGGTGAGATCGCTTCGATGGCACTACATCTACTGGAAAGAGTCAAGAGATTAGAAGTCAGACACAGACCTGGAACAAGACTCAAACTAAGAATTGGTTGGTAATAAACTATGAAAAATTTTGCTCTTTTTTTATGAAGCTGTAGGAAACTGGATGACCCAAGTATTTTCTACTTTTTTATTCGGGATCCAGGAGTCCGAAATATTGTTGAGTCCCTTATTCCTGATGTTTTAATACCTGCCTTTTCCATGACACTCGAAAGCGAAGAAATGAATTAGAGTTTTGTTGATTACCGATTACTTTAAAAACATATAATTTCAGTATGAAACAAAGTGAAATAATGAAACATAAAATATTGTTATGAAGCGAAAGTTGTTACGAAACGAAAGAACAAAATAAATTTGTAGAAACTTTCAAAAGTTTTTGTTTTTTTATTTCGTTTCGGTAAACATGAAATTATATAACTTTTTATAATAACGTTACATTAAAATATTTCGTAGAAAAATCATTAAAATTCATCAAACAATCAAAAATTATGAGTCCGTCTCAAGAGATTTTTATTCAGTCTATGTTAACTCAATTTTTTGTATGGAAAATACATAATTCTTTTTCTTTTGTAATCAAGAAAAAAGTTTCAAAAAACAATATTTTAACGGAAACATCTTCTATCCTCTGGATAGATAAGTAAATAAGAAAATAATCTTCTAAGATGAAGAATAACAACTTTGAAATTTCAGTTTCTATTTAATAAATTGATGAGATATTAATTTAATTACGCAAACTCTGTAAAATTTCTTTCAAATTCAAATAGGTTTTTTTTTAAATATTAAATATTTACAATTAAAATACGTTATCATATTTTTTAGCCCTCAAATTGAGCAGTGGTCATCGAAAACTTCGATAGAGAATAAGTGTCGAAGAATTTCATACAAATATTGTAGTTACAAAATTTTCCATGACTTGCGAACGCTGGAGAGTGTGGAGGTGTTCTAGGTAAGGTGTAAGACTCTATTGTTCAGGAGAGGTATTGATTCTTGAATGGGCCCTTGCGGTGGTTTTTCTACAAAACATCCCATTAGAAAGAAAACAGTTTATTATTCGATTCAAGAGTAATCTAAACTTCTTCATGTTGTTGATTTTCTTTACTTAATTTCAATTTTTTCTACAGAAGCCTCTTGTTGAATATTTCCAGGTATCCATTCTGGACAGTGCGTTGCAGGAGTAGTCGGTCTGAAGATGCCTCGTTATTGTCTGTTCGGTGATACTGTCAATACAGCCAGTAGGATGGAGTCAGCTGGAGAACCTCTCCGTATTCATGTATCGGCTGCCACAGTCAGACTTCTAAGGAAACTTGGAGGATACCAATGTACGGAGCGTGGACTCACTATGATCAAGGTATGTGCAAAATATTCTAGTAGCATTATGAGAAATGGATTTACTTCAAACAAAATTTCCGCAAAATTGAAAAAAGAGGTTGATTTTTAAGATGAACATGACTCATTTTTTTTAACAAAATACTCAAACATTCATTTCAATCATTTAGAGCGCTGAGCTGCTAGATTCTAATTTTTTTTTAACAAATTTACTATTCCAATTTTTCACACCAGGCATCAGCTTTTGAATTGATAATAGTCGAAGCAAACATGGTTTTGTACACGTCTTAAAAAATAATATTCATTTCAGGGTAAAGGAGAAATGCTGACCTACTGGCTAGAAGGAGAAGAGCCAGGTCGAAGAGAAGCAAGAGCAATTAGAGAAATATCTCAAACATCTTTACTGGCAAGCTGTAGTTCAGACTGTAAGTCACAATTGTTTAATTCATAGATACATCTTTGTTATTTGTTCTACGAGAGTGAGTCATGGAAAAATTGTTCTCTATCAGGTATTTCGTCCAAACACCCCAATCCTTCGGGATTTCTAGAGTATTTCTTCTTCTACTTTCTGCGCCATGTCAGGTCCCCAGACGTTGGCGATCACTCCGGCGAAAACCTCCCTGTCCTGTGCTGCTCTGAACTGCTTCAAAACATGTGGTGTGTTACCTTAAAAGAAGATAATAAAAATAATGTTTCCTGAAAGATGGCTCATTTTGAACATTTTATTGGAATTTCTTTTTGATCGATTTTTCAAAAAGAAAACAGGCTTGTTCCATTCAAAAAGATTTTGAAAAAGATTGTTCACTTCATTTCTCAATTGATTCTATCTTTAATTTTACAGAACATTTACTGTAGTGACTAATAAGGGACTTCCGTCTTATTGGTCAATTATCATGAAGCATTTTTAGAATGTTACGAAAATGAAATGCTTATGCATTATAAAAAAATGGAAATCCTTAAAGGATTAAAATAACAAATTTGTACTCGGTGACTGTATCAATAAAAGTAACCAATGGCATAACTAAAGTTGTTGAAATATTTATTTCAGTAGCCACCTGCGACACTCCTGATCTTCTTAGACGTCCTGGTCTACTCGCTGGCATCATGAATGGTGGCTATCCTTGCAATTTCCGTGGAAGATTCTCAGGTCCTCTGCGTAGATGCTGTCCAGCCCGTTCTCAAGAATTACACCCACAAGGTTATGGAGCCCTCCCATTACCTCCTGTTCCTTGTTCCTGTTGTGGACCACCTGGCAGACCTCATAGATCTGCACCTATGGTTACATTTAGGGATTTTGACTACGAACTCTAAAATAATATTTATGTAATTTTCTCAACTTTATTTATTTAACATCACTGATCTCGATCAAGAATTATTTCAGATGGAATAAATTTGCCAGTTTAAATTTCAGGTGGAATAAATTCTCCCAAGTTGATAATTATTTTCAAATCATTTCTATTTTTTTCCTTTATTCTTCAACATTTCTTCACGTCGTCTTCAGTCGTAACATTTCTGATACTCTTATATTATTATCGTAGTAAGAACAATTTAGTTTGAAAGCGAGTCTTCCAGGTTTTCCGTAACCTCGCGAGAGAAATAAACCTGCTCTTTTTACTTTAAAACTTCACTATCTATTGTTAGACATTCTCTAAATATCATGGCTAAATATCATTCCAAAAACATAATTCATTCCAGTGAAAAATAATTAAAGTTTGAGTCCTATGTTAGGTATTATTCTTATTTATTTATTTTTTAAGTAACTATACAACTTTTTAAAAAAAAAAGTTTTTTATTGATGTATGTACTTAATAAAATAAAAAAAATGTTCCAAATGTACTTTTATTATAGTAAAATTAAATAAATGTCTTATTGGTGTTACAAATATGCCTTAATTTTAAGCATATGTTTATTTACAATTAACTAACTGAGTAATATGTACTAACTTATTCCAAGCTGTGTAGCCGTAGTCTGGTGGGCAGAATGTATCCCGATATTTCGCCTGCAACTGTGGTAGGCATCTCCGGGTGAATTTGTGTAGGTTAGACGATTAGACGATAAGATAATGGGAGCAGATCACCGCCATGCAGGTCAGAATGAGTTACCTAATACACATAATATAATGCCAGCCGCGAAAGCCTAAGATCTTACATAAATGAATAATGTTTACCTATCTACATGGTCCATAGAGTGTATTATATTAAAAAAATAGCATATATTATACATAGATATTATGAGATTATAATGTTTCAAAAGACTTGATGTATTAGATTAATTCAATAAGATTACAACTGTACTAAAATTTTATGAATTTTTAATTATGTAAATAGGTATGTAAGTACATATATTATATCTGTAATTTCATTCTATAGAACTTAAATGTTTTGAGATAAACAAAAAAATTCCATTATCACAGTCGTTATTTGATTTAATTTGAACTATATATATATATATATATATATATATATATATATATATATATATATATATATATATATATATATATAGTGGGTTACAATCCATTGGATTGTTCTGCAACCAGTTTGGATTATTTTCTCCATTCTCCCTATTTTCAGCTAGTCTCTTCAGTTCTACGTAATACGTGACACAGTTCATGTCCTTCTTCCACGACACAGCCTTATGGCTAGTGTGGCTGTCATATTATTATTTATCTTTCATTGTCTTTTGTTTGTAAATTTATGTTATTGTAAACAATATTATTTGAATAAAGAATTATTATAATTCTTCAGTTGGTCCATTCAAGCATCTCTTGGTCGGCCTCTAACATTTCTACCTTCGGAACTACCCTCAGCGATGGTTGTAAGCAGTCTTGGATGTCTGATGTTGTGGCCAACCCAGTTGGCTCATTGTTGTTGGCTGATTTTTTTTTATTTGTATGTTTTTAATTTGTATTAAGTTTGATAAAATCGTGATGTTTTTAATGCTGAATAATATGCAGTTCAGTATTCTGTTACTTCGAAGTAATTAAAGTGAAATACGTTTTACGATTATTATCTCGACAAGCAATATGTAATTCTCATTTACTCAGTATGATTTTAGGAACACAGTAATGCAATTATTATTTTATCAAACTATGTGTACCTGTACCTACTGGATAATCCCACACAAGCAAATTGAGAGAAGTGTAATAGATCTCATAGATACATAGCAGAACAGCAGGGCTACTCTTGACAAAACTAAACACGATCTTAATCTAGTCTTGATCTTGATCATACGACGCACGAAGTGACTATTGGCCAAAAATACACGCAAACCCATCGCGCGTTAGCGGTAGCGCGATGTTTTTGACCATAGTCCCTTCGTGCGTCGTATGATCAAGATCAAGACTAGATTAAGATCGTGTTTAGTTTTGTCGAGAGTAACCCTGCTGAACGCACCCATAAAAAATAAATAAAACAAACATGCTCATCTCAAAACCCTTTGACTATGCATATAGAGTGTGACTTCATAGTTAATAAAATTCTATATAAGAAACCAACCATGAGTTAATTTTACTTATTGTGTTTACGCCAAGTACACTCAGTGATATAATCTACTCGTATAGTAGCAACCTAAAAAATCAGCTCAATCACAAGGTCTAAGACAAATGTTTATGTTTACAATATGATTTAGATTTAAAATAATATGATTTTATTGAATCATTTTTGATGCTCTAAGTCAGTGCTCCGCAACCGGAGTGCCGTAGCACACTGGTGTGCAGTGTGACCAGATTTTATTTTCAAAAACTACTAAATGGGGAAGTCAAAAACTACTAAATTCTTAAAATGGTATAATAATTTGAAGTATTTCAAAAACTCCTCGGTTTTCTTCAACAATATTTTCTCGCAGTACCTTTTTCTACAATGTACTCGGTATTTGTAACGACAATTATTTTCGATCAGTAAGTATCGGGTACTTTTCCCAAGTACCCGATAATTTATCTACCAATTACCGACTATATACAAAAACTACCAAAAACTACTAAAAATCTACCAAAAACTACCGAAGAAATAAAAACTACTAAACATTCTTGCAAATGCCTCAAAGACTACCAAAAAAGTAGGAAACTACCAAATCTGGTCACACTGCTGGTGTGCCGTGACCCGAATACAGGTGTGCCGCGTCAAATACACTCTATTTGAAATTCTACAAATTTTCATTATGTATTTCATACACAATGACAAATTATTTTTCAAACTATTGTTTATAATAATTATTACTAAATAATTATTATAAAAAAATATATTGTTAAGTTTGTGTATCAATTTAATACCTATATATTTGAGCATTTGGTGTGCCGCAGATTTCTAGGAAGAATTTTGGTGTGCCGTACATGAGAAAAGATTGTGGAGCACTGCTCTAAATCATTGATTTAAATCTAGCACTGCCTAAATCACTCGTGAACGAATGGATGGTCTTGAGAAGAAAAGAATAGTAGCGCTGTTTTACACCCTAACACTTAATAATTATTCATTCAACATCAATATAAAAATAAGACACGGTTTTACAAAACATTGTGGTCCACATTCAAAACTATGTTGTGTTCATTTTACAAGTACAAGTACAATTTCGAATCAATGACCAATATTACAATTACTTATTATCTTTGATTACACTTAATATTTTATAATGTGACCTCATTATTACACCAAGAAAATATTGATATGCACAAATTTAATTTAATAAATAAATAAATCAACACTTCGAGTGTTTCTTTTTTACGTAAGGGTAAAAGAAGCTTTAATTAATAAATTGAAATTTAATCCCATGAGGATGAATGATAAATTTGTAATTTAAAAAATTAAAATTAAATTTTAAATGGTATGTAATCTTGTTATTGTAAAAATGTTTTAGAATATTGTCTATAATAATTATATTCATACACAAACACCAAAATACTCTCAATTCTTTTTATATTAATAACTGCATAAATTTAAAGTCTGAAATATATACAATGCTTTTACTACACATCTTGCTATGTGATTAAATAAAAAGGTATAAAAAATTCCCTTACCCTTTTTCATCTGAAATATAATATTACTAGAGTTGCAACGAATATTCGGTAACTATTCGGTATTCTGCCTATTCGGCAACATTTTTACTATTCGGCCGAATACCGAATATTTAGTCTGTTATTCGGTATTCGGCCGAATAGTTTAAATGTAAAACTGGAAGGAACTAAAAGCTTGTAGATTGTTGCTATTTCATTGTCAGCTGCAGATGCATAATTATTAATCCTCAAATATCTAATTAATTAATGTAATTGGATATGGAGTGAAACAACATATAATATGATTATTGTTAATATTAATGTTGAAACACAAAAAATTCGAAAAAATTTACCGCGCTGCAAGTCTAGTACATAATATGTCTACGATGTAGCTACCTCTCACCATTGTTTTGCAGAATATTCGCCGAATATTCGGTCATTCGGCACATGATCTTGCATAATATTCGGTATTCGGTAAATATACTATTCGTTGCATCTCTAAATATTACATTTAATGAGTAGAGACTCTTGTATTAACCCATTACCTCCCACTGTACTCACATGGGTACACTTGTTAAAGGCGTGATTTCATGTTTTTTTATTATGATTTTCCTGTAAGTAGTGACTTATTTCAACAATAGATAGCACTAGTAGTCTACGAAAAAAATCATTATGGCGGCAACGCAATCATAACCGTCATTAATGACAGTTTGATTTTTGGCTTGCGAGCACGTGTATACAGGTAGAATAAATATATATTTTTTTATAATAACCAAAAAAATATTTTTACTATTTCTTTATTGTAATATACAATTAGACTATAGTGAAACAAGTGATGATATTATTTTTACAGTTTGTTAAGATTACAATGCAGTAGGCTGCATTTTATTGCACTGTACTCAAGTGAGTACAATGGGCAGATCTGTACTAAAATTATTTATATTTTGTAGCATCCCCAAAGTTTCTATAATGGCATTCCGTCGCATCTTTACAAGTCAAAATAACTGTTTAGGACTAGAAGAAGCTCTCGAATCGATAATGGATGATGATGATGATAATGAGGAGTACGATGTTCTCTTGGTTCCACCAGATCCTGCTCTCGTGAGTGATGAAGAAGAAGGAAATGAGGATGATGTTACCTCTTCAACTCTTCCAAGAGATGTACCATGTACTATCGAGGTAATACCTCGTTATCTCAATCTTGAGTATTCAGGCCGAAATGGCGAGGATGATATACCACTTTCTAATTATGTAAGACCTGCGAAACGAGCTAGAAAATATGATTGTGAGGAACCTGTATGGAGGAAAACTTTGCCTTCATACAGTACAAAGTACAAGCCATGACATTACCAATGTTATTTAGAATAGACAAAAAAGTCTTGTGAATTCAATAAAATATCACAACCAGCCTATCGGCCGACGGCTATCGCAGTCGACTTGCATCATCGAGGTCCTGGGTTCGATTCCCAGCTGGGTCGCGGAGTAAGGAATATTCGAAAACAAAAAAACTGTCTCAGCAAAATTGAGACAGCACTGGTTGTCTGGAAGAAATTACGTAAGTAAAAAGTCCGCCAGCTATGTATAGAAAAGATTTTTTTTTTAATAAAAAGACCAGAAACCAATTATTTTGTTCGGAAATTTTTTTGATGAAAGTGTAATGAACCGTGTTGAAAGTGTATTGAAACAGTGTTTTGTACGCAAATCAAAATAACAGATTTTGAAATGAATCAAGCAGATTTGAAGAATTTTTTGGGAATAATAATCTTAACAGGTTATCATAAATTGCCTACTGAGCGTGCTTATTGGAGTTTGGATGAAGATTTTGGCATTCCATTGGTATAGAAGTGTATGCCACACAACAGATTTCAAGAAATTAAAAGAAACCTACATTTTGTTGACAATACTCAAGCTACAAGTTTGAATGATAAAATGTTCAAAGTCAGACCAAGGAACAAAACGAGATAATAGAACAAAGAAATGTCCACTCACAGATGTGAAGAAAATGAAAAAACAACCTAGAGCTGAGTATGATTACCGATTTGATACCAAAAATGAAATTATAATTGTACGTTGGAAGGATAACAATGTTGTTACTTCTGGATCCAATTTTGATCATGTAGAGCCTGTGGATAAAGTGAAAAGGTGGTGTAATGCTCAAAAGCAAAAGGTTGATTTCAATATCCCGAGACATTTAATAAACTATAACAAAGTAATGGGTGGTGTCGACTAAATGGATCAATCTATCAATCTGTACTGGGTGTCTATAAGCGGAAAAAAATGGTGGTGGGTTATCTTTACTTACTTATTGGATATGGCCATTTCTAATGCATGGCGGCTACATGTTTTGATTAGTAGGACTGGATGAGGTGACATATATGGATCAGTTAGCATTCAGACGAATAATTTCACGAGCGTATCTACAACCGAAAAGTACAAAAAGTCGTCCAACATCATCAACAGTTCAGGGAGTGGATAAAAAAAACGATGGTCATAATCCAGAGCGAATTTAAAACCAATTGTGTTGTGTTATTTGCCACAATCGGATCCGCTGCCGATGTGAAAAATGCAAAAAAACGACTTTGTGTTGAATGATCTTGTATAGGGCAATTACACTCCTAATCTGCCCATTGTACCCGGCTGAGTACACCCCTCTATTTTTTTGGCTGTGTGATTTTCTCCTAATTTTTTGTTATAGATGTTCTAATTTACCCAATATGTCATAATAAATAACGATTAAAAGTAATTTTTACGTGTAGTTTTCTTTTGGGCGTTAATGGGTTAATGTTGCAATGTCCACAAAAAATTTAATTATGCCAAGAAGAAGGTATTGCTTCTGTGATTTGTGCCCAAAAATAAAAAGGAAAATACCAATTAGTTAATATATTATTATAAAGTATGTTATTTTATATTTGTAATTATTATATTTTTTCACTTGTGTAAATATAAATTTATGAAAAAAGCCACATTTGGATAATTTAATTAGAATTATCAATAAATGTTGTACCTACGTAATAACTAAGTAAATGTTTTGATGTGTAATTTTTAAGACTGGCGCTTGGTGCACTAATTTAATATTTATTTGCATTTATACTCACTAATGTAATGAGGTATTTTTAGTAATTAGGGCAATTAAATGTTTGTATAATCCATGATCATAGATCCAAAGTTTGTTTTATTACTAGCTAATCAAATATCAAAATGTTCCTCTTCATTTTAATATTTGATTAATCAAGTTGTGAACAGTATTCAAATAATTCAATGTACCTACCTAGTTCATAAACACATAATAAATTAGTGTTGTGGAATTCTCAAGAAATAATTTTTCGAGAAATTTTCCGAGAAATTTCTCGGTAAATTTCTCGAAAAAGAGAATTTAAGGAGAATTTTTTTGTATTTTTTATTTAACAGCATAATAATAATAAATACTTTATTCAATCAATCAATAACAATGTTCAAATGTTGAGACAATTTATCACCAATATGACTACAATTAATTATGGAAACAAAAAAATGTTAGGTACCTACATAGAAAAAAGTGCTAATAACTGATGAAAAATCTTGAAGTTTGACACCCCACATGCCCATATTTAAGTTAAAAAAAAATTGCAGGTACGTACATGGAATAAAGTGTAAATAATCTCTGATTTGGGCCTTAATTAGCCCCACAAATTATTGTTTCAATTAGGTTGGCTGCGAAGTGTACTTACCACTAAGAAAAATTATGGAGAGAAATTTCTCTTCCATCAGAGGAGAAATTCTCGGAGAAATTTCTCGAGAACGAGAAATTTCTTTGGAGAATTTACCCTTCTCACATCACTATATTAAATTAAATTTAATATCTCCATTGTCTCTGGTCAACCACAATAATATTGGAATTTCTATATGATCAATTTCCTTTATCCAATTTATAACCAATTTCCGCTATCGTAGTACCTACAACTTGCTATCACAACCATTGAAAATTATATAAAACTATTTGGAGATTAAAATTGTTCAAAGATTGATTTTTACAGTTTTATTTTAAAATAGATGTTCGATAGATTTAAAAAATCTGGATTTTTATTTTAATTTTGAACACATTTTAAGGTATGTACTTACTTTTTTACAGTGTTTTAATTGTATTTAAGATACCTACACCGATTTTACATTGAATGTTTGATTATAAGTTTAATCTCAAAATAGGTTTACGATAAACTTTAATTTTTTTTTATCATGTACCTACACATTTTCATGTATTTACTCTATTACACATTGTTTTAGAAGTATTTAAAATAAACCTATTTCACATTGAAAAATAAGAAAAGTAATTTGAAATATTTTACAAAACAAATATGGGATTAGATAAACCACATTTAAACCAAATATACCTACCTATGTATGAAATAAGGTTGTCGGCAGGATTGGAAATTTTAATCTATCAAAACAAATTTTCATGAATATTATAATATATTATCTACAAAACTGTCTTTATTGCGTGATCTATTTCTACATCTGCGCCTAAGTCTACAAAAAAATTATTGATATAAATAAACAGATTTGCTTATTTTATTTTTATTTTACTATGCCATTCGTAGTGTTTGCATTTTATTACAGTACAAGTCCTTTGGACTCAGTTAAATTTGTGTTATCATATGCACAGATACTTCATAGATCATACCTCTATTCCTCTATATTTCTTAATTTACATGTTGCTTCTCTTGTGTCAACTTACGTATGTACCAAGTTACATCTCATTAACTCTAGTACCTGGCCTAACAAAATGAGTGCTAATTTTCTTAACCAAATGGATGTATCAGTTGTCATTCACTACTGGTACTTTAAAAAATCATATGAATTAATATAATTATAAAAAATATCCATCACTGTGAATTTAACGGTCGGCATGGAGTGTATTTCATAGATTTTTCAGTGCCATTTTCGCACACTTGATTTCTTTGGCAGTGAACCCCATCACATAATTTTATTACTAGCAAGTATGAAGTATTGATTCCAAAATCAACTCAAGCTATCCGTAATAATAAAGTATTGTGCTATAAAGTAAATCACTATCATTTTGTACAAACCAATTAAATTAGAGCCAATAATTCTTGTAATGCAATCTAGAAAATTATGTATGGCTACTTATAAAACAATTGTGTTTTATGTGTATCATCTATGGACTGAAAGATGTATCTAGGTAATGCAAAATTTATTATAAATTTTAGGTACATACAATATATACTAAATTATTGTAATAAAAATTAATAATTTGCTTTGTAATATTACTTTTCAGATACTCTATTACTAATACCGATAGAATTCTCCAAAATTGAGAAAATTAATTGCTTTCAAATTATACATAATATTCTTAAAATGGAATACAGCAAAAATGTAAAAAAAAAACTTCTTTCTTCTCTTTGAGCCATTATCTTTAGACATAAGCCTCCCCAACGATTTTCCACTCCAGTTTGTTCTGGGCTTTCTGCATCCACTTTCATCCAGCAATCTTCTTTACATCATTTGACCAACTAATCTGAAGCCTACCAGCATTTCTCCTGCCTGTTTTCAGTTGCCACTCTTGAGTTTAAGCAACAGCAACATTATTTACTTTCAATATATAAACAGAAGATTTGCATTTAAATAATTAAATTCATTTTGAATGCGCAACTTTTTTACGAACTCATTTTCATAATCCTAATCAACAGATAGTAAGCAGTTAAGCACAAATCTATATATTTAGTAAATGTCACTATATAAAAAATAACTTTTATGTCAATTATTTACCCATTTATATAGATGTTTAATTATATACTGAGAGGAAAAAAAGGAATTAAATAAGTATTATTTCATGTCAAATTTTAAAAATTAATTATTAACTTACAATGATTGATGTATTTATAATAATATATATATATATATATATATATATATATATATATATATATTATAATATTAGGTATTTACTATGTTGTCTATGGTACATAATATAATAATTATAGTTATCACTTATTGTTATATTATGTGTTATGTATTACATTATATGTATTATTGAATGTAAATGTATGTAATAAATGTAAATATAAAAGTCTTACAGGTTTTTCATAACTATATACAATCATAACCCTTTCCCCATTGAAATGTAAATTTACTAGTTTAAATCTAAAATTTCAATTTATCCCTTTACCATTAGATAAAATGTTAATAGGTGTTCACAATACCTTTATTAGTCAAATATAGTAGATTTGGGAACCTGAGAACTTAAAAAAACGTCCTCACTTTTGAAAAATCGACCAAAAATACCAAATTCGAGAAATTTCAAATCTAAAAACTTTTCAGTTTGAGCTGTGTCTTTTTCGAAATCCGAGTTGATAACACTGGTTAATTATGTCTCTATGGCATAATCAAACGCGGCATAAAATCGTTTGAATTTGGCGCGCTAGAAACTTTGAAAATAAAATACAGTGGTGCCTCACACAACGAACTTAATTCGTTCCAGGAGCAAGTTTGTTATGCGAAAAGTTCGTTATGTGAAACGCGTTTTCCCATAACAATACATGTTAAAAAAAATAATTCGTTCTGTAGCATAAAATATGCTAAGATGACATAAAAAAAGATAAATTTTTTGTTATTATTTTTATTTAGATACATCTAACAAAAACATTTTTTTTTTTAATTTTAAGACAGACTAAGTAGAGTCTACCAAATCTTGCACATCTTCATCCATTTTCTGCTTTTTGGCCGATGGTTTCATGAAAAACCTGTCCAAAGTCGTTTGTTTTTTTCTTTTCTCCAACATCTACCGGAAATAACAGACAAGAGTATCGGAGTAAAGATCGTTGATCCTGTTTGCTTCAGCTGAATCCGGATAGTGGGCATTGGTAAACTCCTGAACTGCCATCCTGTCAAATTTCCATTTGACCAGGATGTTCTTGATGTCAGCAGTTGGGTTAAGTGCAGTGACTAACGACTGCCTGCAGTGCCTGCGCGGGAGTATGCAATACATCGGCAGCGATCGTGGAAGCTCGGGCGACTTCGTTGTGTGAAGCGAAGTTCGTTGTATGAATCGTGAAATGAACGAACAGGAAGTTCGTTGTGTGCAGCGTTTGCTGTGCGAGGCGTTCTTTATGCGAGGCACCACTGTAACGCTAAAAAAATTAACTGGAAAGTAGTGATGGCTATTCAGTATCTACTCGTTATTAAATACTCGCTAACTTTAAATACCGGTTCGGTAATATTCGCTACTTTTCAGATCGGTCGGTTGAATTTCGGTAGATATAATAATCGATAGATTAAGTATCAAAGAAATAAGCATCTAAAATATCCACCGGTACCCTGTACTGACATTAACAATGGTCGGTACAATTATCCGTTACTTTTAAGAAAAAAGTACCTTGAGAAGAGAAAATACTCTTTAACAAAACCCAGGAGTTTGTGAAAAAAATCAAATTCCCATACCATTTTGGAAATTTGGCGAGGGGAAGGCAGAAATTTTAAAGTGAAACAAAATTATTAAGTTGTGAAAACTACAACTATATTATACTCTTGTACTATATTTTACTCTCAAGCCGTGTCCCAAGTGGGGTAGGCTGAGAGAACGAAACGCCAAATATATGTCTTTACACACTTTCTTCGCTTCCTCCACATTCATACAGTTTCTCATACACGTACGTCAGTTCCTTTTATTCAACATACGGCCGTCCTTGAAATTCGATCCACGTGGTTCTCAGACGCCCGCGCTTCCTCACACCCTTTCTTTCAGACAAGTTTTTATTTATAGATATATCTGGGTTTTTATAATAAACCCAAATACACTTTTCACAGTAAGCTTAAAGCTTGTGTCGTGAAAGGGGAGTTTGCGGGCACCTGGATCGAACCGTGGAGCCCTTGTTCACGAGACCGACACTACCTCCAGGCTACCAACAAACTCTTTGTGAACAAGTATATTTATCCTCATTGTCATTCTTACCTCGTTCATTCGTTCAACATGTCCAAACCACCGTAGTTCACCGTAATGAAAACTATAGATGCACATTATTTGGTACCGGTAATAAACCCGTTATTCAGTAACAGGTATTTTGTTTGTGCTGTCTTTCGGTACTTGGTATGTAAAATTATCCGGTATCTACATCGAAGAGCTGGAGCTTTTCGATGGTCCAGGAAATTGCGTTATTTAATCACAATACCTTATAGTTTTCCGCGTGATTGTAAATGATTATTACAGTCACAAGCATAAGTTATAATTATGACGCACCTAGGTCTTGAGAACACAGAAGGATGTCACTATAGGTCTACTATGGTCACGGTGACACAAGGGATGCAAGGTCGCTTGACCTTTACTTAAAAAAATAACCACGTAATTTTTAATTTCATCAAAAACGATGAATTAAAGAGAAAATGGTTAAAAAACATTAGATTTACTTAAATTTTTATGTTGGTAGGTACCCATTTTATTTTTTATGATTTTTTCAAAGGTTTCAGTTGAATTAATTTATTATCTTTGATGTTTTGTGATATTAATTTGTCATTTCCGTGCAGCTTTGCCAGACGTACGGTAATTACTTATTAATTTTGTCGGTGCACGCATAGTAGAATTCCATTATTATATAATTTGAAACAAATATTTCTTTCTACTATAGATTATTGATTCCGAGAGAGACGTCTTTCGACTTATCAGGTCATTATCAAATTAGATTGATAATGACCTGATAAGTCGAAAGACGTCTCTTTCGGAATCAATAACTAGAGTTGGTCGTTATAACGAGGAACGCGTGATATATTAAATTATTTTTACGGAGCGTGGTAGCAGAATATCGATATATCACGTCACACTATTATCGTGTGATTTCTGACTACGAACTACGACCCGCTACTTCGTTCCGAACGACGTGAATTATCACAGACATCAAATTTTCTATGGAAAATCATTTAGGTATTACTAATACTGTTACTTATCACACCGCCATACATTTTACTATGGACGACCATTTAGGTATTCCCGATGACGTTACAAATCACGCGGCGATACAATTTAGTATGGAAAATAATATTTAGGTATTATTTGAAAAGGAACGCGTTCTTTTTTTCGCCTCAATACGGTACTACTACGGACATCTGTTGATTGACACAAAAGTATTATGAGTTCGAGATACGGGTAGATATTTATTCATTACCCTTTTATCACCTGAGTGGTCAAAGGACTATCTCCACATGATTTTAGCAATAACCTATAGTAGAAAGAAACACTTATTACAAATTACATAATTACCGTATTTGTACGGTTATTTCATTCCCCGTACGCTAATAAGTTAAACAAATTACCGTACGACAAACAAGTATCCGGTATTGACATAAACAATCATCGGTACAAATCACAGAATTCCATACAAAACCTAGAACCCTGATTCATTTACAAAAGTGAGGCAAAAAATCTATGAATTTTTGACAGAACGGTTCGCGAAAGCGTGTGGTGTTTCCTAAATTTTATGGACTATTTCTCGCATTTTTATAAAAATATATCATTTTTACATTTATATAAACGTAATTGCACTTTTTTTGAAGTTCTTGTCGACGTTTTTAGGATTAACCACACTTTTTTGCCAACCGTTCTGTCAAAAGTGCCGAAAAATGGTGCCTCACTTTATTACAATGAAAATACATACGAGTACTCCATCTAGGTCAGTGGTTCTTAACCTGAGTTCGATCGAACCCCAGGGGTTCGGTGAAAATCATTTTATAGGCATGATAGTTTTGCGCCTATATATAAATATATACCATGTTTTGAAATTGTAAAAATTTAATTTTATTTTTCAAATTAGGAGGGTTTCGGTTAGTGCATATGTAACTGTTGGGGTTCGGTATCCTCAAAAAGGTTAAGAACCACTGATCTAGGTATTATATTAGGTCGGGGAAAAAGTCTTTTCGCATATATGTAGTATGTATAAACTTGTAATGAAATATCTTTGGCTGTACTATTTGTATCGGGCTGGTTTTGAAGACATTTAATAGTGACATTTCAAAAAAAGAATCAAATCAGGAAAATTTTGTTTCCCGCTATTTTTCATTTGTTTTTCTTTCTGTCAAAATGAGCGAATCGAATGAAGAAATTAGATACATTTTAAAATTTTATTACAAAAAAAGAAAAAATGCCACGCCAGCCGCGAAAAAAAGTGTGACATTTATGGACCTAATGCAGTGTCAGAGAGAGTAGTACAAAGTTGGTTTAAGCGTCTTCAATCCAGGAATTTTGATGTCAAAGATGCACCTCGCTCTGGTCGTCCTGTTACGGATAAAATGGACGCTATTTTTAAAAAAGTGGAGCAAGATCGGCATATCAGTAGTTACGACATAGCTGAAGAACTGGGAATCGATTACAAAACAGTTTTGACCCACTTAAAAAAAGCTGGGTACACAAAAAAGCTCGATATTTGGGTGCCACACGAGCTCACTGAAAGAAGCCTAATGAACCGTCTACTCATTTGAAATTCTTTATTGAGACGTAATGAAACCGACCGTTTTTGAAGAGATTGATAACTGGTGATGAAATGTAGATCAGGTGTGACAAGAACGTGCAAAAAAGGTCATGATCAAAGGTAAGTCAGGCTTCACAGACTGTGGCAAAACCTGTGTGGTCTTTCATCACGATAACGCTAGTCCACATACATCTTGAGCCACTCAGCAAAAATTAAGAGAGTTTAGCTGGGAGGTGTAAATGCATCCGCCATATAGTCCAAAAAATCTATGGGAACTTATCAAGTTGTAATGAACGCATAAATACTTGATATTATTGAATTATTTTTATGTAGATATGTAGTATTCAACCTGGAGAACAAGAATCCGGCGCACAATTGTGGATTTTTTAAGCACAACAATAAATATTTGCATTTTTCGTATGCCCTTGACGTATCACAAGTATCCTATAAATATCGGGAGCCATGTTGAAATTTGCACAGAGAAATGGTTCATTGTTACCAACATAACAAAAACAATGTTTACTGGACAAAATACAACGGAAGTCAAAATTAGACAACGGGGAAAAAAGTCAAAATAATGAAATGGGAAAATTATTACAATTTATTAAATCGAAAATAGACATACCTCATATTATTATTATAAATCCTTTTTCGTATATACTGTATTTGTGTTGTTAGGTAGTCTGGTGCTAATATATGCAAAAACACATTTATTACGTTGACTGATTGCGGGTTAGGTTTGTTAGGTAGTATGGTGCTAATATATGCAAAAACACATTTATTACGTTGACTGATTGCGGGTTAGGTTTGTTAGGTAGTCCGGTGCTAATATATGCAAAAACACATTTATTACGTTGACTGATTGCGGGTTAGGTTTGTTAGGTAGTACGGTGCTAATATATGCAAAAACACATTTATTACGTTGACTGATTGCGGGTTAGGTTTGTTAGGTAGTACGGTGCTAATATATGCAAAAACACATTTATTAAGTTGACTGATTGCTGGTTAGGTTTGTTAGGTAGTACGGTGCTAATATATGCAAAAACACATTTATTACGTTGACTGATTGCTGGTTAGGTTTGTTAGGTAGTACGGTGCTAATATATGCAAAAACACATTTATTACGTTGACTGATTGCGGGTTAGGTTTGTTAGGTAGTACGGTGCTAATATATGCAAAAAACACATTTATTACGTTGACTGATTGCGGGTTAGGTTTGTTAGGTAGTACGGTGCTAATATATGCAAAAACACATTTATTACTTTAATTTTATAAAATTAGTGATATATATGGTATTTATGGATTTAATTAATTTTTTTATTGAAAATTTATCATTTTTCTCTATGATATGCATTGTTTATGTCATATTGGTAAACCTGCAATTCATTTCCTATATTTTTGTGTCAACATGGCGTCCGATACTTGTTTTGATTGTGATGTGTAAATCGTGTACAAAATATGCAAATAATTAATTTTGCGTGCATTAAATCAACTTACTTTGGATGGATTATCATTTCTCAGGTAGAAAACTACATATTCACATAAATATAACTTGAAAATTCATAATTATTTTCTTGAATAGTTCATCTATACTTGATATTTACCAATCTATGGTACAAATACCCGTTACATTGTAAAAAATGGTACTGTATGAGAAAATATCATTAAGAGAACCGAAGAGTTTTTGAAATATTCCAAATTCCTATACCATTTCGAGAATTTGGCGAAGGTGGGGGGGGGTAAAAATACCCGTTACATATTGAAGGTACTGTTGTATTTTCGATGTGCACGGGTACAGTATTTTTTTTGTCAAAATGCAGGTAATTTTGCTTCACAATCTGGCAACCCTGTTTCCGTGAAATCCCGTCATTGTGTGTATGATTGTGTGCAATTGTGTGAATGTTCAGCACAGATGTACAGTTTCGAATTATGTACCCATAGTATTTTTGTTATTCGATGGTTTGAACATGTTTGACGTCCGATAATGTTTTATTGCGCGGGTGTAGAATGATTTTCTTTTAGTGCTTTTATTTTACTTGACGAAGAATAGTAATATCTGATAATTTTTTACCTTTACTTCCGTCAACCGAACGTCGTGAAATGATGTTTGGTTGCAAAAGATAACGCAATCAACAAATGTGCAAACTTATCCTTGAAAGATAATTGATGCAGATCTTATTGCACATATTTTGAGTCACATAAATATTACTACAAGTGTGTAAGTAGAAACAAATATCATTCCATTGTGTTTTACTGTGCCATGTTAAGCGTTCTGTTGAGAGGAAGTCTGATTTACCCACATTTGAAGGTTACAATAAATTTATCCAGCTCCATTATGCTATGAATCGGTGAAAAAATTGATCATTCACATGTTTGTTTTAATCTGATTGACAATGTATCAAAATCGTCTCAATTTTGAATATTTACATGATGTTTTTTATAGCATCATACATAAAAATGAATCTTATAAAGTCCTGGCATTGTGAAAAGGACAATATGTAGACACCTTTTGTATATTTTTAATATTTCACATAGCTCATCAACTTATTACATTACTCTGTAATGTATTATTTTGTTAAATTTAGTAAATGTCATTCGAATTTGCACATAATCGCTCTAAATAAGGTAACTTGTCCCCGCCTTGCTTTCTTAGAAAAAGTGTTGAGTGGTGAACGATGGTGTTTACTAACATATACATCAAGGAAATCTACAGAAAATATTTGTTACATTATACTGTGTTGTGGACGTTATATAGCCATCAACATATCGTAATATGATGAATGTTAAAAAATATTTTGATTTAACTTGTAGTTAACCACAATGTCTGACCTGTGGACTGATTCATCCGCTATATTAGAAGATCTTAGCAAACTGAACCACTTTGGTCCCGGATCTGGTCGGCGTACCAAGAAGCCACATTTAAAACTTATCGATGGTTATCCACCAGCGCCTAAAGGTACATAATTATGAATAAATGCACAAACTCTTCAATAATCAATTTATGATATATTGTACTTTATTTTTAATTTGTAAAACTAGCTGATTTTGTCATTTTTTAACAATATAATTAAGTATGTCTTCAGTAAGAGTAACATGAATGCTACTGGAAAGTAAACAAAAAATATTTAACTATCTAAAATAAACTACTGCCCCACCATCGCAACAAATCCCACAAACAGAGTAGCCAGCAGACCAACTGCATATGATAAACGTACAAATCATCCTCTCCATGCACACACAAAAATTAGGATGAAAGACATTTAGGATGTGTGGCGAACCTTATCGCTTAATTTGGGATGTAAATAATGTCTTTTTTTCGAAAACCTGCCTTTTAAAATAGTCGTATAATTTTTTTGTCTAAAATCATCTATGTTAGATAATATATGTTTTACTTATTTAATTAATAACTTGTTTTTTTTCATTTATTTTGACATCACCTGTCATTAGCACCAAAATATTTATATTGCAGTAATAATTCTTTTGCCCCAAACAACCTACATTTTTTTTTAAATTTTAATTTATATCTAACCAGGACGCCTTTTCAAATTTAGAATAAACGCAAATAAATAATAGAAATGAGCCATTCATTTCGTGTAGATATGTACAATTTATTTTGCACAGTATGCAAAAAGGAAACTCGTCCTCATTCTTTTGTTGTTACAATTCAGCTGTCATTTATTTTGTTTCATTTTTTGCTAGGTTAGCTGAGTCAGATTATTGTATTACAATTTGTTGATATATTTATCTGTTTGTATTTGGTTTTGAACTAATTACAAATACTAAGTAGTGTTTTTTAGCCAAACTGCTTATGTAGTCAAACTGGAACGTCACATAACATTGATGAATTATTTTCTTTACATAAGAACACACTCTCAAAAAAGGTACATAAATAAACACTCAAACTGAACATATGTTTATTAACGTTCCTCAAGACTACTTGTTGTTTCTTTTTATTTATAATATTGTTTTTAACAATACTGATTATACTAGCGCTTATAAGACTTTCAAATAAAACTAATTTAGTTATCGGTAAATATAAAAAAAATGAATTTTCTATGAATATTAGTGTAATCATATAGTTTTTCACCCAAGAAATGATATGATAATGAAATTAGAATTTAGTCATTATTAATTGACTAAATAATCATACGTGAAAATTAAACAGTGTTTAGTTTAACATTTTAAAACTCATATGATAATGAAATGATTGTCAATAAATATGCTTTTGTATAAAAAAAAAAACACCACACTACTTAACTAACCTAACCTACAAATCAGTCAAACGTATAAATTTAAGTACTTGTGACATGTCCAATGCATGCAAAATATGCTAATAATTAACTTTTGCGTGTAATAAAACCACAATATTAAACCGAATTGTTATTCTCCGGATAATATATTACATAGGTATCTACATAAAAAAAACAAAATAATCAATGTTTTGATGCGTTAATCTAAACCTAATGAATTCCTTGTTATCAGCCCCCCTAGACAAACCTCAATTGTCATCGACTACAAACGAATTGACGACTATAACTGCAACATTAATGCATAATTACATCCACCATGTAGGTAGATTGTCGTAAATTTGTTTGTAGTCGATCGAAAAGTGCGTGCTTGTCTAGGCTTGCCTGAGGTACATCAAGGCTAAATGTCATTTTCAGTATTATTTTTGTACAGATATGTGGTATTTCACCTGAGCAATAATACTCCTCAAGTCGCCATATTGGTTTTTTGGGCACAAAAATAATTATTTGCATTTTTCGGACGCGTTTCACGTATCACAACTACTACACCATCACGGCATATCCCACTAGTGGGGTAGCCAGCAGGCCAGCTGCAAGTAATAAACATGCCAGTTGGTCTGCTGGCAAGCCGTCTTCTCTGTGCCAACAAAAAATTAAGACATTCAGGATGGGTGGCAAACCTCATCGCTGAATTTGAGATGTAAAATGTCTGTATTTTTTAGCGGACTTGTTGTAATATAACATAATTCCGCAATACTAATTAATTTACAAGATTCTAAAAGTTTTCGAGCAAATATGCACTCATCATCAGTAACATTACTGTTACTCTGTTATATTAGCACAGCATTTATAGCTTCAATCACAGCAACCAACTTTTTGTCTGCTGTTGGTGCATCAGCTGAAAAATACTTGGTTCAAATATTGTCATTGTTATTTCCTGTCTGTATATTATTTGTCATAGTAAATATGTTCAGAGATTCATGACAATTACATAAATGTAGCAGAACTCGGTGTAAATAGGAATTTTCTGATTTCTGTAGATTTATCAACAATAACGACAACAGGTGTGTGTGTATTTACTTATTTTGCTTTTTTTTCAGTAGATCATTTAGAGTTTCCCGAGGGTTATGAAGATGAATATAATGATTCCGATACACCAGTAGAACCTGACCATGAGCTCATCACTTCAACAGTTAGAATGGTATATTCATTATACATATTGGTTTTACCCATTTTCTGTTCCATATATTTTTTTTTAAAGATATATCTGAATTTTGTTTTAAAACCAAATACAACCTTTTACACTCTTCACAGTAAGCCAAAAGCTAGTGTCGTGAAAGGGGTTAATTTGTCGTGTCGTGAAAAAAAATTACCTGCTTTCAAAGCCTCACAATTTTACATTGCGCCATCTGGTGGAAGATTTTTTGCATTTCTTGTAGCAGAGTAAGACACCTATATTCCTCTGTATATTCTTAATATTCATGGTATATTAGCGCCATCTATCTACTGGGGGTTGAATATTTTGAATATCATATTGCTTAATAAATGAACTTTATATAAATAATAAACTATTGTGCCTAAGAAAATTTTGCGTCAGATGAAGCCGTGCTTTATGCTGTTATCTACAGTACTAGCTATTATTTTAGTATATTGAAGTGAATGCCTAACTTATAAAAACCCTTAAGACGGTCATAGTATTGTAAAACAGCACCAAAAAAAAGAACAAATCATCCCATCATCGCCATTGCTTTGCAGTGATAATATTTCCTCGATTCTTTTATTTTCTATCTGTTTTTTTTTTATATTTTTCAGAATAGAGACATAACAATAGAATTTTATGTAATGAAAATATAGAGTTAGAAAGCTTATTACAATATTTAATAATATTTTGATTTTTGTTATCTTTGCAGATATATAAACCAGGGCATTTTTCTAATGAATCTATTGAGGAAACAATTCGAATGAAACGTCTCCAACATTCCAAATCTTTACAAGTCAAAAATAATTTGTCACCCAATAATGGTCACATTTCAGGACAATTAGAAAGTGGAGATCAATGTAATAAATTGTTTGGACAATTAGAAAGTGGAGATCAATGTAATGAATTGTTTGGACAATATCTTAACCCAGAGTGTGAAGAATTTAAACCTAGTGGGAAAGAAAAAAATACTGACGAATTTGTTAAAAAGGTTTCTACCTTAAATCCTCTTGTACCTGAGTTTGTCCCACCAAATGTTAGAAGCTCGAAAACAGACTCTGATAATAGCTTACAGATTGTAACTAACGAACAGATTCCTGCGAAAGTTTGTGAAAGTATTGAAATAGAATCAAGTAAAGGGAATCCTGCCAAACATAAGAAAAGAGTGAATGTTGCATTGCAGAGTATTCTGCAGCTACACAGCAAAACATCAAATAATATTACACAAATGAAAAGTGATATAGAACCTGAAAAGACAACTCCTACTAGGAGTATTTCTGCATCCCGTGCTGCTGGCACTTCCAATATGCATTGTGTGGAGCAGTCTGTTGTTTCAAAATATTCCCTTTCTTCTATATCGGATAATGAAGATGAAAACAAAATAAATAAACCAACAACAGACAATAATATTTCAAACAATAATTCTGATGATGAAGTTGTACCTGTCAATAACAAATGTTTATCATGGATGTCATCCAATGAAGCTCTCATTTCAGGAAAAGTCAAAATAGTCCAACCTGAACCAGTGATCCCGTTAATTCTTGGTGATGATGCCTTTGCTTTCAGACCAAAATCTATAAACACTATCAATAATATTGGATTTCAAACATCATCATGTAAATCTGAATCTGCTGTTAAGCCACAAACCTATAGTGAGAAATATAAATTGTTAATGATTGAAAAGGCTAATAAAAAACAAATTCTCTCTAATACGAAAAGTATCAAAGAATACACCAATTGGAGAAATCGTGATGAAACTTCAGCTTATAATGGCAGTCCAGTAAGTTTAAAGAAGAGTTACAATGTAACAACAAGCGATAGTAAGTGGTGGCGCAGAGAGGAGTCTCCCGTAAAACGCAGCATGGAAAAATTTGATGTCAATGATGAAGAGACTGCTAGTTTAGTTACTTCAGGAAAATCATCACCAAATATTGATAACAATGAATCCAAAAGTGACGTATGTAAAATAGAATCTAACTCATCAGGGCATAATGCAACCACAAATGGAAGTTCAGGAATAACTAGTCCAAGTGTTCCATCCCGTCCTGCAGAAGCTATTATATATCCTCAAACTCCGAGTGATTTGCAATCTTCTACTCCATCCATGACCTCATCACCACCTCTTTGTAAAGAAATAAAGAGGAACAGTGTAAGCCCTCCCAATTTTGAACCAGAAAAAGTTTATGAGAGACTAAGAAGGATACAGCAAGAGAAATTAAAAAAGAATGCCAATTATGTTAATGAATACGAAAAGAATACGCTGTGGGCTGCCATTTCTACAAAGTTAGATAAGAAATGATATCAGTATTATTTAAGTTCACCGTCATAACATGTATTTACCCATTATTATAGAAATCATTTTTCTGTATTAGTATTCCCATAGACAGTCATAATAGTTGACTCAAAAATATGTTAACAATTGATAACTTTGCAAGCATGCATTACTATTCAATTGTTTTTTACTAATTAAAAAATCTGCTACGCAATATGAACATAAAGAATTTATTTTCTTAATGATCATAAAGATAAAGTAGTTTATACAAGCGCGTATATTAAATGTTTCTGACCGATAGAGATTTATAGTTGTTGGCTTTTTGGAATCCAACATCCTGTATTCAAAAGTAGTCGGTGAGTTAATTATTCTGTACATTTGTATGCTTCATAAGAAGGTTGATATCGTAATTTTATACTGTACAGTAAATGGTTGGCCGAATACCTTCAAAGTTAACCACCCTTAAAGTCAGTAGTGAAGCTATGAAGTGACAAGAAATGCGGATGTTTCAGTTTAATTCGCAGTGTAATACTGACAATATGAACTAATAAGAAATAAATATATCCTTATTAAGTGATGGGAAGTCGTTTGGAATTCTATCTATACCAATTGTATTGGTGTTTATTATTTAAGTGTATTGTTATTTACCATTAAGTTTATTATTATTTATTCTAATTTTATGTGTTGAAGCTGCATATAATACTGTACAAAAAAACAATCAATTGTATTTAATGGTTTAGTTGTAAGAAATCGCACCTTTGTGATCAACTCGTCCTCTGTATATTAATTGTATGTATTTAATTTGAATGTATACCTTCTATAAAATTGTTTGTAATCAATGTACAGTAAAGAATGAATAAATTAACAATATTAATATCAAATTTATAAATGAATTCTGCAACCAGTCACTAGCGATTCTTCTAATACAATTAGACCATTGTGTAAAGAGGTCATCTACTTCTTTTGCCTTCACAAGGTTTCTGCTCCACTTCCCTTTTTAGTCCATATCTTGTTGCAGAAAACCCAGAACGGGAATGCTTAGAGAAATACAAAAGATCCTTACGTTCAGCAAAAGACGGGAATATCTATACAAGTGGTGGAATTCATTTTGGTTTAATTTTTCACAATTAATGATATTTACTGTTATAGTGCCGTAGAGATGATCATGCCTCAGTGTATGATAGTGAAAAATACAAAGGTGCTGCGACCTTTGATGTTTTACGATTTTATAAGACACTAAAAAACTTGTAGAAAAGGGTGGATATATTCTTAGCGAGGATTCCACAGAGCAATTTTGTGAATATGATGGTATGAATATCGTGGTAAGATGGAAGAAATCACTATAAAGTGATAATCTCGCCACTGCATATCATCACATTCTTTCCTATGTAAACTGATTTGTTGATCTTGGTATGTGTATGATGTGCAAGAAGAATAAAATAAATATGTTAAAAAGTATTATATACCTACATAGGTCAGTTGAAAGCGCAATCGCGTCTGCGATAAACTCTCCCATTGTACAAATTTATTTGTTCAGTGATAATTTTTTGATTAATTGATTTTTGTGCAATAAACAATTTTTATGATTATGTATTATTATATACAAAAGAAATACATTCCCACATTTTGCATATGGGTAAAATGCTTTGGCACTATAACAGTTAGATAAAAATATTGATTTGATTTTTAACAATGTTATATGCAGCTACAATAAACATTCATTAATTATTCAATAAAAATAAAAGTACATTGATATTTGTACTTACATTAGCAAGACAATACTTGTTGTAATTACACATGTATGAATTACCTACAATTTTTTTTTTCTACTTCACCAATAAATATGTTTTTGTTTTAAAAGATTCTCTTTTATTCATTTAATCTAAAAGCTTTGTAACGAATGACACATTGTATAAGAATGGCGTCCACCAAATCCAGTTTTGGAGTTAGAGTTGAATTCATGTTAGTGCCCCGCTCGTAAGTAAATGATTACTAACACATCCTTCAGTAATGAGTATACTATACACACCAACCAATCACAGTGATGCTACTCGGTTACTAATACAATCACATGTTTTGTAATACACATTACCTGTGACTGTGTGCGTAGCGGTGCTAGGGCACTTTTAAAAAAAATGAATTTTACGTTGCTGTAAAGTAAGTGAAAATGACATTATATATAGACAATGAGATCTTTCCTGATACTGTCACTTTTTCATATTAAATGAGTTGTATCAAAATGTTTACTAGTTTCTTTAGTTCTTGATCAGAAGTATGCTATTTTAGTTCTGCTTGGTATTATTGGTTCACATTCTGTGACTAAATAAATTAATGCGATGGAGTTTCATATACATCCATGCAGAATCTACATAGGTGCATCTGTCTATTTCATTGTACATTAGTATTAGTTGAGTCTTCAGTGTCCTGTGAGAACTTTGCTAAGTGTGAGAATATTTTAAGTTTTCTTTGATAAAAACCCTGTTAAGCAGTTTTTTGCATATTTTTAGAAAAATCTTACTTATAATTATACATAATGGCATGATTTTTTCGGCGCAGAAGCTTTAGGGTCAAAAATTTTGATGTAAGCAGAAATAATGCTGTAATGCGTAAAGAAACCTTGACGACCGGTGTGGCACAGAGGCTAACGCACTTACCTTTGAGTCACAAGGTCCTGGGTTCGATTCCCGGTCAGGGCAAAATGAAAAATGACCTTTTTCAAATTGTCCTGGGTCTGGGTGTTACATGTATATGTGTTCAGTGCATTGTATATATGTGTATAGTCACGTTAGTACCCGTAATACAAGATTCATATCTTAGTTTGGGACTAGATCGGTCAGTGTGAATTGTCTATACATGTTATGTTAATATGCAGATAGTTATTATCATGGATAAACTTACATTTTTATAAGTAAGGTTATTAGGTTTTTTGTTATATCTCTGGTAATCGGCTACTTAGTGGTTTATAACACAGCATTCTTTTGAACATTAAGTATTGTATGTTCTCGAAACATGCCACAGTCAGGACATCTCTAATAAATCACACAAAAATAAGTCCATTGCAGAATGCATCAATTCATAATCCTCATTTGATATGGCATAATCATATTGGTGTTTTGTAAGAAGGTTGAATAAATCATTTTCAGAAAATTGTAAAACAACTTTTATATTTTTTTGAATTATTCACTTAAATGGCAAATAGGTATATTATCCTCCCTCTTCTGACTAACTGTCGTATCTGACATTTTTGGCGAAATCATATTATGATCACCAATGTGTATTTATTTATATGTGCCCTGCATGTTCTCACTGAAGATCACACCTGAGGCCTGAGTCAATAACACACTTTCGCGTCACGTTCCCGCTCCGTTAGCGTTCGGGTGCAGACGATGTTGCGCCAAAGTGTTAATTTTCGGTACTATTGTGTATCTTAGCGACGAAATTGATACTTGCTTGCAACTTCGTCTATACTCGAACGTTAACGGAGCGGGAACGTGACGTGAAAGTGTGTTGTTGACTCAGGCCTCTGTAACTGTTACCGTTATCCTGGAATAGCTTTTTGATTTTTCGTCGTATTTACGAATTACTCTAAATAAAATGTGTTGTTTCTATTAGTTCTTCAAAATTTCATCACAAAAATGATTCTGAGATATATAAGAATAGGTACAAATAGAATTATGTAATATATTTACACTGTATCATAAAACTAGGAGAGAGGAAAATATGCATGACAAAACACAAAAACGCTCTCCAAAACAATTTACATTTAGGCAGATACGACTGTTAGTCAAAAGAGGGACAATATATCTCTACTAGAATATGAAACTGTATTCTAAAAGAAACATTCCATAGAGATCTTCATTTGTTAAGAATTTAATTTCCCTGAAATGGCTTATTCGCCTTTTTTTAAACACCAACTATCAGTTTCTGAAATCAAAATATTCCCAAGTAGATTTTTTTTTCACATAAATATAAAAAAACACACATGATTTATTTCTTACAAAATATTTATTTTACATTTAATAAACATTTATCACAATGAATAATATAAATTATGCTAACATTTTGGACATCAAATTAGTATAATAATATAATATGTATTATATATATATTTTTATATTTAATTATAGTTTAATGGGTGGGTACATAATATAATACCATTAAATATTTTCTTTCATTATATAATATTTGCCAATCAAAAAATAAGTCATGATAAAAGATTTAATAAATATCATTATGTAATTTAGCTGCAGGCTTATCAAAAGAAACTAAAAATACTTATAAAAGTTTTTAAAACTTTTCTCAAAGCAAACACAGACTTGAATATTTTAGTTTTTAAATCCAAACTTTGTATTAATATTCTTAGTTTTGGATTGTGTTATTATCATCATCTCTGTCGGTCCCTCACTTCTGAGGATCGCGACCATCATGCCTCGTTCCATAGACCATCAGCTGTCTCCACCTCGTGTTATAATATTAAAAAATTTAACGTTTTAAAAATGTAAAATAATTTGGCATTATATAGAACACATCAATTATTCATAATAATATTTTGCGAACTACCGAGTATTTGGAATAGTGATTTAAATACTATATTAAACGTAATAACAATAAGTATAAATTTATAACGAAATACAAAATATGCAGTTTAATGCGTGCAAAGATTTGCAAGTGGGTATTTAAACAGTTATTACAGCACATTTCTTTTCTAATTGTTTTTATTTTATGAAATTATAAAGTTTTTAAAAATAACAATAAAATAAAATGGTATTAGGTTTATATTTTAATAAATATAATAATAATAATACATATAAAAATCAGCATAAAACTCAGTCATATTTTCTTTCCATATTAGTTATTTTTTTTAATTTATTTTATAAAATTAAAGCCTCGTTTGGACAGTATACATTTTTTTTAAATATCATAACCAATATACAATAATTTTAATATTATGTAAAATATTCATTTAAATACCAAGTCTCCAATAATAAGTTTCAAAAGATATTTACAATATTAATATTTTTTTCTGCAGGTACCAATTTTGATTAATGGGGATAAGAGTAATTTCTAAAATATATCATTATGTATTTGATAATAAAGTGTATTATGGTCCATTCTTCCTAGAAATCAGATGTATGGTAGGTTTCTAATTGAAAAAAAAACAACTATGTTTTTAAATTTACAACCTTATAACATTAAGGAACACATGTAGTTTTAAAACCTCAATATGTCGTTAATTGGGTTAGAAATACCATGATTATGTTGAATAGATATTTATAATTTATTTACTTACTGTTTTTTTTTTCCAACAATCCTCACAGCTCATTCAACTCACAGCAATTTCAATTATATTTTCATAACCGTTTTCCTTCACAACCTCTCAATTTGCAGTTATTCACTGTTTCAATCAATATTGAACTCCTCATATTTTTTTTTTAATTCTGCTTTATGTGAACTTTAGAAATATTCTAAAATTCTTATTTTTTTACAAATAATGCTACTTCCTGCGCTATAAAAAGAAGAAAGCTGATGTATTTTTTCCTTCCTATTCTTGTGTAATTTGACAAGCTTTGATATCTATTCTCAATAAATGGTTCATGTTTTGTTGATACAATAATTTTTAGTGACATGAATGAGAATATCTTCACTTTTGAATGTAGTGTGTTAAAGATATTTTGATGTTCAATTTTATATGAATGGTGTGATGCAGTTTTTAATTTTACTTTGTTTTTAATTTGCTTGTTGTGTACAATATGTATATAACGTATATTAACTTAGTGTAAGCTTCAAGCTGATGATGAGTTTAGTGAATCTAATTCTTTATTATGTTTACTGAAAAATCCTTAAGCTTTTGTCAATTGTGATGCATATCAGCTGTAAAAAGTGATTGATGTATGACAGAAAGAAGGCATAAGTGTGATTAACTAAAAGCTTGGCTTCCATTGCCTGTTTCTAAGCTATCTATTCTGTTCATATAAATAAAATATATAATAATAATAACATAAAGATTAGCAAACTACATATAGGCGGTAGTAAAAATGTGTCTAAATGTTCAAAATAAATTAAAGATTTCTACAGCAAATATGAAAAGAAACTAATTCTATGCTGATTTTATACATAAAGTAAAATAAAACTACATAAAAAAAATTTGGACTAGGATCAAATCTTCTATAACAAAGATGAAACAAAAAGAAATAATTTGTACTAATGTCACAATCCCACAATTCAATTTACGATTTAAGAATAAATTATGTACAGATCATAACTTATCCTTAATATCTCAAACTTCATGTCATTTCTCCAAAGTCACTCTACAAAATCGATTTGTGGAATAAATATTTTGCAGTATGCATGAAATAAATACATTTTTTATAATAAGCCAAATCTAGGTTTTGTATTTTACAAAATTTTAATCAAAATATTCTTTTACATGCAAATGATACATTTTAGGGAATAATATAGATTTATTTTTACAATTTGGCAACTAGAATCAGCTAGGCTTGATGAAATAAACAGATTGGTATAATAGAGTGACATACATTATTATGTATCTTTAATAAAGCTCTCATTCCTCGAACTTAAACATTATATTAAAATGTTGCCAGTTCACTAATCATAGGAACTAATTCAATCATTGCTCACTCTATTATGACAAACTGTTTTTACGAATTACGATTAAATTACATATTTACTAAATCAAATTCAACAAAATATTATAAAATGTTAGTTTTCAAATAAGCTACGAACATATTCAAGGAAAGAAGGAAGATAAGATAGAAAAGTGTAGTGACAAATTCGCTTAAGAAAAATATTTTGGAAAATATGACACATTTTCTTAAATAATGTTTTTAGTATCTAAATTTAGTACTAAATCATATCAAATTATTTGACAACTTTCAAGTGAAAATAAAGTAAGAAAATCATTTAAATTTAATGTACAGTTTCAATCATTCAATCTGAGTAGTAAAATATTTCGCTTCTATTTTGGATTTTTATCTAGATGATTATTTATTAAATCATAGCAACGTTTCGACTTCCACGCTGCATCTTCAGGAAAGTACAAATTTTCTTCGAAACACATACAAACAGAAAACCAAAGAATACAATATTATGTAGATGTAAAGATGTAATATATGTAGGTACTTATTGCGTTCTCACTGGAAAGATCGGTGACAATAATTACATCTATAAATATGTTTTCCAAATCGTTTTTTTTAAGATAAAAGATTAAAATGAGTTCGTCGGTAGCCTGGAGGTAGTCTCGGCCTTCAGAACAAGGGGTCCGTGGTTCGATCCCAGGTACCGGCAGACTCCACTTTCACAGCACAAGCTTTTAGCTTAGTGTGAAAGGTGTATAAGGTTGTATTTGGGTTTATAACAAAACCCAGATATATCTTTTTAAAAAAAAAAAAATGTATGAACATCAAATATCAGAAATTTTCATTTTAGTTTCAATGTTTTTATTTAGTTACATCATTCCGAATGATTTGTGATAACTTTTAGTATTTTTTAACAATTATATTATCTCTTTTGAAAGTTTAACATAATTATAATGATTATCGTAATTAACAAGGTATTACAAATGTTTTATTTTAGATTTTTTTAAACATTCTTTATAACAACAATGCGGGTATACAAACAATATATAATTCATTTAAATTATGAGCCATCATCTTTAACAATACATGTTTCTACATAATTATAATATTAACATAAAGTACAGGTTTTTGAGCCATATCAGTTCATTAGCACTCTTCTCTTAAAGACGTTCACAGATTACATACATTGTTTTTGTATAAATTTCCAAATAAAATATAATATATGATTATTTCATTATTTTGTTACATTCATGAAATACAAGTACCAAATTTCATTGTCTATTTAAAGATATAGAAGCATTCATTATAAAATAAAAATATAGAAGATATATATTATTTTCTTTATCATCCTGATACAAATTGATAGCAGCAGGCAATCACATTTTTTAGACAGAAATAACGTTAGTTGACTCGTTTTGATATTAGAAAAAAAATATGTTTTATTTCGTGATTTCATTTAAAACTAGAAAAATTACGTGTGCAGTAGAAGTGATAACCTTTTTTTACAGACATGTACCATACTCATTTTTTTTGTATTACGAATCGCACAGAAACACGTGCTAGAAATATGATAAATGTAGCACAAGTATTTATTTTACGCGAGACATTATTTTTTAGTCGTATATTTTGATAAAAATACATACATAAAGTTATTCGAAATACGCCGATATTCATTGAAAGAAAATAAATTCTCGGCATACATAATGGTTGGATTGGAAAAATATTTTTTATTCGATTAAATTATTATATTGAAGCTTCGTTTTAAAAAATATAATGTCAGATTGTACAATAAATTCAAAGCGTGAAAAGATTCATAAAAAGGCAATTATTGAGTACGGTTAGTGCGGAAATTGCAAAGCGATGAGGGAAAACGTAACGAAACCACTTAGAATTACTATTATAAATCATAGAAGCATTCTCTCAAGTTTATTATTACCACGTAGATAGCTAAAAGCTTCGAAAGATCGATGAAATTAAAGAAAACCTAGTTTTCAAGAACTTAAGCAGATTGCAAATCATCAATATGTCAGAGTTCAGTCGGGGGTGTGTTTTATAATAAGTATAATGAAAGTACATAATAAAGCTTCCCTATGTAGCACAATCAATAATTTAAAAATATATTAAAATAAGATGCGTAGATTTTAGTTCTACTGAAACGTAGGTAATAAAAGCAAGCGGAAATGTTTACGCAACCGTCATGATGTAGGTACGGTAAGTGGAGTTATGAATTTAAAAAAAATCACTTTCTATCCAGTATCCACCTATTCTGAAAATAGTCTTACAAAATTACCAACCTAATCTACCTTATTTACTGTGTCGGTGTTTAGGTAGTAGAATTCCATATCGAAATAAATAAAACGCATGCTAATCTACCTTCACGAACCAAACACTCTGCTTATTGTTATATTGTTTTCAGAGTTCAAAAAGTTTTTTGTGTCAAAAAATACCTACAAGGTATTTAACTTGACAGTGAGGCAGACATTTTCTTTTTTTGAATATTTTCTCTAATCCCCTTTATTTGGTTTACAAAATCCCTTTTAGCTATAGGTATTTACAGTTTAACCAAAAGCGCTATAAATGTAACTCCATAATTCAGCCTGAAAAATTCAATTAGCGGGCTTATAAATAATAAATGAAATTAATAAAATATCGCTATTAATTATTTCAGTCTGGTTTCAACATCCGCACGCTCCGGTGGCATTACATACATACTTTATGCGTTTTTAAATTTACTAACTAAATTTAGTTAGGTACATTAGCTGTTAATAATGTAAACGGAAGTTAATAGGCTTTTATTGAATTACACTCGTGTTTACATACAAAATAAATTACGACGAAAAGGTTAGTAGGCAGTGCATTAGTATGTACATAATGTATTGTCGAAGGGGGTGAAGAGGTGGAATATTATGCACTTTACAGGAAATGTAGAGTTGGGTTGTTCCGCGTTGGAAGAGTCCATTTTGTTACTGTAGGTTATAGGTAATGTTATCCCTGTTTATATAATAAGGTTCACAAGTCTCATAGACTGCACCTTGTGCAATCATAGTAATTAGTTTCTACCAGGCATAGCCACCAAACTAAATTATCGATCTGACCTGCATACTTCATACTTTACAACAGTTCATACTGTGTACTATGATAATATATATAACGCTAAAGAGGTATTCACAGTGTTTCACTTTGGATGATCATCCGGAGCAAAAGGATCGAAGATGTTCATCGAAGAGTTTACTGCCATAAAATGTCTATACTCACGGTCTTGTTGTTTGTGGTTTGACGTATTTTCGTAAAAAATAAAAAATTTAATTCCCGCAAACTCAAAATAACGCATCAGTTTTGTTTATGATTCTGGCATCTGATTCAAATTCAAGAGAGTAGAGACAAATAATACGAAATAATATGTTTGTTTCAGTGAAAGGAACTTTCATCAGGAATTATTTGTCGAGAGGTAATCGCGTTTGTCCGTCATCCCGAGTATTTACTTAGGGTGAAACGTCCGTTCACATTTTTCACTTTCGACGGTTCATCCTGGATGGTCACTCAAAGTGATTAGTCTGAATGACGCTTTAGAATCCTCAGGTGGGTGTTTAGTATACATAGCTACAAATTAATAAATATATTGTAAGTTTTTCAGTTCATGCGACAGACATTACGGTTAGTATTTCCTGTTCTTTTTAGATCAATATTATCGTGGAACACCCGGCAAAGAATGTGTCTCCCGATCTGGAAATTTTCGAGCATCTGGTAAAAGGCAATATATATTTGTTAAAACATTACAAATAAGATATTTACTATTTCAAATATACAGTAAAAATAAGATCGTTGACATGAGTGTGTGCTAAAAGCCTGTGAGATATAGTGCATAGTTGTGTTATTCGAGAAGAATGTAGAATGAAAGTGGGTGTAATAATCAAGATAAATATAAATAAGCTCCGGCAGTTTTAAGTTTGTAGAAATAATGAAAGATGACAGAGTGATAAAGAAGATAAAGAAAAGGTTATTCATAAAGGATTGAATGATTGATTGGGCATGTTGATCAGATCTTAAAGAACGGACATATGCTGAAGTACAATGGACAGAAGAACATACATGAGGAACTGCATGGATGTGATGGATGTTTTTTCAAGAGTGGGAGTAAATGGCGCTCAATCCTTTCTGCCCACCCGGCGGCAAGGGAAGCAATGTTATGGGATGATTTACCAATTTTTGTCATGGCGTATTTCTCAGTCCTCATACAATCATTAACTGAGAGCCACATTATTAGGGCATTATTTTCATTACAGGAATTCCGGAGGAAGACTTACAAAAACTCCTCTACCATTGTGATGATGACAATTTATTTATTACTACTAGCATTTAAACCCAACAATCATCAAATTAAAAATAATCATTAAATATCAATAATGTGGTTAGATGGAAGAAATCACTTTATAGTGATAATCTCGCCAGTGCACATCGTCTTAGTTTTTAAAATTTTATATTATTTTGTTAACACTGTTATGTAATGATGATGTGCAAAAAGAATAAATAAATAAAAATAAATTTCTCCTAAAATGTCACGTTAGTAAATATTTTTGTCATTTATCATGTTTTGTTTATAGTATTCCTATTTTTGAAGGTAAATATGGATTCATCATGAATCTGTATGCACCAAAATTAATCTGAAAAAGAGGCTACTAGATCATCTTAATTACGATTTACGGCTATTTCGAAAAAAGTCTAGATGCAGGTGATCCACTGGCTACCCCTCTTGTTGGAAATAATTTTATTTTCTCCTAAAAGAGGACATAATGTTGTGCATACATAAGAGCGGATTCAAAACATATTTACATGTATATTGTAAGAGTGCATTAAACTAGGCTGCACCACTCTCACCCTCTCTCCTTACCCCTTCTTTCCTTCCTGCCGCATCCCTCTACAGTACACCATACTAGGTACTAGCTGTGTTCCATATCGACCTGACCCACGCAGTTCGTTGGCCTCCTCTACTTACATACAAACATACACAGCGGATAAGGATAATAATAATATATCTAGTACCATTACATGCAATGTGCTTTCATCAGTGCCTAGCATGCATACATACATACATACGTACATACCTGTAATATTATTATCTTACATATTATGATGTCGTGGAATAATTTGATTATCAGTATTTTTGTCAAGTGTATCAAAAGTATCCCGTGGAGCATTGGTAATCCCGGTAAAGAATTGGTCTCCTTAAGTTTTCGAGTGTCCTGAAAAAGGCAGGTGTTCGAAAAAATTAAGACATTGTACATCTTAAATTCAGCGATGAGGTTTGCCACCCATCCTGAATGTCTTGATTTTATATTGCCACGAAGAGAATAGCTTGCATGTTTCTTACATGTAGCTGGTCTGCTGGTTACCCCACTTGTGGGATATGCCGTGATGGTATAAAAGTAGATAGAAGTAGGTATCAAAAATTTCAGAAACAACAAGCTGATTGGAAAACTAAAATGTAAATTGCGAATTGACCGTTATATCCTCTTCATCTAGTTGGGATTCACAATATCTTTTGTATAGGTAGCAAATACATTTTTTAATAATTAATTTCTTTTTGTCAGTTATACTATATTTGTACACCTAAGCGCAGAAAACGGTTATTCCATTAGTTCACATTCTGAAACTCAAATAAATAAAACAAATGTTTTATTAATTTTGCTATGGAATTCTACTACCTAAACACTGACACAGGGAATGAATTCTGAAACTCAATTTAGCATAATAATATTATTTGTTATTGTTTTCTAATTGTAAAAAGAATACGTATTTATTGTCTTTTTTCTATAACCAAATAATCGTATTTTAGTTCATTTTATTTATATTTTTCAGAAACGAACTTAATTTAATCACGGTCAGCTCTTTCCAAAACTCCTAGGCTCTTTAACATAAGACTAATTTTCTCAATAGTCGTACAGCATATTATACGTTGGTAGAAGTAGGTACTTGTGTTTCATGCTTCGTATTTGTAACAAACAAGACAATACTTGATACTGTCAATCATGTTATGTAAGCATAACAACTACTGCAATGTGAGGTATGCAGCGTGTACTCAATATTACTGTATACTACATGCATACATGGATAATATAGGGTATAATTGATAGAGAATTATTCTAATCGTTGGATTACAATATTCAGGCTATCTACATAGATATATCTTGCTCACTCCTTTTATAAATTAAATCAGTGTATTCATTCATACCATCACGGCATTTCCTACAAGTGGGGTATCCAGCAGATTAACCGCATGTTATAAAATGTAAGTCCTCCTCTGAAAAGTCCGTACCAATGAAAGTTATGACATACAGGATAAGTGGCATACTTTATCGTTGAACAAAGGTGATAAATGTCTAATGTAAGATGTTGTACGAATATCTGCCTTTTACAGAATACTCTAAAACTTACAAACGAGAGCGGAAAACATATTCTTTGTCGGGGACACTTATTCCAATAAACAATTCTTAAAAATTAAATTTTACTATTCTTTAAAGAATTCAATGAATCTGTATGCGTTTTCATGGTTGAAAAATAGGGAAATAAAATTATTCGGTATTTTCAAGTGTAACTTTGTGGTAATCGTAACGTAATCCATTTTGAATTATTATTAACTAAAATCACTGTATATACCACTAGAACAATTTTATTTAAAAAATTCAAACGTTTTCAGTTGTCTAATGCAACCATCTTCAGTAAAGATAACAATTATACACGTATAAGTGTTATCTTTACTGAAGATGGTTGCATTAGACAACTGAAAACGTTTTAATTTTTTAAATAAAATTGTTCTAGTGGTATATACAGTGTTTTTAGTTAATAATAATAATAAATAAAATTAGATTTTTTTTCTATAAAAGTGTTTTCTATGGAAGCGGTGGACTGGCTGACAGAACTGGAGTCAAGACTATAGAAGATAAAAACGTAGCCCAAACGGGTGAATATACACACATTCGAGTAGGTATATACCGGGTCATACAAAAGTAAATGTAAGTATAATCTAAAAGGTGTGTAATCAAAAATACTTATTTTAATGTAATTTTTCCATTTAACTCATAGACTGATAGCAAAAATAAAGTTTCCTAAATTGCTGAATAATTACTTTTAAAAATAATTAAACTCACTAATGATGCAATGTTTAAACTCAGTTTTTAACAATTTTTCAAAATGTCCTTTGCACGTTGAACGTCAATGAAAAAACCATCATAAATTCTAAATAGTCGTATGGTACATGTTTGTATGGTAATACTTAAAACTTCAAACGTAAAAATATTCATCATTATAGATCGCATAAAAATAATTAATGAGTGGAAATCTCGAGAACCTGGCAACCCTTTGCTTTGAATTTGCATAAGTTGTTCTATTCATCAAAAGCATACCATATAGGTACACGTATAGGTTGTGAAACTGCCATTATTCATGACTAAAAGAACCTCCTTACCTACAAACCTTTATGCTTCCCTGATACTATTTACTTTACTTTTAGAATCCATGTATTTGAGCCGCGCGTCTACGACATTAATGAATAAGCGAACCTGCTTACCTACACAACCGTTATGTTCGCCTGATACATTTTACATGCAGAATTCATATTTTTAAGTATTGGAATAGTGTAAAATGTATTGACATTATGTAAAAATAAATTATTATGTTCTCATGAATAAAACGCATCATGGAGAGATAAAGAAAATTTAAAAAAAAAATAACATTTACTTTTCCAAAGTACTCAATCCTAATGAAAGATTGGAAATATACATAATTGATTACAGTTTTTGTTTCTTTTAAATAAATCTATTTAAACTCAGAATGTAAAAAAGTTTGACATTCGACTTTTAAGAAGTTAAGGTAGAAAAAACAATATTTTTTTAATTAAGACTAGTATAAGATTAAATCTTATAAATTTTGATTGTATGTATATGGATTTTCATGTTTTTATTTGTCCATATATTTTAAAGGGACACGTGGGTCTATATAAAGATAAAATTTCATATATAAATAAATAAAGTCTCAAAATTTCAAATGTATATAAAGGAACACAATAATTTAATAACATTTTAAAATGTTTATAATTTTATAAAATTTAAAATAGGTATTTCGTAAATATTTACTATTTTTTCTTGATTATTTTCCTCAATTCGGACTGTGTTCGAAAACATATATTTTTCTAAACAAATTCGGTATACACGTTGGACAAAATATACATAATAAGGTATAGATTATTTTAAGAAAAATGTCTATGTATAAGGGTTGCATATTATTATTATGTAAAAGTAGAGGGATTTTGTACATACACATTTTTTATAAAATTATTTGAAAAATACATAAGTACATTAACAAGTTATGAATATTATATAGATACATATTATAAGTCATGATACAAATGTGTGCAAAAAATATAATATAATACCAATCTTAACATTTTATTTTATATACATACATAAAATATTGATTAAATATATTTGTGCTTATATAATTACATTTATCGGAAACTCCTTGTAAATAAATGATTTAAGAAAAAAAACAAAAATAATAATATAATCTAAACAAAACATAATGATAATAGCGATATAAAAAATATTTGTAATTTTGTGCATCATTCGACAATTATAATAACAATAATGTTAAATATTTTTATTTTATTTGAAATATAACATAAAATCGTCGGTATTTTGTAAAAAAATTAATACGAAATTTATGTAAAATCGTATTACTACTGCTACTATTCCATCATGGCATATCCCACAAGTGGGATAGCCAGCGAACTAACTGCAACTTGCAAGTAATAAATAATATGCAGATTGTCCTGTGAAATAGCCAGCGAACTAACTGCAACTTGCAAGTAATAAATAATATGCAGATTGTCCTATGAAATAGCCAGCGAACTAACTGCAACTTGCAAGTAATAAATAATATGCAGATTGTCCTATGAAATAGCCAGCGAACTAACTGCAACTTGCATGTAATAAATAATATGCAGATTGTCCTGTGAAATAGCCAGCGAACTAACTGCAACTTGCAAGTAATAAATAATATGCAGATTGTCCTGTGAAATAGCCAGCGAACTAACTGCAACTTGCAAGTAATAAATAATATGCAGATTGTCCTATGAAATAGCCAGCGAACTAACTGCAACTTGCATGTAATAAATAATATGCAGATTGTCCTGTGAAATAGCCAGCGAACTAACTGCAACTTGCATGTAATAAATAATATGCAGATTGTCCTGTGAAATAGCCAGCGAACTAACTGCAACTTGCATGTAATAAATAATATGCAGTTAGGTTTTACGCACATCTGACTTTTACAGCACATTTTACTAGTGAAAGAACATCGATGCATTTATCGAATACAAAAAGCAAATATTATTATTATTCTAAAAATATCACCCTGCACTGAAACCATAACAGCTTTTGGCCAAGGTGATCTCAGCAGGAAAAATGAAAAAAAGAATTACATCTTTACTGAAAGATGAAACTGTGTTCTCAAGGATGATATTTTGTTACGTATTCCCTATTTTACGTAGTATATATATATATATATATATATGGAATAAGCAAAATGGATCGAGCGTTACTTACTTCTGTTCTTGCAAACGCTTTTTGCTTCCATTACATTAGTTTAGCTTCCGCAAGTATGACGTATTAATGTTCTTACAAAACACCAAAAATATGTTACAAACTTTTCATATTTTTATTATAATATATTTCACATTAATGAACCAATGTAACAACATAAAATTTTATGGATTACAAATTACTTTTTCTTTATAAATACTTTAATATAACATACATTTATTTTATATTTAGCACGATTACATCAAAGCTAATGCATTGTTACATTTACTTTTTATATATATATTTTTTTATATATCATACAAACATTTTACATAATATTTTATTTACACAATTATATACTGATATTATATTTTATTCTATGAAATGTTCAGTATTATCCAATGCATCCTTTTGAAGTTTGTGTTATTGAAAAAAATATTGAACAGGACATATCACCAAGTAAATAAAAGCACTAGTTAATATGATTAATATTTTTCTAGCGTTTTATTTATGTAAAAATAAGATATACCACGTACTTGCCTTATTATTTTTATATTTTCCTGCTTTTGAAATCATCCGATATTTTTCAATTGAATGAAAAGCTCCTAAAAAGGTTGACCCACTTAACGCACTTCTAGCTCTTTCATTTTTTGAACAATTATAATTGTCGTTTTCTGACTTGTTTTCAATAACAGAATAGGTTGTATTATGTTCTACATTCGCACTGAATTTTTACCTCTTTGAACCTTTTTTTGAAAAAAAATAATATTAAACCAAAATGAATAGATATAAATAATATCTTCTTTCTTTTTATTTAGGTTAAATCGATCCATATAAACAGCGGTGTTTCAAGTAGTCTCAAAAATTTCTGTATTGTGTTATTGGACTATATTTTTTATGGTGTATCAAAAAACTTTCATTTTCTTTGTACTATACAGTTTAATGGTGATATTTCTTGTATTATCTGATATTTCGGATGTTCCAGAACAAATGGTCTTAACAGGGGAGGATAAATTAATGGGTAAACTGGACTTAACGACGGCTTACATTTTTCCCAGAGATAATAATGGACTATTAACCCCAATGGAAAATCCAAATCGGTAATTTCCGTAACAATTAGAGCGACGCGCTTTCCTTTATCATTATTACCCGCAAGGAAGTTTTTCTAGACGTTGAAAGCTCGTTTAAAACTTTTTACATTAATAATATTCCATAGCTTTGATGTGATATACTTAATCGTGTACATAGCAATGTATATATATCAACATAATTCAGAAATTATGAAAATGTAATTTTGGCAGCGAATAAAAAAGTGATATCGCACATAAAGCTTTTGTCGTATATACGTTGTATACCTACACATATTATTGTGAATAAAAAATACAGGGATGGTTTTGATACCTTTTCGTTTCTCATGAATCAATAACTTAATTTAAATATGTGAATTCAGTATTTGAAAAAGCTGCCATTAAATATACTGAAAACAATAACGTATGTGCAATAAAAATCATAACCTTACATGATTACATGGTCAAATTATAAAATGTATGGATATTGAAAAATAGACACATAGGTACATTCAAACATAAATTCAATGACAAATAATTATATAAACTAAAATATTCTAACACATACACTTACTTATACAACAAGCTTACTTAAAATTCTTATGCAGTAAATAATTTAGATAAAACTATGCTCAGCGATTATGACTTCAACAAAAAATCTTTGTAGAAAAATATTATAGAAGACTGCAGAGGAAGAAATGCTAATACAATATTTTTTTGTCTTGCATAGCTTTGAAAACAACAGTTTGATTTTTGTATTAAAAGTTTACGGGTTTTGGATGATGTTCTGCCACATTGGTTTCCAAATCTCAATCCCTGTTCTGGGAGCAATAATAAGACATAAGACAAAACCATAGTCGTTTTTCTGTAACACTTCATTTGATTTTATTTTATCGCCGAAGTAATGAATTACTCTCAGTATCTTGAACTCAATCTTTTATATTGAATGTTTTATATAATTCTACACTATGGAATGAGAACAGATTGGAAGTTTAAAGAGAGTAACATGCTTAAGTGAGTGATAATGATGATGCCTCCTTAACAATCCTGACTTAACATAAACGTTGATCCACAGAATCTGAACACATCAAAATGTAATAAGACTCTCTGTTCATAAAGCAAACTGATTCATAAATAGGGAATATGTTACCCATGTCAATTCGGCATTAATCCATACCTAATAGCATTAATTTACGTACACACTATTCATAAAATCAATTATGATGGAGTTATAACATTTTCGTTTTCTTTTCTATCTATATACGGACGGTACAATTTCCAACTCCCACATTTATTACAAAGTGATACATTTCTTGGTAAAAAAAAATAATTAAAGACAAATATAAACATCGTTTTACATTTGTTTGAAGACGAATGATTAATTATTGGGGAAATTGTATGAACATAAAATCATAATATTTATGATAACCACAATAATTTACAATTCGCTAAAATTTTGAATAATTTGTCAGAAGAAATTAAAGCAATGCAACAATCTTTTAGTTTTTTTTCCATTCTAAAAGAAGATTATATGTTATATCAGCTATTAGCTATTAAATTGAATCGTGTTTTTTGTTCCGCTTCTGATCAACGGGAGGCGATAAGCATTAGGAGATATGAAATGATATTCACCGTCCGCCTCTCCGTTATTAGTATTTCCTGAATAAGTAATTTCAGATAACACCCTTAACGCAATATGTTAATTTATTCATCCCTTTCACACATTAAAGAGATGTGAATCGGATACCAGTAGCTTGTACTATATGTATAGATTTGTAAGCATTGTATTTTAATATGATACTCCAATATTTATTGTATGATGTATGTGCTAAGTAGTTTTTCAGCATAATTGAAGTTTAATTGAATCTCGATATAGCATTATATAAACTACATTCTTTTTCGAACACTAAAATTTGTATTAAATTAAAGAAATATATAAAAAAAACACTCAAATTCTTGGAATATTCCAACAAACAAGTATGAGCTATTTTCCATTTCCAAATAGATGCCAACTTCGTTTGTATGAGGATGTCATCTTGTAGATTTCACAAGCTAAATCTAAAAGCTTTTCTCTTTAAGAAGGTGTAAGTCAACAATAAAATTAGTGTTTAAGAGCGAGAGCGAGAGAGTACAGATACTGAATAGATCAAAACTCTCGAGACGTGCTATCACAAAGATACCAATAACCTGATTATACAAAAAATGGCGACTCGTATTATGAAAGTTTCACCGTATGCAAGGGACCTAACGGGTATTATATGGTAATTTAAATTATTTCAATTCGATTACTAGTCTCCAAAACACTAATCCTTTGTTACAATGAGAATTCCAAAACGTTTTTCTTTATAAACTCTCAGATGCGTTCCGAAAACGATATAATCATTCATTTATTTTATTTGACAGTGAGTTACAAGATAACACAGTGTAATTTTATATTCAGTAATTTGATATTACAATAGTAAACAATAGATATACAATCAAAGCATCAAGCGAGACATTTAAGAATAATTGAAGCAACTGCAATGTCTTGTGCATGTTATTATTTATTCATTTCTTAATTACAATAGTTACACGATTAAGTCTCAATAGTTCTATATACCCTTAGTGTGACACTCATTCTGATGTACATCTTAACAAAACATAACATAGGTAAACGAACATGTTATAAATTATTATTCACGCAGATCGAGATATTCACTCGAACTTGGAATTTTTTTCGTAAAAAAGAAAAGGTTAACCCCAATCTAAGATATGAATTTTGTATTACGAGTCCTAACGCGACCCTTATTCGAATCATTCCAAATTGTTTTATACCAGAATGTGAGGGACAGATAGAGTGTCCCATAAACCTATAACTATCAAAATTTAATTCTGATCAATCGAATTTAATAATTCTCACTCTATCTCTATATGTATTTTACATATTACCTACGCCCAATTCTATTTCATTTTTAGTGAGCACTAACTAAAATAGGAACGTTCCAATTTTAGTTAGTCGACATTGGTATTCTGTTAACTCTAAAATTGTTCATAATTAGAATTATATACAACTTGTATCGTATAGAATACGAATGTTAGTTCAAGTGAACTTAATTATAAAATTTTGTAACTTCACATTTTAGTTAATCAATATAGAATAGGGTGTATCGGTGTTATAGAATTATACCAGATTTATTGTAAGTGAAATATTTTTTTTTACAAGTTTGGGTGTGTCTCAAAATAAGGATTACACTGAGGGCGTATTGAAATATCAAGCCTAATAAGTATAACATACATATTATATTTATAGGTATATATTATATACTGTATTAATACAATAATAATATTCTTTTACCAATTTACTTATTATTATTATAATATTTGGTCGAAAATTGTCATATTTTGTAAATTCATCAGTCAGTACAAAAGGTATGATGATAGTTATAAATATTATATTAAATATGATGGTATAGTGGTACCATACACAATAATTTCTCGATCGACGAGATCAATATGATATATCTATCATGTTAAAATGATTATTTTATCTAGAACATGGGAGCTACTCTCGAAAAGATTTTAATCTGAAATCTTTACTTAGTATCTTACAAAAGTCAAATGTATATCTATCTTTGAAAAAAAAAACTGCAGTAGTAACATAGTTTTCAGTAACTAAGGGTCTCTTAAATCGATCAACTACAGTCTTAAATAATTTAAATTCAACTCTTGGAGATGTTTGTTGTAGAATCATCGAAAGCTCAAGTAAGAAGTTTAACAATAAGTAATATGAAAAAGAAAAACCAATCAACGTGAAAACCTGAGAGGTATCTGTCTTTAATTAGTTTACGATCTTACGACTGAGCTTCAAAACCATTCATCTCTTCACCTTGTATTTGTATGATTTTTGATTAATTTCAAGATTATCATTTTTTTAATACTTTATTAATTGTAAACAAAAAATATAAACGAAACATACAAACGAAAATATAAATATACCCATTTGTGTTGCAGCAGCCTCACTAGGTTGCCCCGTATTGAGACTTGCTGGGTGAGAAAAAAATTATCAAATAAATAATCAAGAAATTAACAAGAATAACAGAATGAATTATGAATAACAAAAAATGAGTTTTGTCTTGGTAGGAAATGAAACACTTAACATTTTGTTAATGCACACTTTTTTAATGAGTGAGTAGACAATTATTTCTTCTCTTATCAATACTGGATATCAGTATTTCGATTGTCTTTTAATTCATTGAAAAATGTGTGTTTGAAGAAAAGATTAGTGTTTCAATTCCAACAAAGATGGAAAATACACAAAAAGTTACGGATTATATAAAAAAATGAGTTTTGAACTTAAACAAATTAATGTAAATTAACAAGTTAATAAACGAGTTTATTTCATTTATTTATTTGATATTTGTAAGATAATAAATAAGATCTCGACTAGGACGGTTTCGTGAATAACTTTCCAGTATGTGTGAGGAATCACACCAATTATTGTGTGTTTTTTTTGCGATATTTGGAATTCTGTTAAAATGTCGTTTTGATATCATTACTGATTTTTCTATAAAATTATTTCTCATGACGCAACGTGATTAAGTTTCAAATAACAAAGTCATCATCTAGCCTAGTAACGATTCTATTAAGATTGGTAGCTGGAGTCATATTACGTATACGCAATAAAAAAATGAATAATAAATTATTGATTGCAATTTTTATATTTGATAGTACATACAGAATCATCTAGATTAATCAAAAACACATTTTTATTTCAATGTTATTTTTTAATTACCTAAAGACATCTTTAATCTTATTAAAACATTATCATATCAATCATTGTTGGATTTGGTTGGAAGTAGTCGCGCCTCTGCGATAAACTTGGCCTCTGTACATTGATTTAAAATAATATTATATTTCTAAGTATAATTGCTTGTATGGTAAAAAATAAATAAATTATAAATTGTTGGGTAATTATGTGTGTTTTAAGGGGGTAAAATGAAAATTTGATAAAAAAAAATAGTATTTGAATTCAATATGTAGTAAAAATTGATAATTTATGGAAACCCATGGAATGATGGAAAATAAATAGGTTAGTTCAGAAAATATAAGCTGAGAAGATATTATAGGTACCTACCTACCTGTCGCCGATAGGAGGTGAACAAGAATGGCCATAGAAAGTTTGAAAGAGGCCTTGGTGATTACCAATTGAGAGATTTTTTGGAGTAGAAAAAGATAATGTCCTAACAAGATGAAGGACTATCAGTAATAAGGAAATAAATAATAATATTGAAATAAAAACGTGTTTTTTTATCTAGCTATGGAGTTTTACTAATTATGCACAAATAATATTAATTTCTTATTCAAATTAAATATAATTTATTCTAAACGTAATTTATAATAAAGGAAGAATGTACTAAATATTTTAAAAGATACTTATAAATAAATTTAAATTAAATTGTAAAAGGGTATGTACGTAAAGAGAATCAATAATCTAATACTTTGGGAAGCAATCGTTACAATTCATATAACTAAGAAAGGAATAATAAATCTGTTTGAATATAACAATAAAAATACAAAAAACAATACAATAATTTAATACCTCTAACTTAATTAAGTATATTTGGTAATAAGTAATACATTTTATAAGCGACTGCATCAGTAATAATACACATGGATAGCTGCAGCACATCGAAACATCAATAACTAAATCACCATGTCATAGAAAAACTACACTTTTTAAGAAAAATGTCATTCCTCAATATGGCCGATAACTTTTTTATAATCAAGAACCATATATAAGGACATGGTAATTATGTCGAGCGAAACCATAAATGTAAACACCGAGCCTCTCCAGCAAAATTGCCTGACATGAATATGGATAAATAGGAGTCTTCTGACTTATAAAACATCTGTAAAAGACGTTATTTTAACAATATTTCCTTACACGAAAGATAATTGTTGGGCGTTGCTTAGCCTTTGTTTTTCTTTAATAAATAATTTAACCATTATTTTATATATGGATATAACATTAGTAACATAAGTGAAAATATACCATTACTCTTTCTAGTTTCAATCCTCATGAGGATTAGTTTTTTGCAAAGTTTTGCATCTTCCATTAAATTCTGATTTGTACTGTGCGACTTTCTTTAGCTCCTTGTACCATCTGTAGGTACCTCATATCCTAACATTTACTGTCAAAAAGGGTCAAAACACAAAAAATAGACACAGTGTAGTTTTTCTCTGACATTCAGACTAATAATATAGAGTTAAATACAATAAATAAAGCAAACACATCACTAATGCTAATGAGTAAGAAGTTGGAAGAAAATTAGAAGTTTTTAAGATGTTATTTCAATCGGAAGGCAATACGAATAAATACAAAATTATTATATATTTGTGTAGTTTTTTTTTCTCTTACATAGGAACTTATTGGGACTTTACAAACCGGAATATAATATGTAGGTAGATGAGGGATATATAATTAGATATGTTTTTCGTTGATGTGTTTTGTTGTTGAGTTGTTATATTAGAAGGTATAGGAATGTTTAACCACCTACACACAATGTAATACTTAAATTATAAATATAATCTTACTTTGTAAAGTCGGGTAGATTAATTGTATAATAAATATATATAATATGTAGAGAAGATTACAGATACATAATACAAGAGATATTTTTCCAAAAAGAATTGTTAAATATAATACACACAATATAAATATTATTATGTATTTTAATACATATTACGAGAGCGTATGTAGTTTTACATGATGTATATGTATAATAATATTTTCTTATTGATTAAAATCTTATATTTAATTAATAAAACATAATCATATATTGTTACATAATATATATGTATTATATATAACAACATTTTATATATACTAACAAGATTTTATCATAGTAATAGTTGTAGTAGTTATACGTAAAATGGAATATAAAAAGGGGACAGGTAAAAAACTCTGCGTAGAATAATTAAATTTAAATACAAATCAAAATAATCATCATGTTATAATGCTGTTGATGTTTTGATAATGATAATTAAGATGTTTTTTATTATTTATTTATCATTTTCATTAAAATAAAACAATACTCAATGATGTAATATAACTATTTTACTTGTGTTTGTAGAAAAACCGCTGTGGAGTTTTCCGATCTTCAAAATATAACAGTTTCCAGTATGTAAGTAAAATATTAATAATCAGCAGCATTGTCTTGTGTACATAGTCCAATCCAGTTCAATTGTAAGATGACGTCTAAGTGTCTGGATGTTGGGGACGCATAAGAGCCTCGGCTTCCGAGGGTGGAGTCGCCATGTGAGACGGAGCACTGCCTGTAACAAGTCCTTCTATAGAACTTACCGTGTGGGGACCTCCGTTACTATGTGTGTTATTATGCGTGGTGGTCCCAGTTGGATGTGTTGTCACGACCCCCGGTGCCCCCAAACCTCCAGGGATAGTCTTCAGGTGACAGTGCATGCAGAAACATCTAAAGAAACATAGAACACAGTAATATAATTCTTAAATGAGTTAAAATTTGATTTTAAATACGATTTCCATGTAAATTTAGGAATAACAATTTAATTTTAACTTGTTTATAAATTTTTGGAGGATTCATTGTAATGAGACAAGTCATATAAAATATTTTTTTAAAAACTATATCAATCAATAGATATTTAATCAGCTTCTGCTGGTAGCTTAGCAGGAATCTATATTGTACATCAAGTTCAAATCCAAACCATTCAAAAAATACTCATGAAACATCTCGTGTCCTAGATTACTATTAAACACTCCATGGTTTTTAATGATGAGTTTTAATATAAAAAAAGAACTAAAACGCTCACAGAAAGTTTAGAATATTTGTGTCGTGAAAGCAGAAGAGATCTAAAGCAGGTTTCGATACTCAAATCTATCGATTGAAAATCATAGATACTACCTGCAATATATCAATCACCTCAAATTTAAACTCAATATCAAAGAATCACTTGAAAAATTTATTTAAAAAAAAACACAAAAATCATATAAAAACCAATAGATTATTAAAATTGCAATTTTAAACTGTCGGAAAATTGTGTTTCTCTTGAATCAGACATTCAGTACATCGTGTTATCAACGGAAGACATAAAGACAAATTCGTAATTTGATTGACAGATCAATTGGGGAATATAAATGGAGTATACCCATATACCTAAACAATAAGTATTGTTCTACTTACAAGTCGATACCTCCGACCCAAATAGCTTCCCACAATAGGCATTTGGTACATAAAGACATAAGATGAATGAAACAATCTGTCTTTTTGTCAAAATTTCTCAGAATTTCACGTGAAATTGACTGATTTGAAAATCAAAATTTAGGACAACCGCGAAATAGTACGAAACTGAGAAAAATATATTATTTTTGTAATATCACTTATCCCAATAAAATATCATATTTTTTATGTAAATATTGCAAGCGTTTATACTTTGCAGCAAATTCAATGTCCAAAAAATGTTGAAATAACCTCTTTCACGGATATTTCAAGAGTGAAAAATTCTAGAATTTTAGTTATTTTTTACTCTCCTCGTACATATTTAGTTAGTTGGAAGATATCGCGCTTCTGCGATAAACTCGCCCATTGCACAAAATTGTTTATTTACTAATGCTGATTTTTTTTGTGCAATAAAGATTTTTATAATTATTATTTTATTTTTATAAAAATATAAGATACTCTTTAAAACTTTTCTTCAATTCTACATTTTCCTTTCGTTTATGTGCACTTCTTGGCAACACAAGATGAAAACGAGTTTCCTCCACCTAGATTGATTACTTCACTGATAGAAAATGTTCTAAGACTAAAAATAGAAAGATCAATCCCTCTTCAACCAAATACCTACCAGGTACACTATGTAAATACTCTGAAGTTAAAGTTTATTTGAAAGTTTTTAGTCTGTTCCTAGTCTGATGACAATTTTATTATAGGCAGATTTTACGTCAGATTTTTAAATCTTTTTTTGCGAAAAACTAAGCATAACAATCATTTTACTTCAGATGCGCCCATTCTTTTAAAAAATATTGCCTAATTTGATCAATCCTTAGTAACATATATGCTTTTATATCGCTAGGTCTATTGAATTTACGGTTCTTTTACCTTAATTCTATTTGTTTTTTGTTTTCTCCTTACTTCATCCTCATACTATATTTAGGATGATAAAGCAAAATATGAAAACCTAAATAAATATAGGTAGGTACATAATCATATCTATTTTGGGCCCTGGCGGTGTGCCTCTGACACAGCGAGAAAACAGTGAAACGTCTGTGGGAGTGTTGCACGATCTTGAATATGCGAATGATCTATCCCTTTTTGATATATCTGTGGACGGATTACAGTAGAACGGCAATGCTCCTTTTGATAATTCTTTACGCCTTGACCTTCGTATCGACGCTAGTAAATATACAACATCTAATATACAATATCAAAGCGCAGGGAATGCCATGGATAGACGTAACGCGATTAGCACAGAGACGCTCTGAATGGAGGAGGCTGGTTTCTCCCCTGTGCTCCTAAGAGGAACGTTAAGGGCGTTTATTTTGAGGACATGAAATATTGATTGACGGCATTATATACTGAGAAATAAAATCACAAAGAATGTACAAAAAAAAATAAACTCACAAAATAATTATAGCTTTCTATTTTTTTGAAGACAAATACGATAACTTTGATTTGGTTTTCTTTCATAGTAAATAAAATAAAATATTTTTTTCCTTTTTTATCATTGAATCTAGTTCACGATCACTTAGGTATTCACAATATGTATCTACGTGTAAGTAGGTAACCATGGATGTACTTTAAACATCAAACAAAGTTCACAGGGTGACAACGAGAGCCCTTCTCGAATGTTTACAGAAGAACGAGCAACCATTGGGGGGTAAAAAGAAATATACCTACAACTACAACTATGTATATTATGTACTTGTCTGCTAACACTTATTAAATTATATAGAATACGAAAAAATTTACATTAATAATCTTTAAAAAATTACGTAATTTTTTTTGGAAAAAATTGCAATAAAATATAAGTATTTCTTAATACTTCTTAAATTTAATACTGTGACATTATTCTGTATCTGAGAGGCAGTCTTTAGTGCTAAAATGTCATTTTCAAAAACAATTTTTTAATTGAAGAAATCTCAACATTTTACTATTAATAAGCTGTATATAATATATACCATAATGATGCGCACTTCAATTCTTATGATCCTAAGCATCTCTGTACTTAAGACTCACGACTATTATGTTATTTCCGGTTTTTTTGTAAATTTGCTATTTTTGTAACAAATGCACTTGAGTCCTAATGGCTTTCAGGTACAGTATGGATTATCTATTCCAGACACATTATTATGGCACAGTTCAGATGATACATGCATTCATAACACTGCAAGTACACTTATACGATCGTGTAGATCAAGGGTCACAATTTATTCCACGAAATCTCGTAAACTCTGAAATTTCCAATCAAGGGATCATTGATTTCGAATCTCGCGTCCAACTTATCTCAATTTCATAGCACAATCAAATTGTTTGCAGTTATACATGAAGTTGTTTGAAACCCAGATACATTTTTTGACATACATACATTTATAACATAACATACATTTATGACAAAACCCAGATATATCTTTTGAATTTTAAAAAAAAAATATACAATACCTTAACGCGAGTAATCCCAAGCCCACTAGTACTAGAACCGCGCCAGCCGCCAGTAGGTAATAGCGATGGGCGGCAGCTTCTGCTCCTGGAGACAACTGGACCAGACCTACCACCAGCAGGACTCCGCCTAGAAGCAAGGAGCCTACCACTATGTGAAGCGCTGAAACCTGGACAGCAAAATATCAAAAGTCATGATACATTAAAACATATTTTGCTTGTCTTTTCAAAACAATATTTTTATTTTCGCAAATGATTGATTTAATTTCGCAAACCAACATTTACAATACACGACACAAAGTTTTACTACTTAAATACATATCAAACCAACTAAGTATCATTGGCCGAAGCAGTGAAATCGGTCAAGTAAAATACCAATATAATCAGTAGAGTCAACACTCGGTCCGGATGATCTGACCAAAACAAAGATTGTATTAAGCTGAGTCAGTTTTTCTTCTCGTATGAATTCCCAATTCTAATTTTATTCATCTCTTTCTTACTCACTGTTATCAGTTGAGAAAAAAAATACAATATAGACTATTTATTTATTTTTTATTCAGATTGTGTCACCGGTCGAAACTGTCGAAACAATTTCGTCGTTCTGAACATGTTTCATAATGAACAGGCTCCATCACTATATCTCCACGTTCACTATTCTTAATCCAATCGTATCAGCTAGTAATGACTCGTCGCTTAGTTTCGATTGTACTGATCAGGTAGTGACTCGTCACTTGGCTCGATTTGTGTGATCCATCCTTTAAACACTTCATCAGTTTACAGAGTGTTCGTCCCAAAATAATAATACAATGCGGGGGAGATAAGGTAACCACTTGCGTAAAGTGCCTGATGTTGACTGTTAATCGAAAGTGGAGTGGGATCCCTGAATTAACTCCTCGATTTTATCAGCGGCAGTTACAATGTCATTTGGGAATTCTTTCACACATAAAAATGTTTATTACTGTTTTATACCGTGTAAAGAGTAAATACTTGGAACCTGGGAAATTAATATATTTTTTGGATATTTTGATTATTAATTATTGTTTAAATACTTACATGTATTATTTTTTTAAATAAAATATAAGCAATGAACCATTTCTAGTATTTAACACTTTTTCTTTTTCTGGGATTGCACCCAATACATGAGTGATGCTCATGCTGCTGTATTGTGTACCTACTCGTAAGACAAAAAATGTTACTTTAGCTCCTTATTATATGCAACCTATATTACAAACAATAACAAACAATAATATGGATAATAATATAGACTATTTACGTTCAAAGCGGTAATCGCTTTCAACTTCTAAATGAAAACTACTCCTGAATTTTCAGAAAAGTGTATCTGTATGAATTCATGAAAGAAAACAATAAATCCAGACAAAGGTATTCCTTACTTTTCCGAAGACATAGTACTCCGGTAGTCTGTCCAGATGTGGGCTTGGAGAAGCGCTGGGAGATGGTGGTAGCCAGGGCCCGCCTAGATAGAGTTGGCTGGGCCTCTTGCCTCTCTTCTCAGCCCGTCTCCTTTCGTGGCGCACGGCCACGGCCGGCATTGCGCCGATCATACCTGCGATTCCCGCGATCCTGAAAATAAAGAAATTGAACAAACATTAGTACGAGACTAGAATACAACCAACAGTTGAAACACAATAATACAAGTATAATGGAAAAAGACCCATGAAAACTTGAGAACAGTATGGTGTATTTATGAACAGATTTACATGGGCTTTAATACGGACTGATGATGCCATACAACGGAGCCATACAACGTAAATATTTTTGTATACAATTTCGAGTAGGCTTTTGTTATACAGATGACAAATTATTATTATTTTCCGATTTCAAATACTATATTATAATAAAAAAATGAAAACTCTTGTAATTAATTGTATGATAAATCAGTACAACAAATTATTTTTTAAAAAGTTAATTAGCACCTTTTGGACATAAATAATTATTATGTATGTTGATCCAAATACAAACTTTCTTAAAATGAAACTTGAGTAGTTTAAGCTATTTTCAAAGCATCAATCAATTTCTTCTTTTTTAAAAAGAACCTAAAATGATAAAAAAATACATATAAGATACAGTTCTTGTTAGTTACTTCAGTTTTATTATATTTACAGTATTTTCGTGACAACATATACCTACCTAGTCGTGAGTAATAAACGTTAGAAATTATAACCTCACAACATTGATATTAACAAAACAATACATTTATAGATAACTTCGCCTTACAATTAATATAATTATAATAAGCTCAGTTTTTGCAGCCGTTGCATTTTCCCTCACAGGTCACATTGATACCTTCTGAATGCTTTATCGATTAACTTTATATTTACGATGACGCAATACTTACTTCATAAACTAACTAAACTGTTTTGAATATCGTCGAAACTCCCGAAAGTCATAAAACTAAAACTCTTTATTAGGATTCGGTACGGTTACAATGTTTGGTAATAAACTTGATATATTTATGTCTAGTTTTATTGTTTTTGCGGATTCAACTTGTTTTTCTTCATTTGTTTCGTGTCTAGAAATACACCTTTATATAACCTACAAATGTTTATTGTGTAAAGTCCCCGATAAACAGTAAATTTTTGAGTGTTCTTTAAAAGGCAAGTGTTCGAAAATCATCACGAATAGGAAATTTAAGAACTTCAATTCAGCAATGAGGTTTGCCACCCATTCTGAAAATCATACATTTTACTGACACGGCGAGATGAATTATCCAACTAGATATATATAATATTATATTAGTTGTTATATAACATAACATGTATAGACAATTCACACAGACCGAGCTAGTCCCAAACTAAGTTGTGAATCTTGTATTATGGGTACTAACGCGACGATACACATATATACAATGCACTACACACATATACATGTAACACCCAGACCCAGGACAATCTGAAAAAGGTCATTCTTCATTTTGCCCTGGCCGGGAATCGAACCCGGGACCTAGTGACTCAAAGGCATGTGCGTTAGCCTCCACGCCACACCGGTCGTCAATATAATATATATAATTTATAATATATATATATAATTAGTATTAGTTGTTATATGTAACATTATGTAAGTGGTTATATACTGTATAATATTAATATTATTTGCTGTAACAATAAAGTTACCACCGGAAAACTAGAATCTAGGTATATACTAATTGTTTTATATGTGATATTTCACAAATACCTATTTTTTTTTAAATAATACTCGAAAACTTCATAAAAAGTTGGTGATCAATATTTGACTAATTATATTATTCAACAAGTTATATGAAGACAAATCTCGCTGATCCCCGAGTCTTAACATTTTTAATATTTCAGATCCGCCCAGCATGAATTAGTATACACAGCCTGGTAAGTTGTGCTAATGCCTAATTTATTATTCGCCACATTATATACGTTTGCTGAATATTAAACACCAAAAAATATTTTTTACTTAGTTTAAATTCAATTTTATACTAACAATAACCGTCATACCTATCAGAAAGCTTTAAAATTTTACAAACTTTCAAACTTTTTACGAAGATTGTGAGTACCTACGTTGATTGAAGCAACATCACACTCCTATACTGAGGGATCGAAGAAAATCAGGAAAGCTTAGACTTGGATTTCTGTATGGTGAAAACAAGAATGCACAACATAATGGTAACCAAAACTGGAGTAAAGGAAAGCCTATTTATTTTTTTTATTTACGGTATAATTGCCTTAGATTACAAGTGTAAAGTGGACAATTTTAAAAAATATAGAAGTTACAAAACAATGAAAACATAATGACAACAATAATCTTGATAAAAATTAAATTAAATTATAAAATAAATATTAAATTAACTTAGCAATTTCAGAATAAATCTGATTAAAACATTCTATCATCTTCCTCCTCACAGAGCCATCTCCATCGAAAAACAAATCTATTGTCTCAGCATGCTTATCATGGAAATATGCTTTAAAAGATGCCAAACCCCGATCTGGATTACGACCATTGTTGATTAACTGATATTTTTTTTATATCTAAAATACTGAAAAGTTCTCATTACATTGTGATGGAACAAGTTTTTTTTCAAAAAAAATATATTTGGGTTTTGTTATAAACTCAAGTACAACCTTATACACCTTTCACAGTAAGCTTAAAGCTTAATGTGTCGTGAAAGGGAGTTTGCCGGTACCTGAGATCGAACCGCGTAGTTGGATGGTTAAATGAAAAAAATCAATGATATTATAGTAAATATTTCGCCACTACATACTCGTATCATCACATTATTTTAAGTTTATTTATTTTAGTTGTTATATATTTGATGAAATTAAAAAAAATAAGATATGGATCCAATGTAGAGATGTGCGCATTAAAACAAATAAAAGATACAAAGCCAATCAGAAACCTCGATTGGAGAACCATGTCTACACAATGTAACATTGTGTAAAATCTAAACGGAAAAAGTGAGAAAGGTATCCCAACGCTTACGAATCGGCTCTAGGCTGGTTTAAGTGATTACTTTCGGTGTCCATGGACAACGTTCACCAATTCCACCATTCTCACTGTCACGATGTAAGGTCCACCAATCAAGAGACGCTTTATGCAAACCTTAGAAGTAACCATCTTTTTCGTATCTCATTATTCAGATCTCAAATAGATCAGACCCAAATCTGGTTAAACAATCAAAAAAACTAGTAAATATTCTATACAAATAATTATACTATACTATACCATCACGGCATATCCCACAAGTGGGGTAGCCAGCAGATCAGCTGCATGTAAGAAACATGCAAACTGTCCTCTTCGTGCCAATATAAAATCAAGACATTCAGGATGGGTGGCAAACCTCATCGCTGAATTTAAGATGTAAAATGTCTTATTTTTTTCGAACACCAAATTTTAACAAATAAATATTTGGAAATGTCTGGCCAAACCGGAAACAATACAACACATAGTTTCGGGTTGTTCTCTTCTCGCTCAAACTGAATATACTTATAGACATAATCATGTCGCAAAAATAATACATCAAAATTTAGCAATTAAACATAATCTATTAAACTCACAAAATGTAATTCCTTATTATAAATACAACCCAGAACCGGTTTTAGAAAATCAAAATTACAGGTTCTATTATGATAAAACAATAATAACAGATAGACAAATACATCATAATAGACGTAATAAAATAACGTACCTAATAGACATCGCTGTCCCAAATACACATAATATACAAACAACCGTCGCAGAAAAAATACGTTAACATACAGAACTAGCAGGAGAAATAAAAAATATTTGGCATTCTAGGTCCGTTTATATAATACCTTTAGTCATGTCAGCCAAAAGGGTAACTCCGAAATCTTTAATAAATAATTTACAAAAATTAGATTTACCGGTTAATTTGTACATTAAAATTCAAAAATCTATTATAATAAACACTTATAATATTGTAAAAAAGTTTTTAAACACAGATATTTCAGGCACAATGCTGGTATTTTGAACCCGCGTTCTGAGCCTAATCCTTTGATATCCTGTATATCTGGATAGGTGAATTTTTCCCGGCATTAGACTGTTAAGTTTTTGTATGACCATGACTGATCATATGGAGACTTATCTGGTTGTATAATGCTGAGAAGTGTCGATGGCAATTCTGCCGCCGCGTATAAAAATATATCAACATGAAACATATAATTTCCAATTTCGTCGTCTAGAAACTTCTTGTAGTGGTTACGTGTCCTACAATCGGATGATACAACGAGGAATTTGTAACGCATCACCACAATAATTTGCATAGAAATTACTTTACCACAAGGGAATATGTTTATATACGATATTGATTAGGTTCTCAGTGATACTTTGTATGAATTTTTAGTTTACCTGTATTTTTCAATTTTAAAGAATTTTCAAATGAAAAATAATTGTAGCGGTCATTCCTTTTGACAGAAATTTGTACAAGGTAAAGAAAGCTGCGCTACATTATTTACAATAAACCTTTTAACTAGAAAAACAATTAAAGCGTTTTTTTTTCTACGTAATAAATTTTTGTTTGTATAATATTTCAGCACATTTTCAGACACGTGCGTTAACACAATACAAGTTAAACACCTAATAAATAATATTTTACGTAACCCAGTACTTTAACAATTTTATTATATTTTTCATCAACTGTGATTATCATCCAGTACGAAAATAATGACTTGTATAACTTAAGTTGAACCGGAACCAACAATACTATGTTGCTATTCAAAACCCTGATTAAAAAATCTAAACGAAGCAATTTAGACATCAATTCAGACTAGGGAAAAATAAAACACATCTCTAAGTCTTGCTTAAAATAAAAATATATTAATCAGAAACCTCGATTAGAGAACTAAATATGTCTACACAATGCAACATTGTATAAAATCTAATCGGAAGAAATGAGAAAGTTGTCCCAACGCTTACGAATTGGCTCTAGGCTGTTTTAAGTGAACACTTTCGGTGCCCGTAAACAACGTTCACCAATTCCACCATTCTCACTGTCACGATGTATCTTTTTGGGATCTCATTTTTCAGATCTCAAATAGATTGCGATCTCCCGTCTAAATGGCGCCGGAACAATTAAGTTCAATACTTTATCGGCTGCTAGTTCGACCAGTCAGCAACAAATGTTTAGAATATTTACTAATTTTGTCTAATGTTGCATTGTGTAGACATGGTTCTCCAATCGAGGTTTCTGATTGGTTTTGTCATCTGCACCCAAATCCGGTTAAACAATAAAAAAAAATAGTAAATATTCTAAACAAAAATATATTATCCAAATATTTCATTATTTTCGTCGATCGATTATTTCTGCCAAAGCTCGTAATCTAAAATTTTCTGATATTAAGTCGTAAAAAGTTTTGAAATCAATCATCACAGTAAAAGTATCATCTGAAAGAGAAACAAAAGTTTGAGAAGGTTTAGTATGTTTCCTTTATACAACGCCTGAAAGAACGCATTTGTGTTTATTAAATATTTATTTCGTTTTCAATCTCAGCGTCTAACCTCCTCTGAATAAATAAAATATTGAAACTTGGTAGAGATAAGAGAAGTTTATATGAACATCATATTATTATGTTCTATCTATCCACACAATCCGGGAATATCTCACAAACGGATAACCTATGGATTATCTGCGTGTGATGGACACACAAATCAATAATTATGACTGAATTTTATATCTGCTTATTTTGTCCAACTCCATAATTTAATGTAAATAATTATAACATTGAAGAGGAGTGTACTCCTTATAATTAAATTAAAGTACTTCTATTAAAGTACTTTTATGAGTTCGTCGGTAGCCCGGAGGCAGAGTCTCGGCCTCCAGAACAAGGGGTCCGTGGTTCGATCCCAGGTGCCGGCAAACTCCTCTTTCACAGCACAAACTTTTAGCTTAATGTGAAAGGTGTATAAGATGTGTTTTTAAAAAAAAATGTTTTTTGTGATCTTTTTTACACATGTCTATCTATCTACCTTTAACAGAATACTCGAAACTTGCAATAAAAAAGGAGAACATTAAATTGTATTTTAGAGAATTCACGAACCGCTAACGATGAGAATTTTCATTCAGAAAATTTTAATCTTTTGTCATAAAGTCTTGGTACTAAAATTAATAATTTATCATTATTCCGTTTCCAGCAAAGAATAGATATTCCATACTTTTCTGTAAGTTTGAGTAAATGTCTTGTAAAAAGTAGGTATTAGTAAATCATCGCGATTTAGCCATTCAATGTTCAGTTGAGTACAAGAGAAGGATGAAAGTGACATAAATGCAGTAGAGATGAGATCGTTGAGAAGGATGTGTGATAAAAGTCTGAGAGATCGTGTGCGTAACAGTGATATACGAAAGGAATGTGGAACAAAAGTTGGTGTAATTACAAGGATGAATGTTAATAAGTTAAGATGGTTTGGGCACGTGGAAAGAATGAATGAGGACAGAATGACCAAGAAGATATATTTGGCTGAGAGGAATGGTGCTCGGAGACGTGGACTTCCGAGGATCAAATGGCAAGATCATTTAAATCAAATCCTACAGGACGTTCACGTGTTGAGCACATTGAACAGGAGAGCATGCATGAGGAATTGTATGACAGTGACGGAAGCGAAAGATGTATGCAAGGATAGAAGGAAGTGGCGCTCGATCCTTTCTGCCTACCCCGTGAGGGAAGCGACGTGATGGTATGTATGTTTGTAAGTTCAGTTGAATTCATCGGTAGCCGAGAGGTAGATCTCGGTCTCATGCACAAGAGATGCGCGGTTCGACTCCAGGTGCCGGCTAACTCTCCTTTCATGACACAAGCTTTTAACTTACTGTCAAAGGTGTATAAAGTTGTCTTTGGGTTTATGACAAAAAACACATGTTCATCTATTTAAAAAAAAACCTTTTAACCCATCCTGAATGTCTCATTTTTATTGCAACTTAAAGGACGGCTTGCATGTTAGGCTTCCAGCTACCCTAAATGTGGATGATGTCGTAATGGTTTCAATAAATATATGGAAATTATATGAGAATCGAAAGTATATCGTAATGGAAAAATACTTGGACAATATTATAATTTACCTTCAATAAGGAGGTTTTATTAATATTACTTATCTCTGTATTTTCAGAGTTCTCAATCCGATTTATATCACAAGAGAAAACTTAGTTCATCAAAATTGTTCAGCGTGAACAAAAAGGGTGTGAGAGACTGCTCATCTCATTTCTAAGGCAAACCATTATGTAATGAACTTTTAACAAAAGCACTTATACTTATTTTTCACTTAGTTATGGCCAGAACAATTTCTATATCATCCTTTCTATATAATGGACGGAAGGATGTATAAAGTAAAACTCAGAGACTACATAAAAGTGAACAAATGTTCCTTCTCTCTCATTTTGAGAGGTATGCATAGAAAATGAACTTTTGGTTGATTCATCAAAGGTTTCCCGTACTTTTGCGTATTACTGAAACTTTAGTGAAATCGATAAGGTATGGTCCAGACTGCGGGGAAGTAATTTTAAATTTTATTACGTGGATCATTGTAAAACGAAGTACTGAAATGATACTACTGAATATAACATTATTATTGTGCACTTTTTATGGAATTTAATACACAAAATTGTTACCAAAGACTTTGCGAGCCTTAATATTCGTCAGGAGCTTTCTATTTGTGTGCGCTCTACGTAGGACTACTTTATTGGGCACTAAGTCTGTCCAAGGTATTTGAAGCATTCTTCGGTGAATCCACATCTCGAATGCCTCGAACAGGTTCATTGTGTTATCTTTGAGTTAACAATGCGTGTTGCATAAACTGATATAATCGATGTTTTATATTAAGACAACACTAACATATGGAAGTATTACAGAGGACCAAATAGCTTTATAGCTGTCCAACCATTTTAGCAAAATAATAATATCGTTACAATAATGACAATAACACTTTTTTTCTATTGTTTGGCTTAATACATTGTTATCTACAAAATTGTTTATTTTTTTTCTTATCAGGTTTGAATGTTCCTTTTATATCTGCGCTCTATAGTATTACTTTATACTTTATTATAATTAACCTATCTTCATCCGCAGTGTATTTAACATTATAAAAAAATAATTGCTTTCAAATAAAAATGGGTGGTGGCTACATGGCCATATCAAGGATCACGAAAATAGTAGAAATGTAGATAAAATTAGTATTAAAGTAAGGGAAATGTATGGAAAATTTAAAATATGCATTTAACAAAAAAAAAAATATATATTTTATTTACTTACTACCTCAGAAATTCCATCTGTTTTAATTATTTTAAGAGAATGTGTATCTAGAATTAATATAAAATAATGTTTAGTTAGTAGATGTTTGTAGTTTTTGAGTTTGTATATTTCTAGAAATAAATAAAATATTAGATACATTTGCCATTACATTTCGTTTTGCCAAATATACTTTTGCTATTGTAAAATAAGACTGAAAAACTTTTCGTTATTCTTAAATATTGTGTATACTAAAACTAATTATCTAAGTTAATCTAATCATTTATGTATTTATTTATACAACGAACGGCTATATAAGCCTTTAACGTGAAAAAAATACAATTAAAACAACAACAAATAGTGAAAAACATAATATTACAAAAATATCTATAGAAACACATTAGCAATAAGTACATAGCAAAATAATATAATCTAGCAAGTACTTAATAATATAACACAAATAATTATAATAGGTATGATGGTCACAGTAAACAATAAAAAAAAGGTACATATGTAGGTATCATCCCAATAAAAATTGATAGTGAACCTTCAATTGCAATTTTCTTAACAACAAACTACACAAACTCTAACGAGGAAGAATGTAATATTCAATACAATCATATAGAAGATACTTCAATTCTTCTACCATTGGAATCGCTACTTCTAGAATATAATATTCTCGGAATAAAGAGCACAAAATACATATAAGATATTGAGCATAAAGGATTACTCCCGGTGCAGGTTTAGTCTAGAATCTTATCTAGTGATATATTTTAAATAATAAATTGACTCTCTTGAAATTAGACGAACCTCAAGTTAAAATTAATCTACCTCAAGTCAAGAATAGCAGTAGCATGTTTTACATCTATGCAAAAAAACAGCACATGCCTACAAAAGAAAAATTGGGATATTGTCTAAAATTGTTATAGGATGCGTCCAGATAGTAGGATGCGAGCGTCAATCACCAATCTTCAATCATTCGATGATTTTCTGGAGCATTCGCCGAAGAAATATTCGGAGTGCATGACGTTATCGCATAAAAATGATGAGATCGTAAAATATCAAAATTCCTATACCAAATAGATAATAAGGCAGTGAAGGAGAGGAAGGTAAAAATATGAAAAGTCAGATGTTTTCTTAAATACGTTAACCAAAGTTTAAACAAAATTTTTACGTATTTATTACATCGCAATTTTGAATAAATCTAATTTAAATTATTTCATATATTGCACCTTACTAATTCGATATTTCTAAAATAGATACTACTATCACAGATTTTTTTTTAAATAATGACATCCGCGTCGGAAGTAATCTCCCACTACAACATGTGCTCATGTAAAATGCAGTACATAATAGAAATGTATTATTCTGTCTAGTGCAATATAAAACTTTATGTACAAAGTTCTTAGAAATATCGGAAGCGTTGTCATGATAATATTATTACTATTTCCACCATATATACATACATAATATATATGAAGTCTGTATGTAGTTATATTTACTATGTATAATACCTATGTAGTTCATATTATTCCCTTATGTTTTCTTTACTACATTACATTATTACTCGGAGCTTGTTATTTTGCGAGTATGTGAATGTACAACAATAAGACTATAAAGTCGTGTTCACAGTGTCTCAAATTTTACATCAATTCAATGATGATAATTATTGATATAAATCTTTTAAATACACTCTTTTCCTCGTCAACAAGATTCCTGAAAGACTGGATGTTAAATACATTAGTTTAGTCGATATCTTATTGAAATTTAGCTTTAATTTATAAATTGTTGATGTCTTATTTTGTTATGTATGCACATAAATTACGATGATTATTTTAAGATATATTGAAAAATAGTTAACTTGCACATAGTGTGTTATGTGATATTTGGTTGATGAAATGCGAAAATTAAAAATTAATTTTGGACATAAACTTTGAGTGACGCAAAAGTTGGAACTGTCATCTTACCCATCGTTGTTTTTATATTGTAAATAAATATCGTAGAAGTATAATGAAAGAGGGTTATTCAGGTTGACGAAATGTTGTGAGCAAAAGAAACCATGCTATACTTATAAGCGATAAATATTATACTCAATATTCAATACTCAATATTATATTCAATATTATACTATTAGATCTAAGAAGAGAGTATGATGTTCAAAGCACAGCATAGATTATGATGAATTGTTAATACTTTTTAATTTTTCAAAGTAAAACAGTTTTTAATTAATTTTCTACCAATTTCCGATTCATTCTATTTTTGTATTCTCTTTTACTTGAATTATTGTTCTCTTTCTCCTTGAGCAATTTTAATCCCATTTTATAGTGGATAGGTACTGCTTTTTCGCTTTTATTCGCCACGTGATTCTGTGCGTACTATTATACAAATATAATTATAATACATGAAATTATATAGATGTAAAGTTTTGATTAAACAAATTATGATTTATTCTACGCCTTTTGTACGTCGAATGCTAGGTTGTGAAATCGCCTAAGTATTTTATGAAGAAGCTTATAACGGACATTAATATTGATGGATTGTCTAAATAGTCCTTAACAATATGTTCACTATAAAGTGGTATGAGAACTCACCACTCACCTACAATACGAGTTGAATATGTAAAGAACCTACACAATGTATGTGTTTTGTACAATATGTATGTAAGTGTTTGTATTTCCATTACATCTACATAATGACGTGTTCCTATGTGTGTGTTTATCGTCCGAAAGGAAAATGCAATCAGCAAATTGATGGTTCGTGTGATGGAATTGCTTTCTTCTTGTGTTTTAAATGTGCTGACATCTACATACAAAGTGGATGAACAACGAAAAGAACACAGTGTACTATATGGGTTACACTTAACTCTAGTTAATCTTGTGAATGTGTAAGTAGTACTCATGGAAAATTATTATCGTCTTAATCTGATTTCAATTTACTTGCACCCTTTCTATTGATGCATAAAAATTTTGAACACGCATTTTCGTAAGAATATTGTTCTACCTAGTGGATAATACGAATTATTTTTTTAATAATAAACAAGGTTTTATTTGCCTGGGGGGCTAAAAAGGCCACTTTATATGAATCATAATAGAATCATTTAAGAAATCGTAAAACGATTTTACGGCAACATTTCACCAAATATGAATTGTAGATGAATTGCTCAATGTGACCATTTAAGCCCCCAGAGCTTCCCTCTCTATACGACTTGAGTCAACAACAAAGTATTTATATACTAAATATCTACATTCATACATGCAATTATTATTTATTTTACTTCTTTAAGTTTTCCCTGTTATGGCATGCTGTAGATAAGATTATTATTACACATTTTCAAAAGAAAACCACCATGAAGTACGTTAATCGTGTTGAAAATGAATTATTTCATTGCAACCTCCCTCACAATGCTGCAATTCTCAGTTTTATTGCATCGCATCACACTTTTTATTGTATGGTGATACCAGTAGAGAAATTCCGTTATAGGAATTTGCGTAATTAAAAAGCTATCTGCCGCCGTGATGACATTCCTTCAGGCACATACAGTGAAACACGTTTCTCTACAGAATTGAAATTCATTGATTCATGAATAATTCATTGCACTGCAAAAATATTTGCAATACGTATTATATAGAATTATATTAACACATTACCCCGATTCTATTTCAATATAACTAAAATAGGAACATATCTATTTTAGTTAGTCTACATTGGTATTCTATAAAATCTTAAATTGTTCCAAATTAGAATTATATATACAACTTGCATCATAGAATACGAATGTTAGTTCAAGTGCTCTTAATTATAAAATTTTGGAAAGCTCTTACTTTAGTTTGAATCAATATAGAATGGGGGGTAATGTCTACGAAATAGATAAAACCTTACTAGAATTAACCCATCCAGAATTTTTTACCTTTCAGTGGCACAATGAGGACAATTTGCATGTTTTTTTATATGCACTAATTCTACGGGCTGCCTCACTTGTGGGAAATGCCGTGATGATATGGTAATTACCTACTTTGGAGACTGGATCGTGAGCAACTTAAAAAAGTTTAAACATATCTGTCCTGTCTTTGTGGAGAGTCTTAGGTCAGGTAGTGATGCTCCTTGGGGAGGGAAGCATGTCTGCGAAGACTCCAGTATCGGCGACCCTCGGGTTCACAGGCATGAATAGCAAATGAAGTTTCCGGACACCTGAACTCGGCTCTCCACTCATTTTTTTTCTTCCTTTTTATTTATTGTTTTTATTTGTATTATTTTGTTTTAAATATTGATTTGTTTTCTAGGTTAAGGAAATGCCTTTGTAAATATATTGTTAGTTTTATTTTGTAAATGTATTTGCTTTTCTCGGCTAGAGGGGCATCGAAAGAGTGTAGTCAAAAGATTCCACACATGGAGGTTATGGTGGTTTTTGGCCGGCCAGCTCCTCAGGCTGCCCACTATGGCGCTTCCGGTGTGGACAAGACATGTGTAGTGTAGAATTTGGATAATCGGAAGTTCCCAGACTTCTGCGCTATCCGGGTGGTCGGTGGGTCTCCTTCAATATCTGCATGTAAAATAAATGTATCCAACATAAAAAATACATATGTATGTTGACTCAAAGGTCTCGAAATCTCTTCGGTAATGTTTTGAGTCTGTTGTTTATATTACATCATTAATAAAACATGGACACATCCATTGTGCATTTGTTTTTTTTTTATGGAAAAGACGATGTTTATCACATGCAATTAATCTTTTAGCAGCCTCACTTGTGAGATATTCCATGATGCTAAATAGATATATATGATAATACTTTTTATTCTTTGTTATAAATGACATTAAAAGTTTACTACCACATAGCACCAGTGTACTAACAAAACTAAATTTACGATGGTCATCTCACAATTGTTGTTGACTTTAATACGCTTCCCAGAATTATATGAATAATGAAAAAATCCAATAAAACTCAGTCCATTCCCATTCATTGGCGTACCCAGAGGGAGCAGCAACTTGAGATAGTTCCCCTTCCTTCTAGTATCTCGAAAATAGTTGAAAAATAGACAAAATTAACAAGTATGTGAAAATTATGGATCAATCAAAGTGCGAAGCTGCCCCCTTCCTTAAAGGTTCCATTAAATATAAAGTGGTTCTCGGTTTTTTACGGTTAAGAGGTAGTGAAACATTTCAAATTTCTATACCAAAATGAAAATGTGGCAACGGGGGGTAAAATGTTTGCCTGCATCCTGAAAAATTACATTAAAAAACAGTGGAACAGTAAATAAAATAAATCATTCTATATTTTCTAGTGTAACTTTGTGGAAATGCATTATAAAAGAATAATAATAAAATGAAACCACTATTTTATTCCACTACGAGGATTGTTTATTTGTCATAACGTTTTCAACTGCAATACAGTCATCATCAGTAACAACAACACAATACTGTGTTGTGACTGTATTGCAGTTGAAAACGTTATAACAAATAATCAATCCTCGTAATAGAATAAAACAGTGTTTTATTTTTATTAATAATCTTTTCAAATAAAGTGTTAAACCCCCCAAAACAAAAATCCTGGGACCGCCATTGTTCTTCAAATGAAGAATGATAAATATAAGCTTATATCTTATTATATTTATATCAAACACAATGCTTAAGACTCGATGTTGAGTAAGTATAATAATTGTCTTGATATTAATGAGGTCAATCCATGTTGATATTGTGCAGATACAATAGTACAACATAGACGTAGCTAATTAATATGAAGTGGTGCTAATTTATTAATAATAACTAGAGACGCAACGAACATTAGGCAAGTATTCGGTATTCTGCCTATTCGTCAACATTTTTACTATCCGGCCGAATACCGAATATTTAGTCTACTATTCGGTGTTCTGCCGAAAAGTTTAAATGTAAAACTGAAAGGAACTAATTGCTTGTAGATTGTTGCTATTTCATTGTCAGCTGCAGATGTATATTATTAATTCTCAAATATCTAATTAATTAATTTAATTTGATATGGAGTGAAACAACATAATATTATTAGGTATTGTTATTATTAATGTTGGAACACAAAAATTTCGAAAAAATGTACCGCGCTGCAAATTATGTCTATGATGTACCTACCTACACGATTAAATGCGCGCTCGGGAGTGCCGCATGCTCTTACCATTGTTTTGCAGAATATTTGCCGAATTTTCGGTTATTCGGCACATGATCTTGTCGGTATTCGGCAAATATACTATTCGTTACGTCTCTAATAATAACAGCATATTATTACGTAACATGCGATAGAGAATATTTATCATTATTAATTATAAGTTACCATCACGGCTTCTCCTATGAGTAAGGTTTCCACCAGAATATCAACTGCACATAATAAACATAGATCGTTCTTTGTGTGCCGTGCATATAATCGGAGTGCTAAATAGAAGACGTTAAATATCTCATAATATGTGATGTTTTACAAATACCTGTCTTTTACAAGAAGGTTAGTTATTCTTTGCGAGGAACTCTACAGAATAGCTAGAGTTTACATCTTACTTACTTCCAAATTTTACAAATACCTGTCTTTTACAAGAAGGTTAGTTATTCTTTGCGAGGGACTCTACAGAATAGCTAGAGTTTACATCTTACTTACTTCCGATGGCCGAATAGCCCTTACAGGACCTTTGTCTCCGAAACAAGAGTTTACATCCGTTAATTTTATTCAAAAAGTTTTAAAGTGGATAAAAAATAATGCTTTTTCTGCTTCAAAAAGATTATAACAGAAGGTTAATATCTTATCTTTACAATATGAAATGCAGAAAAGAGGCCAAAAGTATTTTATCAATATATATATTATGTAAATAAAGTAAGTAAATAAATTTTAATTGATTGACAATTCAACAAAATAAACTGAAAATATTTAAAGAACTTATCGCTATGTCGATCTCTTGCAACTACAAAAATTCATTATAAATAACAATCTTCATTTTGACGTTACGGGTTATGATATTTTACATTTTAAATATTTAATATACCTACCTACGGAAAACATTTGCGTGTTTGTTTAATTATAATTTTGATAATAGTAAATTATTAAACTATATTAAGAGGAAACAGACCGGCCGTTTTTCCATACAAAAATAGTCCCCTGTTTTCTCCCTGGATAATACCGGTAGAGTCATATTTTTTTTCCTGAGCATCTATGGTTACTAATAGCATGTCCCTATGATTTCGTTTTTTTCATAAATTATTTATTAAAAAAGATATAAACGTTCAAAAACTTAAAAAAACGACCGGTTTTTCAGCTGAATTCAAACATCCAGAAAACATATTTGACTAGATTTTATAAAAAAATGAAAACATAGAAACACAGCTCAAGCCTTATTTTAATTTTTAATGAAAAAAGTACTGAAATCGGTTAAGTTTTGGAGAAGGAATCAGGGGACTACGAATCGATGATTTTTGTAATTTTAATAAGTATTTTCAGTCCAAGCTGCAGTTGTCTCTATCGCACTTTGCGGGGGAGACTTGAGGAAGGGAGGCGCGAACTAATACGTATACATTCGTAAACGCTATTGTGTTGTGATGTAGGGTAGGTTGGTATAAGAGTGCGCAGTGTACAAGAGTACGCACTGCATATCTCTGGATCATTAGTAATGTTTTCTGATATCTTCAATGGGCATTTTATTTTAGAAGTTGAGCGCTTGTCGGTGTCCATTTTTTGCGAATTTTAGTCGATTATTAAAGATTCTAGGTAAGAAAATCATTTTTTCATCCATTTCTTAAAAATTTTAGGCTTTTTAGAGACCGTGTCAAATAAAATCTATTTATGTTAAAACACATTTATTTACTTATTTCAATTTATTTGTCATTTACAATTGTACACTCACATGTTGAATGACGTCGTCATGACATATTGGCGGGAATTTTATAATATATTGATAATGTCCACTATGTACAAGAGTGCGCACTAGAATTTTGTACAAGAGTGCGCACGCATTCTAGTACAAAATTCTAGTCACCACAAGTTTCGGCACCATAAGTTTCTCAGATACCATCAATTCACATCAAAACAAGTAAAGATACCAGAAAAAGACGGATAAACAACCCGGGGAGAAAAAAAGAAGATTCTGGGATTTCCATGACAAAAACTACATAGGATAAAATCAATTATTTCTTAATTTATGTACGTGACTTTCAATAAATTACAATAAATTTTAACTATTTTAATTAGCTGTTCCGATTAACATTTCAATAAAGTTTGTTTTGATAACAATACAGATTCTTTATTTATCTTATTTTAGTCATAAATAACATCATATTGAACTGATTACTTATGCGCACTCTTATACACAGTCGTGCGCACTCTTGCACACACCTATAGTGTAAGAGTGCGCATTTTAGGGTGTTTTTGTTTTTATTATTTTTTGTATTAAGTACTTTCTTAGGAAATTCTACTATGAACATCTATGAGACAATATACCAAACTACTGAAATACATTATTAAGTTGGTAATTTTTTTTTTAATATCTGTAAAAAATCAAATAACGTCTAAAGTGCGCACTCTTGTACCAACCTACCCTACGTATGGTGGAAGGTAGGGGAGAACAGGGTAATGGGCGCCTACTAAAGGAAAGTTTTAATAAAAACCACGTTTGTAAAAATTCTTGTAATTTTTATTTTTTTCGTGACATTTTTATTATAATATTATGAGAATCATACAAATATCAATAATATTGGCAAGTCTACAGTTTTATATAAAAAAATACTATTCCGTGGCTAATCCTTTTCTCTCCCTTACTGCTAAATGTCGTGGTATACGACCATCAATTATTTCTGGTAACATGCACTCGAAGTAAAACGTTTCTAATATAGGTTCCATTTTTTGCCAAAATAAATCGTCTTTTTTAATTTTTTCGTAAAGTAAGCCTTTAGAGCTCCACAAAATAAAATAGCAGTAATTTCGGCCAGTTATGTGTAATTGCCCCTGAACTTGAAAGTAATAATTATGATTCCTCTTTAATTCTAGCGTGTCGTTTTTAAATATGCAGAAGTCTATTTTCTTTTGTTCTATTCCTTCTTTAGGTGTCAAATCAACAATTTTGTAAGGGCATTTTACTTCCACTATCGAATCCTCTCCAACAAGACCATCAGGACTTGCTGCCAAAAACGTTTTATGCTTATCAACGAATAATCCACATTTTGATACCGACTGCGAAGTGCGAGTATTCTAGCTAGCTAGAGGCATGATTGATCAGAGCGTCCCGGGGGGTGCGGGCGGGGCGGTGCAGCGCGGTGTGCCACGCACACATTGACAGACACACTCACACTCACACAGCCCGCTTGTTCGGGCACTGCGCGACAGCAATAGATTTTAGAAATACCTATTTATCATTTCTCTTCGCCGTGCTGTTTCCTCTTAAGGACCATTTAAATGTTCCAATCTTCTACCTATGTATCTAATTACTTTGCGTGTCTGACGACAAACTTTCTCCAATTTATTCAGTACCTTCTTTACTTATATATTATTTATACATACCAAGAGTTACATATATGTGTAATGCACACCTACCATAGAGTAATATGTGTAATGCACACCCACCTAATTAAGCTATGTGAATTAATACTAATTAAAAAAAATAGCGTAATTAATTAATGAAATAAGCGTACGAAACATTTCATTCATTCTTACCATCACGACATTTCCCATAGGTAGGCTGTTCAGTTGATCAACATTGGATGCAGAAGGAAAAAGGGGATGAATCGAAAAACACTATCTCATAGGAGAGTCAATACAAAATCCGCGAGGTGGTATAATAATATAAATATGAGTTTTGGTTTATAATTGAAATATGGTGTTATGTACAAACCAAATTGACTCGTCCTTTTTTTCCACAACTATTAGCATTTAACTCGATTTGTTGATCAGTCAATTCATCGCCTTTTTCCTTTTGCATGCTGAACTGTATCTAAAAATCATACAACTCGTCCTCTCCGAGCCAATATATGTAAAATACAAAAAAAAAAAACATTTTTTTCTTCACTGTGTCGGTGTGTAGATAGTAGAATTCCATAGAGAAATAAATTTGTTTTATTCTACTATTAGATTTATTAAAAAGAGAGACGTCTTTCGTCTTGTAAGGATTGACAATGTCCTAAGAAGACGAAAGACGTCTCTCTTGTTAATCAATCTAATAGTAGAATAAAACTTTTATTTTATTTATTTCACTATTTTTTAACAATGCATTGGATCCTGTGTTACAGATTTTCCTTTTGTACCAGTTTGCTTGAACTCTATGATTCACTCAAAATCGGGTTTTTTGCCATAAAATAAAAAATAGCTAATTGGCTTACCACACATTGTCAAGATAAGTAAATGAAACACTATATATTCTGTAATACAATAAACCATAATTCGATATACATACAACATTGTAGAACAATACATGCCAAAAGTGGGTTCCACTTTTTTATTATAGCAATAAAATTGCAATAAACATCAAAGGTCACAAATATATTATTACAGAAGCGATAAACTTTCACAGTGTGCTTGGTAGTGATAAAGGACAGAATCTAATGTTATTGAGGATGGACATAATTTTATATTCCTTTCACAGCTCTCAAACAGTGCAGTATCATTTACCACATTTAAGTTGATTTGAACAATGTACATATTTAAACTTATTTGCTTATATATCATTCATAGTCCCTTTTTCCAAGCAAGCAATGAAGAAGTCAGTGTATTCGCTGAAAAACTTGTATTCTTTTAGCGCATGGTTAGTTGGAAGAATCGCGCTTTTGCGATAAATTCGCCCATTGAACAAATTTATTTTTTCAGGGATGATGTTGTCATGTTATTTCGACAACGGTTTTTTGTGCAATAAAGATTATTATTGTTATTATAGTTATTTCTGGAGCATGAAATTGTATATACCTATCCTAAATATTTGTATCTTATTTTGTAACAGAGTTAATTTGAAAACAATTTTAAACAGACATTTTTTACCGCCTTCAAATTTCAAAGCTTTTTGGAACCAAATCATCGTTTAATAAAGATTTTTCTGTAGATTGTAAAGGAAACTTGAATATTGAGTACAACAAATATATTTATACCAACGTGTTACAATATTATGCATTTTTTTAGAGGGTTGCATATAATATCTACATTGCCTTCTTACAATTTAATATTAACTTTTTACCAGTACGAAGACGGAATTAAAACTATACATAGTCTAAAAACATTATTCGTACCTCAATGATTACATTATTTGGTATTCCATTCAACACTCTGCACGTGCTTCTCATCCTGCAATACTTCACAATAGTGACTTTTCATAATACAATTGGAAAACAATGTTATATCTTTATATCCAACTACAAACTGTCACTACAAATGTATGACAACAAACTGTGTTCAGCTGATATCTAGCTCACTATGTAATAAGTGAATTTATATGCAATATGTATGTTCCTACTAGCACTTTTTTACTAAGAAAATAAATTCAGTTCAAATACGCGCCGACTGTCTAGTCCAGTGTTTCCCAGCTTGGGGCCCATGCCCCACAGGGGGCAATTTGATTGTTAAGGGGAGCAATTCGAAAATGGACTCGACACGAGTTTAACCCTTTCGCTACGGGCCATTTAAATGCAATGCTAGATTTCGGTGTCGAATTTAATGAAGAAAGCAAATTCTTAAAAAATTGCTGTAGGTAAATAATAATTATTAGGTATAATGTCGCTTGACGAGAACTAAATATCTCAAAAGTTTCTAAAGTGAACAATTCATTTTTTTAATTTTAAAAATTATGTTTGTTACATAGGGAGGGGGGCATAAGAATTTTAGAAAGGCATGGCACAAAAAAGGTTGGGAAACACTGGTCTAATCTCAAGAGTACCAAATATATTCACTGTGTTGGTATTTAGGTAGTAGATTTTCATAGCGAAATTAAATAAATGTTTTTTTACAGTACCGAATATCACAAAGAAGGTAGTTGAACAGTTTTGAAGACCATCAGTTAGAGTATCAATTTATTAAGCGAAAACTGCATTTTATTTTCTAAAATATATATGAAAGATCCGTAGAGTCTCCGACATAGAATAGACAAGTCACTCTTTTCTAAACAGTTTCGAACAGTTGTCCTATAAAATGCAGATACCTATAACACCGCAATCAGTTCAGCAATGAGGTGTGTCGTAATTTTATGGTACGAAATATTAAAATTTTAAATGACGTTCAATGCAACATATATGTATATTATTCTAGGCTAGTATGGTGTCAGAAAAAGTCTCCCCATTTATTCAGCAATGTAATTTAATACACAATAAATTTGGCAATATGTATGTAAGTTCCGACAATAAGCATGCAAACCGCATTACATCCTGATTACATCAACAATGTTGGAGATGAACTAAATGATATATAGTTTTATATTATATTCTAAGATCTTATAGTTTATATTATTTTCTCAGTTCTGTCTCGGATAACAAAGAAATTATTACTTGAACGAATTTATAAGCTAAAGATGATAAGAATATCTTTTTGAGCGAATACCGCATTATGAATATCCGGGAGATTCTACATCAGATTAACAGAGATATTCAAGCACTGAAGTGACGTTGTTAGCTTAGAACGAAAATTAGTAAACGAATAATGGAGGTCTGGCGAGATTCGACCACTGTCAACGTATTTAGTTAATAACGTTGAATAATGATAAAACGAATAATGATTTGATCAAATACCGGATAATTGATATTGAGCGAGAATCTCCATAACATACATAGTCGCTATTATTACGGTTATTATCTTAAAAATGTCACCCTGATCTGAGATCGTAACAACTTTTGACCAGCATCTCAACAGGGAAAAAACAAAGCAAAACCGAAAAAAGCGAGAAAGAAAAGATCACAAAAGTATTGTCACGATAATGCTTAATTTACAGCGAGTTATTCCTACTCTGCCTGAAGTAAAATGAAACGTTTTATGATAAGTAAGCAATCGAAAGCATTCTGAACACTCTTTATAATGAGTTTTTACGAAATTTTGATCTACATATTCAAAAAAAAATTTGTCCTATATATATCTATACATTATTAATATTGACTTAATATCCAAGCGGACAGGATGATGAAACTGGAAACTGGATAACAGATTTCCATTTCATCTCTAATATTAACCGACCTAGAAAACCCAAGATTTCATTGGAATTTGAACATAGTTTACGAACTTCTACCGAGGGCGGGAATCAGGACAAAGCAGTTTTTATATAAATTTCTCTGCTAGTCAGATTCAGGCCAAAGTGATAAATTTTAATGTTACGCACTGTTATGTAGAGTTATACAATGAATGAAAGTACTTTTTTATATATAACATCGATAAATATGCAAGTTCACAAGCTTTTGCGTCAATTTTCTTCCTACCGCAATTTTTAAGAGATGTTTTCAAAGTGTTGAATACAACTTTTGAAAGTTTTGGGAAAAAAAACTACGTTCTCACTCATGGGGATATATATTGAAAAAGCACCGTAAATACACACTTCTAATGACATAACTTTTAAGCATTTTTAAATACCTTACCTGACAGTTACTTTTTCTTCCCTTGTTCTAGTCGGGTAAGAATATTTTGCACTGATGTTCTTCCTCCCTAAATAGAAATTTCTGTCCACTATTGCTTCCAAGACCTCTGGCCTCTCCAAACGAAGTCATCCAACACACTCTATAGCACTTACTTAGCATTGAAAAGATTGGCAGGAGACAGGGAGAAATGGAGAACGAAAAATAAGGTTTGTTGCAGACCAATCCAATGGATTGTAATTATAATAATACACTTTCAAAAATCTATTTGTTTATTGACTATTGACATATTGTCTATAGTTTGAGGTAGGTGGTAGCTTCATTCAATTTCAGCCGCTGCAATCTAATCCACCTTCACGACACAGGTATGTATATCACTTACTGTTACCGTGTCTGGGGTGTATCTGAGTCTACGTCACACTAATATTAAATAACAAAATCAAAATCTAATTGTTGAATTTCTTGATTCACGTTTGAAGCCTTAGCACCTTCTATGATATTTTTTTCGTCATTTTTTGTCCTTTTTTCAAAGTTAATTATTATGTAGGAATCATCTATTTGAAATACCTACATTTATTTTCATAATGACATAATCTTCGCGAAACACGTTCCAAATATCATCATTCTATCTAAAATTATAATACATATTTATTCCACGAACAGAGCCATGTATACGTAAATATTTGACAGCATGTGTCCTTAAATATTATTTTTGTATGTTTTGTATTCCATCCGCGAAAATTTCACAATAATGAAGCGAGAGGAACGAAACGTATTATGTTATATAACATTATTATAATCAAGTCGTAAGGGTTTGTTTAAGTAACCAAGAAATATTTAGAACATTAATAATATATTTACCCAACTTGAATCACCGATTAATATCTGAAAAATGTTTTTAACGGCGATATAGTTATCATAAAACTCTAAAAAATAGGTTTTCTTTAATATAACTCTAATAATAACAAATTTATACATATCTTAGTGTATTTATCGTTTGATATCCCGTTAAAATTGTAAGAGTATATCTCTGTATCTACTACTACTGCACCACCACGGCAGACCAGCTGCATGTAATAAACATGCAAATTGTCCTCTCCGTTACAACAAAAAATTAATACGTTCAGAATAGGTGGCGAACCTCATCGTAGGATTTAAGATTAGGTGAATTTGGTTGGATTTAGCTTAGTGTGAAGGGTGTATAAGGTTGTATTTGGGTTTATAACAAAAACCCAGATATATCTTCTTTTTTTTTCAAAAAATAAGTCTTTATTTTTTATTAAGATGTAAATCTTAAAATTTTACATCTTAAATTCAGCGTTGAGGTTTGCCACCAATCCTGAATGTCTTGATTTTATACTGGCACAAAGAGGACAGTTTGTATGTTTCTTACATACAGCTGATCTGCTGGCTACCCCACTTGTGGGATATGCCGTGATGGTATAGTAGTAGTAGTATTTTTTATTACCTGCCTTTTACAAGACGCTCGAAAACTTATGGTAAAGAGTGAGAGAATATTTCCATATTTATTGTTTCGTAAAAGGTGAATCGGCTTTCATGTTTATTTCTATGAATTGTCACTATTTGTTATTCATTCATACCATCACGGGATATCTCGAAAGTGGGATAGCCAACACAAAGGGTTTCCCACCACTTTTCCTTAGATGCTTTAAAAGCTGAGCTCCAACATCATCCAGACTCAACGAAACATTTTTCTAATGAAGGACTCAGTGTTTACCTGGGTTTTGAGGAATAGTCAGCATACTAAATGCAACAAACAAACATGCAAGTCATCCTCTTCTTGTAAATAAAAATCAAAACATTCAGGAAAGATGACATACCTCATCGCTGAATCGAAGATGTTTACGAATACCTACTTTTTACACGATACTCGAAATCAGGTTAGTCATCAATAAGGTACTGTAAGAAATAATAGATTTACAATAATGAATACATGTCATCTCATAGTTCACGATAACTGGCTAAACAAAAATCGTTATTTATTGTTACAGAGAAGTCTCTAAATCAGAATATCCGACACATCTCTGATATTTATCTCACCATGTATAAAGATCCTTATATACAGAATGAAAGAAACAATTAATTGTATTCTCTAGTTTCTTTTGTTCAAGGCATTTGAGTTTGACCTTTAGTATTTAAGAAGACAATAGTTTTCTGAATAATTGATGTATCATGATTAAGATAGTTTCAAGTTCATTTAGTTTATTTATTTTTTATGAGATCCCTTTTAACAACAAGGCAAAATTTTATAGAATAACCGAACATACCTACATTCAATTATATTTATTTATTTTTTTGCGATTTGAGTTCTTTGGTTATTCATTTTATATTTTTGTGGATAATTTTATAAATAATATTTTTTCCATGGTAGTGGAATGTTTTTGCCTAAAATAATTAAGAGTAAAATCATTCATATTATCTTCTTTAGCGTCTTAAAGGGTGGCAAATAAATAAGAGTAAGAGCATTCATATCTACTTAAAAGTCTTAAAGGGTGGCACATCTCATTACTGAATATTGAATAAATTATGTAGGGGAAGGTTACTAAGGCGGGACAATTTTTTTTGAAACGTTGTAATTTCTAGTCGTGAATTGTTTTTTTTAAATATTTTTGTTAAATACTAAAGTTCAAGGAGTGGTCAATCAACCGAGATAAAATAATCGTGTTTTGCTTCGTGTAGTTTTACACAATATCTTTTTTATTATAATCTGTCTTTTTCCCGTTTTAGGTAACCGGCTACCCAAAACGGGACAAGGTGTTACCAAAGAAGGAACATGAGTACAAAAAGGTTCCTTAATTACTTTTGCTATAATTTATCAATAAAAACGTTTATATACATAAATATTAGAAAAAATAATATTTCATGAATAAACATATAGAGTCTTAGAACATAGTTTAGAGACGATCATTATCAGTATCAGTTTTCGGTGTACCACTCATTGCGATTAGTTTATCGTGCATATGAATATTTTGAAAAAGTCCCAACTATATGAAACAAATGAGAAATAAAGATGTACCTTTAGTTGAAAATTTTTGGTTTGTTCCTAATTATTTTGTTTTGCATAGGAAAATATTTTCAGTATATGGGTTACTTAAGACGGGAGATGTCCCGTCTTAAGTAACTCGTGTTTGTCTCGTTTTAGGTAACCGTAACAAAAATAATAATTTGTTATCGTGTTCCTACATCTTCATAATTTATAAATAAAAGTTTATATAATATATTAAAAAAATATAATACTTATACGTCAATGCATAAAAACATTGCCTACCTTGTAATTTTGAGGTGAAAGTAGACAAGATGGCGAAGATAAATATCGATTCAAAAATGCAAAAATCACAAATTGCACACGCATGCACTAAAACCTCAGTCAAATTCCGATCTGATTTAGTCTTGCGTCTTGCGTCTTGTGTCAACCTTCATTGCGTCTAGTATCTACATTTCTGTGTTGACAATAGTCTGCCATCTATAAGAGGATCGGAGAATTTAGCTTGTCCCGTCTTAGGTAAAATCCCGTCTTAGGTAAACTTCCCCTACATATCAAAAATAGGTAATTGCCTTTTACACAACACTCAAAAACTAAAAGTGGTGGAGTTTTATATTATTCTAAGGACACTACAGATGACTATTTAATAATGCTGTCAATCTATTTGCCTATCATCTCTAATATATCTCTACCGAATAGCAGAATAAACATAATCCCAAATTTTCCTGTCGGCAAGGCTATAAAATTATTTAATGATTTGAATGTTCAAATTGATATTTTTATGATGATGTATCTTTTTTGTTTTTATTCTATCATGCTTTTTTGTTTTTTTTTGTTTTTAGATTGCCTTACCCAAAAACTGTTATGGTCTCAGTGCAGGATGAATTAAAATAATTATAAAAATAACGGCATATTATTCCACAAATGGGAAAGTCAGCAAACTAACATCAAAATAAACATCCAAATTATCCTTGCTGTGTGAAAAGAAATACGACAGTGGATTTGATTTATAGAAAACGCTTGTTTCAATTTGTCACCCAATTATTGAATTCTACTACAAGTGAACCAACACAATAAACAAAACATTCAGGATGAGAGACATTCTTCATCGAACCGAATTAAAAATGCGAATTGTATTACTAATAATGTCTGGCGAACTTGTCAATTCAAAGTTATAACTTGAATCGCATATGGTATATAAAACTCATTACCATAACTAATATCAAGACATTCTTTACGAATGTATAATATACAACACAGTGCATTTATCATAATTGTGTTGTTCTAGGTACTAGAATCTAGTATATGACTATGTACTAAATAGCTGATGTTTATAGCACATATATCATCAGACATCTAGTCGGGATAAGAGTAAATACAATATAATTCTGTAGTGAAACTACGCTATGTTGTGAGACGTCACATTTCAGTTTAGCCGTTCTAAGTGTTTGCGGCATAATCACACTTGCTTTTCGCGTGTTTGTTAATACAAAAGTACTGTTCAATTTTCACATATTTGTTAATACAAAATTACTGTTCAATTTTCACATGTTTATTAATACAAAATTACTGTTCAATTTTCACATGTTTGTTAATACAAAATTACTGTTCGATTTTCAAATGTTTTTTAATCAAAATTTCCGTTCAAGAGTATTGTATGTCATTGTTATTAACTACATATATAGCACACTTTATTTAATCTTGTACGATATCGACTTAAAATATCGTTAGTTTTCTTTTTTTTTTTTTTTTAATTATATGTTGTTATTATGCTGTGTACTGTTTAGTTGCAAAATACCTTATACCAGTGGTACCCAAAGTTGACTGGGCTCCGACCCATCTAACAAAAATTGAAAATCTTGAGACCCACCTTTTAGGTTTTTACAAAGTTATTTCAACGGTAAGGATGTATTTTTGTTTCCGATTTTTCTTCCTTACTATTAGAGCCCACTTAATATTCGCTCGTGACCCACTGGTGGGTCGGGATCCATGAAAAATACTGCCTTATTCTATTATTAAGTATAATATTTGTCAATGTCTATGTGAAATGTATTATTACTTTCCTTTATGATCTGTAAAAAGTATTGGCCGTTTATTAAATAAATAAATTAACATGAATCTGACATCATATTATTTATCTATACATGCCACAACAAATAATGCGTTTCCAACACAGGCAAATATAGCATCAAATAATTATAACGATGACTTCAATACTTTGTAAAAAAAACTCCCCTATCACGACACAAGCTTTAAGCTTACTGTAAAAGATGTATAAAGTTGTATTTAGGTTTAATTATAACAAAAACCAGATATATCTTTATAAAAAAATAAATTTGGGTAAAATTTGATATAAAGTAGTTTTCCTTCGACATACAGATATCATAATTAATAGTCAGACATAAACAAGTCTAGCACAAAGCTCATTGTTTTACGTTTTTATATGACGTAGATGAACGTAAATATTAACGCTACCAATTACGGTCACGTAAACAAATACTTACTTTACTAAAGGAAAGAAACATTTACGTATTTTCATTGGAACAATATTTTCACATCACCTGTACTTACGAGTACTTAACCGAGCAGATATTCTACACTTCAGTTAAACTGGTATTTGATGATGATGCTCGTGAAGTATTTTACCACTTATATATCTCGTTATTGCCTTCGTTAAATGTTTACACGCACATATATTTATGTCCTATTTTATATGTAGTTCTGAATATTAACATTGCGAGCAGTTACCTACCAAAAAGAACTGGCTAAAGACGACTGGCAATCCATTGCTCAAGATAGAAAAGCTTGGAGATCTATTGTTTTGGAGGCAAAGGCCCGATAAGGGCTTTTCGGCCATCGGAAGAAAGTAAGTAATACGAAAAAGAAAAAATCAGCGAATTGCGTAAAAAAACGAATATAATTCCTCACCTTAGTTCATTCAGTCATGCATTCATAATTTCACGACATTTCCTAAAGATGTAGTAGCCAACGGACAAATTGCAATACGCATTCAAGTCGTCCTCTCCGTAACAGAAAAAGTTAAAACGCTCAGGATGGTTGCATACCTCACCGCTAAATTGAAAAGGAAAATGTCATAAGTGATGTTTTATGAATACCTTCCTTTAAATAGGATAGGTACTCTAAAACTTACAGAAAAGAATAGAAGACCAATTCTTTGCTGAAGACTCCACAATACCTTAAAACCCATTTGATTCCTTCCTATAAAGGCAAAGCATTCTAAATTGTGACTCATTCATCAAAATTCAACTTGTTGAAACAAACTTGTACGGGGATTAATAAAAAGTAATCTATTTTTTTTTGTAAGATCTCTGTTAGCATAAAGAATGCATAATATTAACTTTTGTCCAGGCACTGAGAGAAATTATACGTTAAATTATAAACTATGGGTTCTGAGAAAAAAGAAGGGCGTAATCTTTATTCATATGGCAATAAAAAATCTACACAATTACACCTACAAAGAGGGTTATTTGATGAAAGAAAGTGAAGTCGGGTGAGATACCTATGTATAATAATATGTCGCTGTGTACACCAAACAAAGAACTTTCCAAGCGATTTATCACACTAGATTTGCACAATCGCTAGTGAAGAGAATATTATAAAACATTACTTGACTTTTCTTCGTTAGTTCGACATATTTTATAAAGGCTATAAAACAATCGCTAGTGAAGAGAATATTATAAGACATTACTTGACTTTTCTTTGTTAGTTCGACATATTTTATAAAGGCTATAAAACAATCGCTAGTGAAGAGAATATTATAAAACATTACTTGACTTTTCTTTGTTAGTTCGACATATTTTATAAAGGCTATAAAACAATCGCTAGTGAAGAGAATATTATAAAACATTACTTGACTTTTCTTTGTTAGTTCGACATATTTTATATAGGCTCTAAAACAATCGCTAGTGAAGAGAATTATAAAACATAACTTGACTTTTATTTGATAGTTCGACATTTTTTATATAGTCTATAAAACAATAAAGAACTGTTATATATGCAAAGGTTAAAAATGATTAAGATTTTTTTTCTTTGTTAAGATTGCAAAAAAAAAATTGCTTAATGAAAATTGTATGTTTTGTATATATAAAGGCGTTAAATCCCATGAAACCTAGGAAGTAAGCCAAAAAACATCGGGGACGAACGTATAGAATACTTTTAAAGAAACTCTGAATAAATATTTTCTTCATCAGAAACCTACAAAATACATCATCTTTTCTGGCCAATCTTTATTGTGCATTCTAAGAACGTGGTCAAATTAAAGTCATAATTTCTCTTAAATCAAAAAGATAGAACCTGAAAGAAGGTAACCTTTTACTCTTCTGTCATTGGAATTATTCTGTCAATAGCTTTACCATGGCTTTGCCTGTATATAGAGCCATAACCTTTTACCCCCGTCACTTTTTCAAGCCATCTCAAGTTTACAGAGTGAAAGGAACATCGTTCCCATAGCAACTAAAAATATATGAATATTTATTTGAGAAGCTATACAAGCTAGCGATAAAACGGATAGTAATATGACATACCGGATAACGGATATGAAGTGATATACATGACGGGTCATATTCGTGACTTTTTTAGTCAAGTTTTTGTATGAGTGCCTTTTTATAAATCAATTTTCTTTAAGATCAGTAGGTGGAGCAAAATATAAACAAAGACAGTTTAAGCAAAGTTAATAAGAACTCAGATAGTTTTTTTCCCATGTGATAGCTAATAAGTATAAATCTATAAGCGAAATGATTGTTTAAACAAATATGAAAAATCTTCAAACAGCGCATTTTATATAAGTATTTCCCGCTCTAAAGCGCCTTCAAAGAACCTTAAACTTTAGAGAATGCATCGTCGTTTTTATGCAACTGGGTGTTTACTTATATAAATCCACACATAAATATTTGAGTCCGTTCGTATGTATGTATGTATGTATGTATGTATGTATGTACGTATGTCCTTAATGGACTCGGAAATTAGGAAAGACCGAAGTAAAATAATATACTCTATACGAGGTCTCATCTTCTGGGCAGGTTTAAGGCTAAAAACATTTAAAATATCTTACATATTGATAAAGATATTTTAATTTTTATGCGACTATGTCACAAAATTAGCCACAAAATGTATGAAGAATATATGCAAGGTTTAGTAAAGAGCAATATTCACAGTCAAACATTTTTCATTGTATTGAATTAATTTCAAAATGGATGTAACAATAAACACAACAATTCTGAAACTAAATAATTAGGGTTTATTTTCGTAATAAAATATTGTGTTTGCTAATGAGAAAAGCTCTTGAATTACGTGAACAAAAATTGCATATTTTTGACATATTGGGTTATTTTCATAATGGAAGACATTATGAAACCATAGAAAACTATACTGTAGAATAATAATAGTTTTACCTATAAAATCCATAAATAATGTTAAATGATTTTTCAATGAGTGGGAACCTATTTATTTTCACCTAATATTTTTTACATGCATTATGAAATATTTGATAGTTAAATATTCTTGAATATTGAAGGATGCAGATAATCCATTTTTTAAGGTTTTTTTGGGAATATAGAGTACATAGGTGACAATTTATTCTTGACTTTTTTTAATTTCATAGCAAATCTCTCAAATACCCATTTATGTACTGCAAACCAAAAATACAAATTCGAATGTGGACAATTATATTTTAACATTAATGTGCCTACAATTTTTTCGCGAAATGGGATATTTACCCTTTTTTTCTTATAGAAATTTGGGATGACAATCTTCGAGTTTTTACATTAAGATGAAGTTTTAGTAGTTTTTGCACGTAGGTACCCGCCTATTTTTCTAAATAAAATATGAGCGTTCGGGGTGTCGAGCTCACATATTTTTCATTTGGAAGAGGTTTTTAGCACTTTTTCCATGTAGGTACCTACCAATATGTGGGATTTCTTAACTTCAAGCTTTTTCATCGCGACGAGGTTTTTAGTACTTTTTTCCATGTAGGTACCTACTTATTATTTTTTTACATAAATGTGGGCATGTGAGGTGTCAAACTTCAAGATTTTTCATTGGGAAGAGGTTTTAAGCACTTTTTTCGATGTAGGTACCTACCTATTTTTTACCTAAATATGGGCATGTGAGGTATCAAACTTCATGATTTTTCATTGGGAAGACGTTTTTAGCACTTTTTTCGTTGTAGGTACCTACCTATTTTTTTTTACCTAAATATGGGCATGTGAGGTATCAAACTTCAAGATTTTTCATTAAGAAAAGATTTGCAATGCTTTTTATGATGTAGGTACCTACCTATTTATTGTTGCTTAAATATGGGCATGTAGGGAGTCAAAAATTTAGTTTTCTCATTGGGAAGAGCTTTTTACTTCTTTTATCCACGTGCTTCATTTTTTTTCAATAAGATTTTGTTGTTTTAACCCATGTATTTGCATGGTTTTCTATTTAATTAAACCCGAGCGATGCCGGGTTACATACGCTCGTTTATAAATAAACGAGTTGAATTTCAGAAAAAAATATAATTAACATAGACATTGAAAAAGTTTCTTCCATAATTTTTTTTAGTTCAAGGACTTTAAGATAATTGGCCGGATATTCATCTACCATCCGGTATCCTATTCATCTCTGAAATAAGCCCACACATTGCCCTGTGACCTTAACGCTTCTCTTATCCCATTTCAATGGAAAACACACTTTTATTCTTCACAGATACCTTTTTTATTACATCACAGCAAGTAGCTTTACCGAGAGATAATATTTCTGTTTTATATAAATAATAAACGATAGAATAAATAAAACAAAAATAATAGGAAACTCAAATTGTGTTTATTTTTTTTTTCTGAAAACAATTTAAAAAAATATAATTTTGATTTTGCTCCACGGAATTCCCGGCATAGAATAGGACTCCCACCCTTTTCTGTAAGTTCTCGTGTGTTCTGTAAACAACAGGTACTCGTAAAATATCACTAATGAGACACTCAACATGTTCAGTTCAACGATAAGATATGCCACTCATCCTAACATCTTGTTTTCATATTACCGTACTACGGAGAGGGCAACTGGTATGTTTTTTACTTGCGTTAGTTTACTGGCTAACTCACTTAAAGAAATACCGTGATTTTATGGACGAGGAAGTAGATAATTTTTTAAACAGATAATGCAGTTATACACCTCATCATTGTTTGTGCTTTTTTACGTTTCGCTTAACAACAAGGGTAAAAACAAGTAGTGTATATTCATTTCATGTCATTTATATATTTTATCAAATCATCGTTATGAAATGTAGGATTAGGTGATAAGGTTCTTTCGGAACCTTGCGATTGAAAAAACTTTGATAAACTCACATTATGGATTCTTGATGCATGACAAGCTTATCGTCGTTGCATATTCAAAAAGGGGTATGTGAATTTATAAATGTATTGACATTTCTAGAATAAACTGCCAATAATGATATCATAATCATTTTATAAAGTGATTCTTAGTATCAAATATAAAAATTCAATACTTAAAAAATAATATCACATGCCAATAAAAATTTTAGTGCCCCAATGAACAGTTTATAAAGAGAATGCCTAAATAAAAATGTTCGCACACACCTGTTTTTTAATATACAACGACGTTACGTCTATCACAAACATTACAAAGTTTATAGCTATGTAACATAACATAATTGAAAAAAAAAACAATAATTTTCATACATTACTTTAAATAAACTGTTGCGCATTTAAAATAAATGAAAGGTACATGCCTTATAATACGTATATTTTCTTATTTATGTTCAATACATGCCGTCATAAAAAAGGTAAAAATTTTAATGGAAAAGCACCTGGACATAAACATCATACATAATATTATTTCCATTTTTTTATGTTCGACACGATGAACGTGTACGAAAGTTGTGTAGATATACAAACACTTTATGTAACACACAAGAGGTGCTACGTTATCAAAATGTTTATAGCAGTGTTGGGGAACTCGGAATATAATAATATCAAATAAATATATTCTTTTTACATATAGTGTCAGAATATCTCCCTGTGATATAATCAGTAGAATAACCGTGTGTAGTAAACATGCAAGTTGTCCACTTCGTGGCAATAAAAGCTAAGACATTTAGAACATCATAAGGTGTCGTATTATCTCATAGCATATTCCAAAGGTAGAGCAGAAATTATAACTCTTTCTTCAGAGACGTTGATTTGTATATGTCATAAATGTTAAAATTCAATAGGTAGTGTTATTTTTATATTTCTTCAAGGTTCTGTTTGATGACCCTCCCGAACGTGGTGAGATTTGCACGAAGCATTACAACCCCCCTCCATTATTTAAAAAGAATTTGCCACCTCCCTTTGCGTTAATCATTTCTTATAAAGATAATTCCTAATCACTTTTTTATGTTTTTTCTTGATTATTTTTGCCTTCAGTATGAAACTTAAAATGTTGAATAGATTACCTCATCGAGGGCAATTTGTTTTTTTTTTGTGCTTTTTGTGATGTGTTTTATTTTATAATGGAACATAGTGATAGCAATATGTTGTTAAATTTAACAAAATTCATAAGCTTGTGAACCTTACAATATTTAAATTTTACTATCTTATCTATAGGTAATGACTGCCTCTTGTTTGTATTGTATTAATAAAATAAAAATAGCTGCATTGTATAAATAGCCCTGATATCTTATTCGTGGTGTTTTCTAAATACCTGGATTTTACAGGACACTTAAAAACTTACAGAAAAAAATGTGAAACATATTTTTTGACGGAGACTCCACAGAAAAAATTAATTTTCTATGCTGTATTGAAATAAAGCACAATATTTAGCAATATGGCAAACAACGTGATATTTCATTATTCAATTTACATAGTCGCTTACATAAAAAAATGTTGCGTTATAAAACTTCTCAATAAACAACATAACAACACCGTCTTTGAGTTGACAAGGTCTTCCATTGAATTTTTTTTTCATTTGTGTAGGTTGTTAACGCCTGACTTTGAGACTTTTCAAATTACAGAAAGGAGACCAATAAAATATTGTTCATTACATTATGAAACATGGAAGCTGCGTGTTTATTAGACCTATGAGACCTTTTCAAATATCATCTTCTGCCGCTGTGTACCAACCTTGGAATATAAAACTTGTTCACAACACAACTACGTAGGTACTGTGCACTAAGCACTAAGTGTACGTAAAGTTTACGGGGCGAGCTTATAACAGCTAATCATCCTCATATTACAAACTCACACACTTATAATATTTCTATACAACGACGGTTCCTCCTTAGAGACGTGTGTGATATTATGACACACGCCCTTTATAAATTCAATACTTAAGTATATGTATGCAAGGATTCCCTGGACAGACATGGTAACCAATACCGAAGTCCCGAGGCGAGCTAAAGTTGACAGGGAGCTGTAATCAACTATCAAGGTTCGGAACATCTGGGTCGCGTACTGCATGGGAAAAATACTGAAGGGGAAAATTGAGGTTCGCCGAGGACCCGACAGATGTCCTGGCTGCGAAACATGAGGGAATAGCGCCGGTATGTGGTGTGGAGGAGCGGCGTAGAACAGGGTCGAATTCGCCGAGGTGATCGTCAACATTGGGAGGACCTGACAGGAGAATAAGATGTAAGGAATGATCTATATGGCGTTCCGTTCTCTCTGCCTACCCTACTTGAAATACGGCGTAAAGTATACCTACTCTTATATATTTTTTATTACAAGAATAAGTCTTCCCTCTTTTCTTCAAGTTTTCAAGTGTCCTGTAAAAGGTACGTGTTCGTAAAACATCATGAATTCAACATTTAGATCATCACTCTAACGTGCCACCAAATTTGAATGTCTTAACTTTTATGGGCATGAAGAAAACAATTATTTAATAAATTTTTAGAATATTTAGGGCCGCGATATCCAAAACGTTAACCAAGTAGTTAACCAGTTGTCAAGAGTTTACCATAGGTTAACTCAAGAAATGGTGATATCCACGTCGAGTTACGAGATAACAAGTGGTTATTTTAACCACCCGATTTTCATGAGTTAACTGTCAAATCCACGAGTTAACTCTGAGAATGAATATTTTTTTCATCTGTAGATGGTGCTACATATGTCATCAAGTTAACAGTTACGTAGTTTATCATTTTGGTTTGAGAATATTGTGTTACGAGTATAATAATATAATATATTGATCAAAACTGGATAATTATCTTCATAATAATGTTGATACATCATCCGATGAACAATATTATTGATACTTTCACTACACTCGTTAACATGGGCAACAAGTTTAAATTTAAAATGGCGGCTCCAAACAACCAGTGAAGTGTCAAATAACTTCCCTAGTGTTGCCACTCGTGCGACAAAAGCGCGTGAAAATTAAATTTCTACCGATTTTTACTAAGGTATTGCCATATGTGAATACTTTGTACATCACTACAGAAAGTTAACCTCTGGTTAAGTAACCATTGTATTATATTTTTATGATATCACCAAACGCCGATCATGAACAAGTTAACTCATAACAGTTGATTACTTAACCACAGGTTAACTTCTATTTGTATATCGCGGCCCTTATTATTTTTTTTTATTGTTTCACCGGATTTTGGTACAACGTGCAGATGAAAAAACCAACCAGACATCACGGTTGGAGAAAATATATATTTACTTTTCTGTGAACAATTCAGTGCATCTTGCGTGAAGACAGATAGAATCAAGAAAAATATTAGACATTTTCTAAACGAACATATTTTTTCATAATTTCACCACAACCTCACCAGTGCAACCTACCAGCCGCCCTTGTTTTTAAAACATTTCTCGTAAAGTCGCATAATATCTGGGTCAGCTCCTAAGTGGGCAAATACATCGTCAATTTTTCTCTATTCATGGAATGAATATTTGTATGACATTGAGTATGAGATCACATTCTGTTATAATGTTTGAAAACCATCCACTTATTTACTTCATGAAGTGATCAATCAAAATGAATCAGTAGGGTTACTCTTGACACAATCTATTTTTTTATTTTTTTATTTTATGCACGTATTTTTGAGTATAGTCACTTCACGCGTCGTATGATGAAGATCAAAACAAGACTAAGATCATTTTTAGGTTGTGTCAAGAATAACCCTGTTATATTATGTGACAAAATATGTGTTGGCTATTTGATACAATACACTGAATTATGCTGACAGGAGTGGTTTCGGATGGCGTAGAAAAAAAAACTTTCTAGAGATCCTTCGTTGATGTTGTGACCCCTGATACGGTACTAGAAAAACGATATCAAACGTCATTTTGTTACACGAAGATTAAATTAATGCCAAATATAACCTACCGCAAATAGGATAAACTGTATATACCTAATCTTTTCCATTTTGCACACAAGAATTTTTTTTTATTGCTAATACTAGGAATCTAAAGACAAATTAAAATTACTGTGAAAAAACAAAAACGTTTTAAATTTTACTATTTTTAGTAATTAAGTGACATGACGGTTTTGACTTACAAATAAATTATCAAACTCGCAGTAAGTTGAAACCAGGTAAGTCAATTATTAAATTGTAATCAAACTTAAGCCATTTGTGTTTTTTTACATAAATTATTAAGAAGTTTCACAAAATAAACCTCAACTCAATCAATTATTAAGTCTCTAATAACTTAAACAGTTATAACTCAAAATAATATATGTTTCGTAACTTTCCTTTATTTCCTCTAAACTCTTGTTATTGTATGATTGCATCGTCTTACGACGCACAATTCAAAAGAAATGTAATGTTATAATGAATTTACTCCATTTTCGATAGCAGTTTAAAATTTGACTCAGTCATGTTTGTTTTTTATTTTTTTTTTAAAGATATACCTGGGTTTTGTTATAAACCCAAATACAACCTTATACACCTTTCACAGTAAACTACTAAAGCTTGTGTCGTATAAGCGGAGTTTGCCGGCACTTGGGATCGAACCCCGGACCCCTTGTTCATGAGGCAGAGACTCTACCTCCCGGCTACCGACGAACTCAAATTTGCTATATCTACATGTAGGTCAAAAAATATATTTAAACAAAAAGCAGATTTAACTACACAACAGAACGAGGTACATGACATCATTGTTCGTATGATAAATATGAAAAGAAGGTCACTGATTACCTAATAAGTCCCTTGAGAGAGATATTTTATACGAAACACAATATTCAATAGATGTATAATATATTATCTGCCTATTGTAAAAAAATCGATACACGAGCAATTTCCTTCTTCGAAAAAGGCGATGACCTGAGTCATAAATATTTACAAAAAATATTATTTTCTACTGCTGTAAGTAATCTATTAAATATATCAAAATCTTACATGTACGTTTGTTTGTAATGTTTCAAAGATAAA